>CAUJRU010000387.1:0-600000 GCA_963277665.1 Viscum album | reverse complement strand
TAGATATATGAATTGTTTTCGAAGTAATAATGTTGTTATGAATTTAGAAAAAACAAAATACCAAATAGTGTCAAAACTGACATAAAAGAGGTTTTAAAACAAATATTAAATTATTAATTTATATTCTATTAATAAAAAGCTATTATTTGGCCAAAAACATATATAATAATATATATTACATTAATAAACCAATTGAGGTTTGATTGGCAGTTTATAGTAATTTCATTAACCATATAGTGTAAGAATACAAAAAGACACGGTAAAAGTTAAATTACTTAACTTCGAGTTAAATATAAATGATAAGGTTAAAATGAAAACCTAAACTTTCCTAAAACCTATTTGATGAGGGTATTTAGACCCATATTCACCCTATCCTTGAAATAAGTCACTTTGGAGCCATTATAATCTGAATATGAATTTATTATAAAATAATATTTTATGTTTCTCCTAAGGTGCCCCTCTCCTCCCTTATAAAAGGGCACCTCCTCCCTCTCCTCTTTACAAAATTTTGGGAATTAAAGCTCATCCAACCCCTGAAATTTTCTCTTATCAAACTCTCTAGTTATATCATATAGTTTCTGGTCTTCTCAAAAGACCAACTCTAGTTCTCTAAGATGAATTTTAAAAGAGGCACGTCGAAGAAGAGGTAATCTCTTCTACCAATTCTTTCAAGTTTCTTTCTTCTTCTACTTTCTCTTATTTAGTTGTTTCATTATAAAGTAATAACTTCAGTACTACTTATATACTGATATGTTATTATAAATATGAAACAACCATATTTCACCTTCTATACATCCTATGAAAAACAAAATCATCGCGCGTGCGTACGTACGTAATATCGTCTCCACGCCGTGGTTTAATATGTTTTTATACCACCACCTTACTTGGATGGGTATAATGGGGTAAATAATAACTATATATAATTATTATAAAATTATACAAGTTCTAAGATATTATATCATCCACTCCAATTCTATTTAGTAATTATGGGAATGATATCATCGCTCGTGCGTACGCACGGATTACCGTCTCCACGGCGCGATGAGATTCATTCTCCATGTTAACCATTAAATAATGATTATAAAGTATATATAATGAATAATAATGAAATATATGACATAATAAATCTATTGGATTTATTTATATATAAATATTTCATCTACTTACTTCCATTCAAGTCAACAAGGAATGAAAATAGCGTTCATGAGTATGTACGGTCTACCGTCTCCATGAACGGTGTATTTCATTTCATTTATCTATATTTTATTTATATATATATATACTGAATATATATGATATATAAAGCATGATTTACATTCTATATGTAAGTAAATAATGATATAAGTTATAGTAATATTAAGAACAACAAGTCCAAAAGCATACGATAAATGAAACGATTTTACCAAAAACACTGCTTTAACATGGAATTGACACATGAGCGGTTAATATAAAGTCATAAGTAAATAATATATGATATCATAAATATTATTATGATTCTGTTACAAGATAATAATATGATTAAACCCACTATATAGGAGTCTCAGACACATTCGGACGAAATTGGACATAAGGTAAGGGATAATTTTGCAATCTCATTTTTATCCGAGATTTCTTATACATAAGTATTTACTCGGGTTATATTTTTCATCCATGTACATAAAAAATGTTTTTATAATGTTTTTAATATTCTCCCATGTATGTTTAAAGTCATTTTTACCCCTTTTTGACTTTTACTTTGTGTTATGGAAGAATATTTCTTTTGTTTACTATACGAGGTACTTTTTGAATTTTTCGTTAAAAGTACGAGGAGAATGGTTTTTTTAACTTACACAGCATGAAATTATTTTTACAGTTTCATAACGCCTTATTTTCATGAAGCTTACTCAACAAGATTTCATGAATATTTTCAACAAAATCCTTTTCTTTTAAAATTTAATGGAATTTTTTGAAAAGAAAATGATTTTGAAGAAGAAAGGATATTTTCCTCAAGAATTCATTTCAAGTGTTTTATCAAAACCATTTTCCATCTAAGATGACATTATTTCATATGTGTATGTTTCAAGTATAATGTATCTATAATTTACATGGTTTAACTTTTCTTATGATGAATTTATATCCATTTGTTTTATACGGATTATGTTATGATGGGATGATGTTTATGAAACCCATTTTATTCTTTGGGTTATGATGAATGATTTATGTTTATGTTGTGGTACACGTACGAATGATGTCATTATAAGATGGGTGGGACCTATATCTCAATCCAATACATTGAGTAAAGATTTATATCTCATGAGATAAACATGGCTGTAATGGAAAGTAAATCCGGTACAGTAATACAGGGAAAGAACGGAAGGGAAAACTGATTCAGTAATGGACTTTGTCCACTATGATGGTCTTGGAAGCAGTGTCTTGGATACTATGGAAATCATATAAAGTTATTAATGGTTTCCACAATTACATGTTTTATTCCCATGCAATTTTAGCATGGTTAATGTTCCATTTTGATCTATTCCTTATGTACTGCCAAGATTTATGTCATTACTCATGATTTTGATGTTTTATGTTCATGTTCTTACGTTCAAATGATTAGGGATTGTTTTATGTTCTCCATTTTTCCCTTACTGAGCATTTGAGCTCACCCTTTTTATGTTTTCTTTTTTTTCATGATATAAAGAAAGTTTTTAGGTAAGAAAACCAAAGGGGAAGATCTTTATAGGAGATGTTGAAGATCTTTCACCATGATTAGAAGATAATATTCAGAGTTTCCAAAGATAATAAACTATTACGGTCCTTGGATGTCATTTTTTTTATGTATTAAGTATTCCGAAAAAGTAATGTAATGTCCATGTACATCAAACTTTGGGTCTCTACAATTGGTATCAGAGGGAGGTTTAGTTAACCTCTGAAACTAGGATGTGAAAACTTTAGTGAGATCCTGATAGAACAAATATTTTCAATTATTTTATTCTGAATTTCAATGTTTTTAATCCCACCAATGTGTTATTTTAAGGGTAATTGTCACATTTTATGTTTTAGGAGTATTTTTTAGCTTAGTTGAAAAAATGGCTTATTTTGGATTTAAACAGTTTTAATTTATTATAATGTTTCGGCCATAACTTTTTATAAACTGATCCAAATTACAAAATTATTCTTTCACTGGTTTTTATGTTCGATGAGATTCATTTTATAATTCTGGACCCAAAGCTCAATCCATCATTTGGAAGCTCAAATTCAGATCACAATCCAGGCCTCGAAAACTGTGTAAAGAACTGCATAATTTTATTGTGGGGACCATAACTCATAAATGGACTAACCAATGGAGCTAAAATTTTACATGGATCTGAAAGACATCCGGATGAAAAACTTTAATTAAGTACGTGCATTATTCTTTCATTGTCAAGGCCATTAATGCATTGGAACTCGGTGTATTGGAATACGAACAGTCTGCCTGGAATAATTAAATACTATGAGTGAGGCGGCCAAAACTCCTTCATTCCATGTCCAATAAAGCTGAAATTTCGTTTGTCGACAGAGGAGACGTATTGGAACAACTTTCAAGAAGGACCAAGTTCCAAATTCAGTCATTAAAGAAGTCATCTACGCGCCTACATTCGGATATTATTTTTGGAGCCAAAGTTTTACCCCCTCTCCCTATAAAAGAATTTGTATTTTTCATTCCAAGGGGTTGGAAACTTAGGAATAGCCTTTGTTGGAAATTATATGTATTTTAGCTTTGTATTTTATTTTGTTTTCATTCTGTAATTTCATTACATGTTTTAATTCAAGTGTTCTCCTTTCACTCTTTCTCTATCTCTCTTTTGTTTTCTCTCCCCTTTTTCTTTTCACTGTGAACTCTTATGCTCGTGATCATGAGTAGCTAACCTGAGGAAGTTCCCGGGGGAGTAATTCAGTGATACACCCAAGTCTTTTAACATTAATTATTAATGTTTCTTATTTACTTAGAGTTATACCGAGTGGGATATTAGTGGGAAAGGCGCCTTTGTGTCTCCACTTGCCACTTGAGGTTTAGCTTTCACTTCTGCAATATTTTCCCTCGATTAAGGAGGTGGATGTGTGGTCTCTCGGCAATCGTTGAGAGTACCATATGTTCGCAACCATATGCATAGGATGATGCTCAGACATACAATGGAGTGTGTTCATTAAGTAAATTCAAAACTAATAATGAGACGATGAAGGTTCACTCTGGGTGATGCTCTCGGGAATATCTCCTTTCTATCTAACATCATTCTATTTGCATTCATTGTGTTTGCATTGCATCGACATATTTACTTTTAGTTTTGTAATTTTAATTCTCAAATATCATTTCTGGTAATTTTAGTTTATATATATACACTGAATTTGAAATAATGAGTGATTGACTGCAAAAGGCTCCTCAAGAGATCGACCTAGGTCAGCCACTGTGCTGCACTTAGTATAAATATTTTTGAGAGCGCGCACGACAACGCTACATCAGATCCCTAGAGATATTTCTAAGGTATGTCTAGGGATTTCCCTAAGGTTAAGTATAAGTATAGGTTATAGTCCTAAAATTACGGTAACGATAATAGAATTAAACCTAAGACTTTAGAGATTGAAATTACACCCCCTTGGTTATGTTGTTTTTCCAGTACGAGTTTTGCCTCTCATACTATTCTTTTTGGGTTTTAAGAAATGGAAAGAAACAGGAGGATTCATGTTAATGGAGAATATTATGGACAATGGAATGATATTCTTCATGAGAGACCAAATGAAATGATATTTTTATGTCCAAACATTGATATTATGCCTAATCAGCAATCTCATAATATGATCAATAATATCAACTTTGGTAAGTTTCCTGAATCAGCTAATAAAAGAAAGATGGTGTTTCATGATGATCATAGAGAAAAGAAAGTTCAATTTCCATCATGTAAATCATGTGGTAAGTGTCACGACCCGTCCTCGGGGCCCGTGCCGTGACTACCCCAAGCCCTCCTTCCATAGGCCAGGGGCTGGCGACTAGCACCAAGGCGTAAATCCTGGTAAAAAGGGAAGGCATTGCCTTTGTAAAGTAAACAAGCACCACAGAGTAAGAAAGTGGAAAAGTAAACACTAAGTAAAAACAGAGTACAACTGAAGTGCGGAAAAGTAAATGGGCCAGTATACAAACCCAAACTGGAAGTAAAGTACAACTCGAAAGGGAAAATAACAACTGTAAAGTAAAAGCCGCTACACCGAGCTGTCCACTGGAAATCCCACCTAAAGGGTGAGTACAGATAGCTCCACTGCTCCTCGGGTCCCGCCGTCTGCTCTGAGCACGTCCCGCCCAGTGGTCCACCTCCAGGTACCATCCTGCTCTGCAAGCCTCAACCACGATCAACGCTGTCCGTCGTCTGCAACCAACACAACGTAGTGCGGGCATAGCCCGTGCAGGGGTGAATATAACGATACTCAGTAGGGACCCCGAGACCCTCAAGGTCTCACTAAAACCAACAAGGATAACCACAAGAAGATCTCAACAGATAACCTCTACTTAGATATATGCCCATACATATACCCAAGTTATCAAGTAACCCATCTCAATCATGAGGAAACACAAGGATTGTGAAATCAACGGATAACCACTACCCAGGTATATGCCCATACATATACCTAAGTTATCAAGTGACCCATCTCAATCATGAGGAAACACAAAGGTCAAAAGTCTCAGCTCAAACCAGGATTTTCATTATCGTAACCGTAACTGCTGAAGAGCTTCGTCTCTGGAGTGTACAGTGGTCCTGTCACGACTCCGAGGTACTTCTCACTAACCTAAGACTGCTGAGGTACTCCTCCTGTCGAGTACCGCGGGCCTGCCACCTCACACAGTAGTGCTTCCCGCCGGGGTCTGCCACCCAACACAGTAGTGCTCCCCCCTCATAGCCTACATAGGTACTCCTCCTGTCGAGTACCGCGGGTCTGCCACCTCACATAGTAGTGCTCCTCCTCTATGGGTCTTCCACCTCACAAAGTAGTGCTCCCCACTGGGCTAAGTAAGTCACTCCGAATCAAATTGGACAAGCAGTCTTCAGGTCTCGGCCGGCTACACAGTCTCCGTACTCCGTACGCTCGTCTCTGGGAGGGTCCGCTCCACGAGCTACAAGTCGATACTCCAAGTATCTCAAAGTCTCACAAAGAAGTATCTCAAAGTACCGCCTCGTCATAGGGGTCTCAACGCAACAGACGGCGCGTCAAGCGGACGCCCGGTCTATGAGTTATTAGCCTTTTCGTCCCAGGGGCCCGGTTGGTTTTGTGAGCGAACCAAACCCAGCCGTATCTCAAATATACCACAAACTCTCATAGGGTATACTCATAGGGACCGTTTCTCAACGAGATCACCAATGCCGCTGACGGTTCGTCAAACGGACGTTCTGTCAGAAAGGTATCAGCTTTTCCGTTCCAGAGGCCCGGTTGGATTTCGGTGTGATCCAACCCAGCCACTATCCAACGGTATCCAAAGCTCGGGCGAAGTATGCCAAAAGTTCTGTCTCATCAAGAAGAATTCAACGAAACAGACGGCGTGTCAAACGGACGCCCGATCTGTGAGTTATTGGCTTTTTCGTTCCAGGGGCCCAGAAAGTTTTTAAGGAAAAACCAACCCGACCGTACTCCACCTGCGTCCAAACCTCAGGCGGAATATGCCAAAAGATCCGTCTCATCAAGAGGAATTCAACGAAATAGACGGCGCGTAAATCGGACGCTCGGTCTGTTAGTTATTGGCCTTTCTGTCTCACACCCACACTGGGAAACTTCCTAGGAGGTAACCCATCCTGATCACTACTATAGGCCAAGCACGCTTAACTATAGAGTTTTAATAACGTAGGCTCCCGAAAAGGAAGGTGCACCTTGAGTATAGTATACCTAAACGACCGTCTCGGTCCAAGGATCGTGTTGCCGCTGACGGCGAGTCGTTTGGAGGCCCGTAGCCCAAGATACGGGCATTTGACCAAAAGTGGTCCGAAACTAGGGGTCTGGGCCCGGGCCGACCCGGACCGACCCCCCCCCCCCCCCCCATGGGTCGGCCGAATCGGGTCGACCCGCCCCGGGCGGCGACCCGGCCCGACGACCCGCCCCGGCTCGGAAAACCCGGCCCGGCCGGCAGCGCGGAGGCGTGGGCAGGTGCGGCGGCGCGGTCCGACGCGGCGGCACGGACCGGCACGGCCGCGCGGCCTGGGCGCCGTTCGGGTGCCACGCGCGGGGGGCAAAGCCCCCATTCCCTTTGAGAGCCGCGGCCCCTTAATTGGGGCCTCTTTTGAGACCCGGCCGGGGGAAATTAATTCCCCCGGTCTCCACTGCCCGGCCGGCCCGCACTGGCTCGCCGGTTTCGCCAGCAAGGACCGGCGA
This sequence comes from Viscum album, assembly GCA_963277665.1. Lineage (NCBI taxonomy): Eukaryota > Viridiplantae > Streptophyta > Magnoliopsida > Santalales > Viscaceae > Viscum > Viscum album. The sequence goes on along the minus strand of CAUJRU010000387.1, from coordinate 592,635 downwards.
CGGCCGGTCCTTCCTTCGCCGACACCGGCGGCCTGGTGCCGGCCGCCGGTCATCTTGCTCCGCCGCGGCCCGGAACCGGCCGCGGCCTATGCCGTTCGGCGCGATGCGACGGCATCGCTTCCCTCCGCCGCGGCCCCGCTCCGGCCGCGGCACCTTTGTCTTTCTTCAACGCGACGCGACGGCGTCGCGTTCTTGGATTTCTTTCCACGGTGCGGCGCGACGGCGCCACGCGTATCTTCCGCAATAAATCGCGTGGTGCGACGGCACCACGTTTTCTCGTATAATCCTCAAGAAACCATAACGAAAAAACAAAGGAGGAGGGTCGGCCGTGTTTGTGCGGTCTGACCCCCTCGCGTTATTTGATAACAAAAAGGGTTTTAATCCACAATCATCACCAAGTTTGTATTCGCGAACAATTAAATAAAAAAAACCCTCAATCGTCAACCGCTTGATCGGACGATCCGCAGATCAACCCGGTATTGGTTGGTCCGCGCTTGTCATTTTTCTCAAAAGATAAGAGAATTCCAAAATAAATTCCCCTACCTCGGCTTTAAGAACGGAGTTCTTCAACAACCCGTGGAAGACAAGCGTCGCGGAGGTCGGGCGTCGTTCCGTCTAGGTTGGTGGGAGAAGAGCTCAGTGAAGTCGAGCTGAGACGTCACCCTCTGTATACTTTGTAGGCGGCGGTTCTTCCCTTCCTTACTCCGGTTGAAGATGGTCGGAGGTGTTGCTTCACGTTCTTCGGAAACGTGGAACGTTCTTCCTCGAGAGGTTGGTGATCTTCCAAGAGTTCTTCTCCTCTCCTTAGTTCTCCCCACAAGGTTTATGCCAACCCAAAAAGAAGAATATAATCTCTCTTTTTAATGTTGGCAAAATGAATTCAAAAGAATTCAAACACTCAAAATAATTAATTAAGTTGGTTTAATTAATTAATTGCAAAGTATTGGCAAGAATTTCAAAAGATTGAAATTCAAATAAACCATACTTAACTCACCTCATTAATTAATCAAGTTGTCAAATATTAAAGAATGTGAGTTAATGGGGAGTTGGAATGTGAGGGGTTAAGATGGTTAGGGAGTTTAAGGAATTTGAAAAGGTGGGGGGGTTCATGTGGGCCCCACCCTTTCAAATATCCACACATGGGAAGTTGGATGGATGTGGGCCCACCACCAACTTCCCATGGGAGAAGTTAACCACTTAACATTGTTAAAATTTGATTTAACAATTTTATTCACTTTTTTAATTAAACCCCAAAAATTAACTTCTCCTCCCGCACAAACGCAACTACAGTAAAGGTTCTCTTAAGCGATTACCGGCATTGCGAGTTCATCGATGCAATCGGATTTCAATTCCGAGAACTGGTTCAAAAGATAGAAATTCCCGCTCGCTCGTTCACTGAACGTACCCGAGCCAAACTTCGGAAATTAATTCTGGGCACACCGGGCCTCGGAATCAGGCGCCGTCAGAAACTGCGTTCTTGTAAAATTGCAAAAAAAATTAACAAAAAATTTTCCTTGAAATTTCCAGGTCTTTACAGTAAGAGGCATCAGGGAGAATGTTTCAAAGCAACTGTAAGATGCTTTGGGTGTGGAAAAGAAGGACACAAAGCCATTAATTGACAATGGTTAAATGTTTTAAATGTAGAATGTACGGGCATAATGAAAACCAATGCTCTAAGGGAAATTTTCATGGAGAGAATCAGAATGGTCGTATGGGTAGTATTTATGTTGATGATGATGAAGAGACTACAAATGATATATGAGATAAAAGAAGTGTTGAATCTTGGTCAATGGTTTAAGAAGGTAGTGGAATGATTGTATATTTATCAAGAGTTATGTTGTATAGGTAATTTAATGGTACTATGGAATAAAGAAACATCTAAGGATTGTTACACTATTTTTTTTCTTAAATTATTTGAAAGTATATGTTGAATGGTACCGGTAACCATGAATGTTTATTCAGATATTTTTGGAAAGAAGATGATATATGAATAATGAAGGGATAAAGAGATGATGAAATTTTTGATAGTATTAATGAGCTCATGGATGATATAAGGACAAAGTGATATCATGGTTTGAGTATATAATATTTTTGGGATTTTGGTATGTGGAAAGAGTTAACTTTTGACAGTATTCATGTTTTCACTAATGTTCAATGGGTATCCATTTTTCAAGAGAATACATGATTAAGGTATTCAAATATTTGGAATGTGACCAACAATATATATCTTATGATATATGGGAGATAAATGATGGTATTCACATGCTTGGTAGATGACCTTTATAGTAATCATTTTCATTATACTATGAGATTGTACATAAGTATTTTTGATAAGCCTAAATGTTGGAATTGATTAATTTGGACATTAGATAGTATTGTTTAAGGCTAAAACTTTTTTTCTAGAATGTTATAATAGTATAGTTTTATAAAAAGGGAAACCTGTAGGATGGGTGACAACCCGTCGTGTTGGACAAGGTTTCCAAAATCGAACCCACAACTGAAGTGTGATAGGCCTTTATCACCTACCTCTGGCCTACATGAAGTCACTGGTTAGTAAGAACTAATTTTATTTCATTAATCGGTATGATAGATGAAGTATAAGTCCATTTTTAGAATCATATACGATTAACCTCACCAAAGATGGACTTATGTATATTTGATAACTTTTGCTAATCTTTTGTTTGAGATAGATGGAATGAGCCATCATTCTATCACATGATCTGCTAACACTTCACGAATGAAAAATTAAACTTCATTTAATTAATATATGAAGTGTAAATTGTTCATGGAATGACCAACGAAGAGATTGTACCAAAATCAAGTAAGTATTTCTTCTAATTCAAGTTTTACAACTTTAGAGAAATGATACTGAAAACCAAAAACATTGTCCTAGTACCCTCATATACGATGAATCAGATGGTACCTTAGATCATCACAAATTTATGGATTTGTTATTATTGGATTTTTCATAGCCATGTTCTCTACCACTCTCTATCATAACTTGATGGTTATATTTCTCTTCCAGATCTATATTTTCACCTATATTCTCCTATGTGGAAACCCAGTGATGATTTACTTTGGGTATTTGTTATGTTTCTAATGTTCTTTTTTAAAATGATGTTTTAGTATTCCTTTTTATGATGTGGGTTTCCATGAAAGAAACTTTCAAGTAGAAAACCATTTATAACCCTGACGAATTTCGAGGGAAAAATCATTTTAATGGGGGTAGAATGTAACACCCCAAGATTTTATGAGAATTATTCTTTTTAATTTCTTTGATGTCTTTTGTTGTATGCTACACTAAGATTATTTTGTGCTATATGAAACACCGTATTATCTTGTAGTATACGAAACACTATTCTTGGCTTTCATTACACGCAAGAGAAACCTTCCTCAATAGCTTTCATTGTACGCAATACTGAGTTTCACTAAACAACGATATGTTATTAAAATATTATATAAACTAGCCGTTATGAATAGTAATACCCACTTTTTGAAATTTTATAAATTTTATCTTTCAAAATGGACTTTATTTTTGGATTCGGGATATTGAAATTAGCCTAGGGTGAATTTTTTGGTATTTTTCTGAAAACTTTCAAATTTTGATGAATAGTGAAAACGCTGAGTTATTGGTTAAAACCAACTTTTTATTTAAATAATCATTTATTTTATTTAAATTTTTTTAGGTCAAAATAGATACATAATACTTATATATGTTCAATGTAATTCATTATAGTCATTTTATAATAATTGTAGATATATAAAATTTTTATTGAACTTTTTACCGTCTTTTACCCACCTCCTAGGAGAATTTGAAAATTTACATAAAACTTAATTTTACCGCTTTTGTGTGTTGAATTTCGAAAATTTGAGAGACATGGTTAATATCAAGGTGTAAAATGTGGTTCAATAAGATAAAAATAATTTTTAGTGAATAGTAACTTTTTACTTTTATTTACCACGGTTAAATATAAATATGGTAATTAAGGGTAAAAATTATATTATTATTACCCTAACACATGTCCTAATTCTATTGGATAAGTATAAATCAACCCAAAACAACCTTAGGAATAAAATATGAACCTCTTTGGTCCATTTGGATTAGATTAGGATGCTTATTATTATTTTATTTAAAGAACGGTTAAAAGAGTTAAATTCAACGTTTAATATCTAAAACATTTTTAATATATGGTTATACATAATATAAATTCAACTATAAATATTCATTAGAAATATAAAAATATTTCCTACGTAATGGTGTTTTATTTATAATTTTTAAACATTAAATAATTTAATTTATTTATGACACAATGATGATGTAGTAATTACCTTATTAATGAAATATTAACATAATTGATATTATAAATACCCAAATAAACGTAATTTGAGACTTTTTATGAATTAAATTAATATTATAGTTTAATATAACATATTAGGTTGCATATATGAATTTATTTTCAAGTAATAATGCTGTTATGAATTTAGAAAAAAAAATACCAAATAGTGTCAAAATTGACATAAAAGAGTTTTTAAAAAAAATATTAAATAATTAATTTATATTCTATTCTTAAAAATCTAAGGTTAGTCCAAAAGACTTATATAATAATATATATGACATTAATTAACCATTTGGGGTTTGATTGGTAGTTTATAGTAAGTTTATTAACCATAAAGTGTAAGAATACAAGAAGACACAGTAAAAGTTAAATTATTTAACTTAGAGTTAAATCTAAATGATAAGGTTAAAATGGTAACCTAAACTTGTCTAAAACCTATTGTCTGAGATTATTTAGACCCATCCCTACCCTATCCTAGAAATAAGTCACTTTGGAGCCATTATAAACCGAATATGAATTTATTATAAAATAATATTTTAAGTTTTTTCCTAAGGTGCCCCTCTCCTCCCTTATAAAAGGGCACCTCCTCCCTCTCCTCTTTACACAATTTTGAGACTTAAAGCTCGGTCAACCCCTTAAAATTTATCTTCTCAAACTCTCTAGTTTTATCATATAGGTCCTGGTCTTCTAAAAAGAACAACTCTAGTTCCCTAAGAGGAAGTTTAAAAGAGGCACGTCGAAGAAGAGGTAATCTCTTCTACCGATTCTTTCAAGTTTCTTTCTTCTTCTACTTTCTCTTATTTAGTTGTACCATTACAAAGTAATAAAATAAGTATTACTTATATACTGATATGTTATTATAAATATGAAACAACCATATTTCACCTTCTATCCATCCTACGAAAAACAAAATCACCGCGCGTGCGTACGTACGTAATACCGTCTCCACGCCATGGTGTAATATGTTTTTCTACCACCAACTTACTTGGATGGATATAATGGTATAAATAATAACTATATATTATTATTATAACATTATACAAGTTCTGAGATATTATATCATTCACTCCAATTTCATTCAGTAATTATGGGAACGATATCATCGCTCGTGCGTACGCACAGATTACCGTCTCCACGACGCGATGAGATTCATTCTCCAGGTTAACCATTCAAGAATGATTATAAAGTATATATAATGAATAATAATAAAATATATGACATAATAAAGCTACTGTATTTATGTATATATATATGTCTTCTACTTACTTCCATTCAAGTCAACAAGGAAAGGAAAATAGCGTTCATGCATACGTACGACCTACCATTTCCATGAACGGTGTATTTCATTTAATTTAAATATCTATTATATATATATACTGAATATATATGATATATAAATCATGATTTACATTCTGGAAGTAAGTAAATCATGATATAAGTTATAATAATATCAAGAACAACAAGTCCAAACACGTACGATAAATGAAACGATTTTACACAAAACACTTCTTTAACATGGAATTGACAAATGAACAGTTTATATAAAGTCATAAGTGAATAATATATGATATCATAATTATTATTATGATTCTGTTACAAGATAATAATATGTTTAAACCCACTATACAGAAGTCTCGGATACATACGGAAGAAAATGGACATAAGGTAAGGGATAATTTTGCAATCTCATTTTTATCCAAGATTGCTTATACGTAAGTATTTACTGGGGTTATATTTTTCATCCATGTCCATAAAAAAATGTCTTTCATAAAGTGTTTAATATTATCCCATGTATGGTTAAATGTCTTGTTTACTAATTTTTGACTTTTACTTTGTGTTATGGAAGGAATCTTTCTTTTGTTTACCATACGAGGTACCTTTTGACTTTTTCGGTAAAAGTACAAGGAGAATGGTTTTTTAACTTATACGGCCTGAAATTATTTTTATGGTTTCATAACTCCTTTTTTTCATGAAGCTTACTCAAAACGATTTCAAGACTATTTGGAAAAAAATCCTTTTCTTTTAAAATTTCATGGCATTTTTTGAAAAGAAAATGATTTTGAAGAAGAAAGGATTTTTTCCTCAATAATTCATTTCAAGTGTTTTATCAATACCATTTTCCATATAAGATGAAATTATTTTATATGTGTATGTTTCAAGTATAATGTCTCTATAATTTACATGGTTTCACTTTTCTTATGATCAAATGATATCCATTTGTTTTATATGGATTATGTTATGATGGGATGATGTTTATAAAACCCATTTTATTCTTTGGGTTATGATGAATGATTTATGTTTATTTTGTGGTACACATAAGAATGATTTCATTATGAGATGGGTGGGACCTATATCTCCCTCCAATGCATTTGGTAAAGAATTATATCTCATGAGATAGACATGGTTGTAATGGTAAGTAAATCTGGTACAATAATACAGGGTTGGAATGGTAGGAAAACCCGATTCAGTAATGGACTTTGTCCAGTATGATGGTCTTGGCAGTAGTGCCTTGGCTAATATGGAAATCATATCATGTGCTTAATGGTTTCCACAATTACATGTTTTATTCACATGCTATTTTATCATGGTTTATGGTCCTTTTTTATCTATGCCTTATGAACTGCCAAGATTGATGTCATTACTCATGATTTTGATGTTTTATGTTCATGTTCTTATGTTCAAATGTTTAGGGATTGTTTTATGTTCTCCATGTTTTCCCTTACTGAGCATTTGTGCTGACCCTTTTTATGTTTTCTTTTCCCCAGGATATAAATAAAGTATTTATGTAATAAAACCAAAAGGGGAAGATCTTTATGGGAGATGTTGAAGATCTTTCACCATGATTTGAAGATAATGTTCCGAGTTTCTAAAGACACTAAACTATTACAGTCCTTGGATGTCAGTTTTTGTTATGTATTTAGTATTCCGAAAAAGTAATGTAATGTCCATGTACATCAACTTTTGAGTATCTACAGATGCGTATCAATATCGTCTTCCAAATAGGGTGGAATCAAGCTAAATATAGGCATAAATACCCTCTAATGTGTATCAAGTCCATCTTCCAAATAGGGTGGCATCCAGCTACACACAGGCACAAAAACTTGTGGACGCATATCAAGAATGTATTCCAAATTGGGAGGCATCCATCTACATGTAGGCACAAATACCTGTTGATGTGTATTAAGCCCCTCTTCCAAATAGGGTAGCATCCAGCTACACATAGGTTCAAATACCTACTGATTCATATCATTCCCACTATCCAAATAGGGCATCATTCAAATATGAGAAGATTTAAATTTCTGCAGATGCATACAAACCCCATGAGATAAATACAGGGGAAAGCGAGTAGATGAAAATACCCACTCATGAATATGAATCACACGAGTCAAATATGGTGGCAACCAGAGACGACAACCAGGGATAGACTCATTCCTTTGTCTCGATATAGGAGAATTGTGAGTATCTATTGGAAACCCATGGGGGATTGGAGAAGGAACAAACCCTTACTCCAACATCGGAATGGGCTTTCATACCCATTCCATCCAAAGATGTATCTCAGCACATCTTGGAAATGATGGAAGTCCAGACATCAATTCTAGACCATATTCTCCAAACATTCCAAGATATCATTACATCGGTGGAAAAGATGAGAAACTAGTCCCATGACCTAGTTTCCTTGAATGGAATGACTTACTCGAAAAATGGGTCAGTCACTTCGGATTGGTTATAAATCCCTACTCCAGTCCCATAGGGTCAATAGCAATATCTAATGATACACAAACAACCAGCAGAGTAGGATAATGTATGTGCTCTTCAATTTCTTGTTACATTTGGAACATTTAATTTTTGAGCGCTCTCTTTTAGGTAACTAGGACTTCCTAATATTGGTAACAACCTTCATATATGGGTCCCTATCATGTTGGGTCCTATGATGCTGTCGGGATATGCCAATGGGTATTTTTATGCATGAAATTCACCTCAATATACAGACGACTCTTCTCCAACTAAAAGAAAAGTTCTTTCCCAACGAAGGGTATGCAGACCAAGCGAACATATTAGGGGATCTTCGTTGTCTAATTGACCTAGAATTCATCCCACCCTCACAGATTCCATGATCAGAAAGGAGAAATAAAAACCTTGAACTAGCTTGCCTCCATGCACTATACAAGTTGTGTTGCCTCATTGGTGATGCCCCGACAGGAGTTCATATTCCAAGATGGGGAGAACATAGAGCTCTACACTTCACCCTATGTCCCATCCATCAAGCCTCATTGGAAATGAAATCTTTCAATGTCATTACCCAGAGGAAGCAATCAAACAAAATAACTTCTTAGGGAAGATGGAATACTCAACAAAAACTGACCTGGAGTAAGTCTCAAGAGTGTTAGGACCGAAGAGATAAATCCATCAAAAATATTTTGTTCTAGGAAATAGAGATCATCTAGTAACATTCCTGCCTAAGGGATTTCATCCAGAAAGTATTTCTCATGTATTCAAAAGCCTATAAATCCCATGTAGGTCCAACTCCATATTTAGATCACACCCACATGAATGTGCATGAAATCAAAAAGGTGGAAATAGTTGTAGCTACCATCGAAATATGGTAACAACCCCTACTCGCAATGTGAGGGGAATTTTTAACTCAAAATTCTCCCATAAGACCAACAAATCCAAGTTGTAACACTTCAATGAAAGAATGGGAGAAACCCCAACCCATGGGGCTAGGGGAATTTTTCCTCAAGTTTTTGTATAGTGAATGTATATTTTCTCTCGTCTAGGAAGAATGATGAGTAGAGAAGTCACCTATTACACTTATCTCATGGTTCGTACCCTCCGAGATGAAGGCACATTACAAGGTCAGATTGGGGCTCCCTTCAGGTCAATATTTACAAAAAACCCTAAGAATATAGTATAATGGAAGGATAAAGTCCAACAATGGATGAAAAAATCCTTTCTACCATTCAACATTGATTACACCACCCCCAATGAGGTATGGATCAGTGAACATGGTAAAAATCAACCCCATGGATCTCACAGGAAATGATAAAAAGGGAGAGAATGCAACAGAAGATGGTTTCATCCCCGAGGCATCCCACACATAGCCTGATGGTGTGCATACCCGGAACTAGAGAGTGTTCCTAAATTTAGGCCCCCATTAGTTAATCGGTTGTTACCTCCATCATGAAACCCCATAAAGGAGAATAATAAAGCCTAGGTTGTCTATGACCCACCTCCTACTCCCCCTGAGAATGTTTCTATCACTCTCAAGGAAGGATTCACCAAGAAAGAGGAATAAATAAAAGAGATCAGGAGAATTAATTCTGATCTGCGTCGAGGGAGCTATATTGTCAGATGCGTTCCCTCTTTGGAACTTCAACATGTATTCCTATAAGAGGTTCCCTTAGCGTATGCACTCATTCTGATGAATGGAGTCAATATTGGAGGCCCATAAAACCCATCATAGGGACTTTCAACCTACATAAATCTAGACATCGAAGGACATAAAGACTTCTGCCCACTGGGAAGGCAGCCAAAGTATATTCAGGTGAAACCATAAAGGATACCCCTGGCTAGGTATCCCCCCCCCCCAAATTCCAGTAGCACTGGCTTGTCTAGTATTGACCACTACTGCACCCACTGAAGATCAATCCCAATATGATATGCATCAAAGGCTCTTGAATATCATTGAGAAACATATATCTCAAATAGAATCCATGGAGGGGCTTCACAGTCCAATACAACCAGAGTGAAAACCCTACCTTGATTTGGTGAGCAAGGTTTCGCGACAACTAAAATTTGGAAACCTCGTATTCCCAGTGTTCAATGGATTGGGATACCTGGAACAATATCTAATGAACAATAACTCTTACTATCACCCCATGATGGGATCTCTGATTTAGAAAGAAATATTAAAAATCATATTCTTTGTGTGAACCCTACTGGGTTCGACCTTCATATAGTATACTAGCTTTCCAGTAAACTCAATCACAGGTTGGGAGGACCTCGGGCGATAGTTTTTCTTCCAGTTCATTTCAAAATTTCCTAAGAAAAATGCTAGTGACATCATGAATTGAAAGTAGTGAGAGAATGAAAGAGTTTCAGACATCATTTCCAAATGGAAGGGCCTAACTTTTTTCCTGAACTAGCCGCTCTCCCAGGATGAAATTATCTCTATGTACATTGATAACCCTCATGATGAATTGTGAGAACTGTTCATCCTGATGAAGTACACAAGTGGGTTCCGAGATTTCTTTTCCATTTCCAAAAGGATATAATACTCCTTAAAATAGACCAATATCATATTCTGAGTGGCCTTGTCAGCCTCAGGAAAAAAAATAGGGAAAAGATGAAGCAGCTTCTATCACGCTTAAGCCACCCCGACATGAGCTGTACTTGCAAGGCCTCCACCAAACCGTGTGGGACCCCCTGGATGCCAACAACCACCCTCACCTCAGAAAGATGAGTGAAGGGGTGCTAAAAGAAATAATTTCGAGGAGTGGAGAAATAAATTCTACCCATTCTGAGATGACCAGTTTCACGGCTAATTCATAGCCACCATGAATTGAAACTTGCTCAGTCTACCAGAGCCAAAGTGAGCCAATGAAGTGGGTCTTGATGACCATACAAATTAATGTCCCTACCACAGGATAATAGGACACACAATATAGGAATTCTTCATCTTCAAGGATCTTCTGCATAAGATGGTGGATTTCAGGCAAGTCATGTTGGGTCTGTCGCCAACACAAGTTGTGTATGTTTCCATCTCAAACCCAACAGAGGAAGAGGAATGGAAAATAGTCTCCAATAAAAAGGATCAAAAATATGACAATTGGATTACTTGGAAAATGGTCAACCAAGTTCATGGAATCCTCCAGGAATATTTGAAACAACCAAACGAGCCCCCGATAGATACTAATATAACACAACCATTATCCTCATCCCTGGAGTCCTTCAAGGGCCATAAGGACAGAAAGCAGGAGAAATAAGATGGGATAACACCAATGCCAAATCCATTCTTGACGCTTTTGAAACTTCATGATAGTAGACATGGTACAATGGGAACCACCACACCAAATGTTACAATGGGAACTGCCCCACCAAACAACACCATCAGAAAGAGACAGTCAGACATGAATATTTTCAGATCAAGAACTGATCTTTGGCTCCATTAATGTCATCAACTTTATGGACCCCATCCTTGTTGGAGACTATGGCCACAAACCTGAATTCCCTGAGTCCAAACGGAGATCTGGATGAAGATTCCCAATACTCTGATGGTTTCCTAGAAGGCATAATCATGGAAGGAGTCAAATTCCTAGCCACACCTTAACTCAAACCGTTAACATTGTGGAAACTCTCGGAAGGACCCTTCTGCAGACACAATGTGAACCCGAATGTTCCTCCACCCCTACCAGAAGAAATCCAAGCCCATTTATCTTGGAGTATCCATTAGAGGAAGAAAAAATATCAAATTTTCCTTGGAATATGGAAGGACCAGTTTGGACAAACCCAGAAAGGACGGCAACGCCACCAACTCATGTCATAGAGGCCAGACCATATACATCTAAAGATAAAGCCCCTAAAGTGTATATGAAAGATAATCCTTGAGGTGGGAAGTGCCTAACTTTAGAGAATAAATATGATATTCTAAATTATCTAGCTTTAGTACATGAAAATATATCAATCCTAGATACATTGAGTCTATTTACAGACCATAGGGAGAAACTCATCCAAGCCTTATTAAGACCCTAGGAATTCAAATCCAAAGTAGAAGCAGCCGAATTATATCGGATGGAGACCAATCCTGAATAATGTCATGTCGTCATCTTCTACACATACAGTGATAAAGACACCATCATGATAGGGCACATCAAACCCTTATATGTGTTCGAAAATATAAATGGCCTTGATGTCCCAAGGATTTTTATCGACAACAGATCTGGATTCAACCTCCTCCCATTGAGATCACTTCGTCGGTTGGTCTATGTTGAGGATAGTTTAACACCATGACCCCACAACCCTATTGGGATATGATAAAAGTGAGTAGAATCCATTGGGAGGAATCCAGATTAAAACTTGGTATAGAGACCTCATTTCTGATTCTAAGTTCCTGGTAGTGTGGAAAAGTACGACCTTCAATGTCCTATTAGGGAGGACCTAGCTGCATCAGCATGTTGCAATTCTATTATTATACCATTAGTATGTTAAATATTTTGTTAATTGAAAATAAAAACATTAGACACTGATAAATCACTATTTGAATCTTGTGAGTCACATTACATCGATGCAGGGTTCTATGAACCCAAAGAAAAGAAATATTTGGCCAACAACGTTGACCAGATAACTACTCCCAATGGATTGGAAATGGACCCCACTAACCCCCTCCAATAGCTTGGGTAAGAGTATGTATTACCCGTCAACCAAGTTGAATGCATAAGTTCAAACCCGAATACAGACTCAATTGTCTGCATGATTTTTGTTACGACCGACATGTTCAAAGACGCGGAAGAGTGGGATGACTCCTATGATTTCAGGAAAATCCCTAACAAAGATGCTCCCGACCCATCCTCAGGACCCCAAGTTTTCCCCACCTTACTCACTAAGTTAAAATATGATTTCTCTTCCAAAATGGGATAGTTAATCTTGAGAATACTCTCTCCATCAGAAGAGGAAGAATATGATGAATAGGATGATAACAAAGAATAATAAGAAGACATAAAAGATTTCCCTCCCCCATTCGAAGAAGGTGTCTCCACCACAATCGATGAACTTAGGAAGATAAAACTGGGCACCGAAGATGACCCACGGCCCACTCTGATTAGGGTGGATATTACTGTCAAGGAGTAAGATGTATATACCTCCTTCTATAAAAATAATCGATATGTGTTTTCCTGGAACTACACAGAAATGCCTGGCCTCAATCCTGAGGTCACCACTCATTATTTGGGTCTACCATAAGATCATAGTTTCTATAAGAAGGTACATAGAAGGACCCATATGACACATGATTCCATAATAGTGGTTGATGTTGACAAGCTGATTAAATCCAACTTCATATGGTAAGTACAATATTTGATCTATCTAGAAAAAATAGTCCCTATCAAAAAGAAGAATAGACAAATTAGAATCTTCATTGACTTTAGGGACCTTAATCGGATCTTCCTAAAAGATGATTTTATGGTCCTGATAACATAATTTTTAATCGATGCAACCGCCAGATATGAGGCCCTCTCTTTCATGGATGGATATTCTGGATACCACCAGATCAGAATGGCCCGAGTAGATGAGTAATCCACTAATTTTAGGGCCCCTTAGGGTGTGTTCTGTTATATGGTGATGCCCTTTGGTCTAAAAAATGCCAACGCAACATACCAATGCTCCATGCACCGTATTTTCAAGCCCTTCCTAGGAAAGTTCTTCGAGTGATACGTCAAATATTTGGTGGTTAAATCATGAAAACACCCAAACCACCTGACCGATCTTGAAACTGTCTTTAACAAACTATGACAACCTAGTTTATAGATGAATCCCCTAAAGTGTGCCTTCGGTTTTACATCTTGGAAATTATTTGGCTTCGTGATACGCCATCACGACATCAAAGTCTACTTTGAGAAGAAAAAATACATCCTTATAATCTCTCCACCTCACAACCTCATTGAGTTGAGATGTCTCTAGGGGCACCTGTCCTATATCTAATGTTTCATATCCAACCTTGTGGGTAAATTTTTACCATTCACTAGGTTAATGAAGAAGGGGGTTACGTATGAGTTGGTTAATGATTATCATGATGTGTTTGGCAATATCAAATGATATCTTATAATCCCACTGGTTCTGATGCTTTCAATTGAGGGGAGACTACTCATTTGGTACATAATCGCCTTGGAATGGTCATTAGGCTCCTTCGTCATGTAGAAGAATGATGGAAGAAGTGGGAACAACCACTATTAACTTAGTTGAACAATGATTGATACTGAGACCTGATATTCATGAATTGAGAATAAATCTCTATCCCTAATCTTCACAGTTTAGAAATTTAGGCATTACCTACAGCACCATGAGGTCAACCTAGTCTCCCAATGTAACCCTACCAAATATATCCTCAACCGTCCCATGCTAACTGGACGCATATCACGATGGGCAGTCATCCTAAAATAGTTTGACATATGGTACATACCCTAGAAGGCCATCAAAGGAAAGTATTAATAGAGTTCCTAGAAGATCACCCCTCATAAGAAATAACCATGTTGGATGCCGAACAACTGGAGGAAGAAGTTTTATCCATACAAAAGGACCCCCAAGCATAGGAAATGTACTTCGATGGTGATTCCAGAAGCATGATAGGGAAATGTATGGAAGATCCCAAGCACAACAATGTGGGGTTGGGAGTAATAATTGTATCCCCCAAAAGGCCATATTTCCTTAGTTATTTTTACTTTTGGAGGGATGTACAAATAATGAATTAGAATAACAGGCCTTCATTGTGGGCCTAGAGTTGGAACTTCATGCATGAGCCAAACACCTAAAGATAAAAGGTGATTCAGAGTTATTCATCAAGTAGGTCAATGGTGAATATGCCATTAAGAAAGAAGTATTTTCCCCCTTGAGGAAACATGTTCTAGAACTGATGAAAGAATTACCACCAAAACAAACACTAACATATGTCCCGTAGTCACAAAATTCTCAAGCTGATGCATTGTATAATATAGCTATAACCCTGGATAATCTAGACCGGGATGAAATGGTTATTAGAATTTCCCATTGTCAGATAGTCTTTCCATTTATTCAAAAAAAAATACGAAGGATATTGATGAGATTAGCCTAATTTTTTAGCCTTATGGTCATACCACCAGCTGAATGTATCCCCTTTAAAATTACCTCCTTTTGGGGGAACTCTCACTAGACAGGGCTAGAAGAGAACATATATAGAGACGGGTAGTCATCTTTTTCTTATACAATGGTGTAAACAAAGAAAATATTCTCTACAAATAAGGCATTGATAGAGTCCTTATCAGGTTCATTGATATAGAAGATACTATTGCTATCATAAAAGAAGTGCACGACAGAGCTTATGGAGTACACCAATCAGAAATCAAGATCTCTCATCAAATTCAAAGTATTGGATACTATGGGACGACTATGAAATAAGATTGTGCCATATTACCCAAGAAGTTCCATTACTACCAAGTTCATGCCAATTTTATTCACCGACCCACAAAGTTACATCATACAGCTATGTACTCATGGCCATTTTCCACCTGGGGGATGGATGTTGTGGGACCATATCCCCCTGCTACATCCAAACAATTCAAATTAATTCTCATAGCAATCGACTTCTTTTCTAAATGGACTGAAGCCATACCCCATAAAGATGTTAGGGAGAAAAGCATCATTAGCTTTGTGAAGACCAAGATAATTACTAGATTTGGTTCCCCTCATAAAATACTACTGGACAATGACAAAAAATTATTCTCTACTGAGTTGGACAAGTTATACCATGAGTATGGAATCAGATCCAACTGTTCATCCCACTACCATATAGTGGCCAATGGGTAAATAGAGTATTTAAACAAGACTCTGTCTAACATACCCCAAATGATGGTATATAAAGATAAGAAATCATGGCTAGACAATATCCCTCATGAATTAGGGGCTTACCAGACATCAACCTACACTGCCACCTAGGAAACCATGTACTCACTAGTATACAGGACATAAGTGGTTTTTTCAATCAAAATTCAAATACTATCACTACATGTGAACATTTGGGATCAAGTTTGAATAGATGAGAAATCCCAGAGATGGTTTGGTGAGTTGGAGAAACTAGATAAGAAAAGGCTACACACTTTTCACCATTTAGAAGTCTACCAAAATTGGGTCACATGAGCATTCAATAATAAGGTTCACCTTAGATATTTCCTCTAAGGAGAGATGGTGTTTGTCCTCAAAATCCTGATGATACCTGGGAAGAAGCCCCAAAATCATGAACCAAAGTGAGAGGGACCATATGTACTAAATAGGTTCTATTCCAATGGAGCATATTCCTATATATCAATATATAGAAAGCTCATCTTGGCTCCCACAATTGCAAGGTTTCTAAAGAAGTACCTTTCATAATAATGATGCCCATTTATAGTCCAAACTCTATGAACCTAAACTATAAGTTATTGTCCTGACCACATGATGTTAAACTATATGGTATTAGTCCATACAACATGACATTAAACTAGGATGCTAATGTCCTTATTTCATGACTAAAAACAACTCATCATAGCATCCGAGCTGCAAGATGTTAAACCGTATAGCATAAATCTTCCTAATCACATGACAATAAACTGCACGGTTCCTTAGAGAACTACGTACGGATTGATTCCCATTAAATAAGTGGGATAAGTAGAAATTACTCAACCCTTGATATTGGATTGGTCCCATAAAAAAGTGCCTCTATCATATCATCTATCTCTCCGTATTTATGACGAAAACCCTTGTCACTCATTATTTCTATCATCGAGTATAACTCACGTGAGATTAGGATCAGTGGTAAGGATTCCCTTACATAAACATACTATAGAGAAATATAGTAGAACTAACATATGTAGAGGATGAAACCAAAATGAACCTACTACTATGTCCGAGCCAGATCAGTATAGGGAACATTCAGAATTGCATAGGGCTTGATTCCTGCCCTTGCAAGATACATAGTGACATCCAGATTTGGCATCTCGGCCCATCCACCAACAAAAATATTCCCTCTCATGTCCCTACACATGTACCAAACCTTTGTAGGGAACGTTCATAGCTACGTACAACTTGATTACTTCTCTTACAGGATATGTAGTGACAACCAGATCTACTATCCCAGCCCATGCACCATTTAAAAAATGCCCCTTCCTCCGTGCATAGGTCAAACTTGAACGGGGAGTCCAGGAAAGGTCCTAACCACATGACATGAGATTGTGTGATTCCTCGGGAGTTATGTGCAGCCTGAGTATCAATGTTATGAGATCCTGAACATGCCCCCAATTTCTTACACAACAAATTTAATGAGATGATAGAAATTTCTAGTCTGAATTCTGACACTCATAAGGAGTCAAAAAATCATACTCCCCATACATATGAGTTAGATCTATGTGGAAACACTAGTAGTTCATGGATAATCATGGTCTGGGTATTTCTTACATTCCTAGACGCATATTCCTGATTTTCAAAATCTATAATCTAAGAAATCTTGGATCCCCATAAACATTCATGGTCATCAGAGATGGAAGGCTAGTTTCCTTTAGACACCTTTGTTTGAATATGCACATCATGCCCCGTTGGATCTGTATATGATGCCTACAAGACAACCATCAATCAAAGGAAAATTCATCCTTAGGAAAGTCCTATCCTACCTCGATATTCCCAATGTCTTTCAAGACCCATGTCATTATTCTTGATCCATGTTCCCCTCGAGGACTATGGTTCACAACTTCAATCATCACTTGTGTGTATGGAATTTCAAAATATCATGACCACAATTAACTCAAAGTTATTAACGGTCTTTGTGACAACATAATGTCCTCTCTACATGACTCTAAACTCCACAACATAATTTCCTCACTACATAACTCTAAACTACACAACATAATGTCCTCACTGCATGAATCTAAACTACACAACAAAATTTTCTTTCTAGATGAATCTAAACTGCATAACATAATATCCTCATTGCGTGACTCTAAAATTCACAAGATAATGTCTTCACCACATGACTCTAAGCTAAAAAGCATAATTTCCTTATTTAATGAATCTAAACTGCACAACATAATTTCCTAGATGAATGACTCTAAACTGCATGACATAATTTCCTCACTGCATGAATCTAAACTACACAACATAATGACCTCACTACATGACTCTAAACTGCACATCATAATGTCCTTACAGCATGACTCTAAACTGCACAACATAATTTCCTCATTGTATAAATCTAAAATACAAATCCAGAATCATATTTACTATATGAAATTTAACTGCATAGAATTGGTTTAAGCCTACAATGTTCCTTGTTACTCATTTTTCTATTATTAAGTGGTGATCTGGAATCCTTGTAATCCCTTTTTTCTCACACCGATCATATCTCATGTGACCTTAGGGATCTCAATAAGATATCCACTATGACATCATGGAAAACCAGTCCATGAATTTGGTCCTAGAAGCATGAACCTAAAAGGCATGTCATAGTTTCCTTTCCTATAAGGAACCCCTCATCCTGGACGTACGATGTTAATATACAGGGTACCCCAAATATGGGATAAATTTCTCACCCTACATATGAGTCAGATCTATGTAGAGGATACCCAAGTACATGAGTGAATCATAGCCCAAATGTCTCTAATGTATCTGGATACACCACTTCCATATCTCAAACTCCATGATTTGAATAATATTGAATCCCCATAATCTTCCATGGCCATCAGAGTTGGAAGGATAGTGTCCCGTGGACACCTTTTTTTGACTATGCACATTATGCCCTGGTGGTTCTACATATGTCTCAAAACAAATAGCTAACAATCAAAGGAAAATCCATCTCTAGGATAGTTCTATCCAATCTTAGTATTCCCAATGGATTCCATGCCTTGTGATATGCCCCCTAATTAAAGGGCCCTCAAAGTCATCATTTACATTCTCCTTCCTAACCACATCCTAGATATATCAGAACATGATGGCCTGATTCACCTTTGGTCTCTCTTGAGGATCCTTGAAAATAAAGATACACCATCCATATGCATGAATTTGATCATCATATAAGATAAAAAATCCCACCAATTATTTCTTGGTTTCTCGGAGAAGTTCATCTAAAATAAATGTCCCCTTTCATGCTCAGAAGAAACCTTTTTCCAAATTCATATTCCAGGTTCAGAAGGGTCCCAATCTCCATAATCCTTCATAGCCATTAGATATGGAAGTCTAGTCTCATACGAAAAGCTTTTTTTGAATATTTAGATCATTCCCCAGTGGTTCTACATATTATTCCTATAAGACGACCATCAATCAATGGAAAATTCTTCCTCTAGAGAGTCCTTTCTATTTTCCATATGCTCATATGAAATTCATGTCTTGTCTCATCCCATAGATTTGGAATACCCCTATGGATAACGTCTTACATGTCCTCCCCTTTTCAAATTCCCAAAAATGAAAAATAAATTCTAATTAAACTACCCATTCTCAAACTCTCTATTACATAATTATGAATTGTGTGGGAATGGTTTCCCTTTCAAAGCTGATATGAATATCCCTAATACATTCGGACATCATCACTTAGAGAAGACACCCATTGTGGCTCCCAATAATAAAAAAAAATTCAAAGTGTTGTAAATCCTCCCAGGACATTAGATATGGAAGTAAAATGTCCTGCAGATGACTTCTTTGACAATGAACATCATGCCCTGGTGGCTCTACATATGTCGCATACAAAACAGTCATCAACCGAAGGGAAATTTGGCCTTGGGAGAGTCCTATCATACCTCTGTATGCCTAAAATGGCTCCTGATCCTCATATATGTCCAAAAACATACAAAGTCAAGGTAATGAAAAATCCTTCATTCAGGTATGAATGTTATTAGGATATTCATGGCTGAGGAATCACAAATTGGGGCCCCTTACCCACCAAGTTTGGTCAAAACTATTGCACCTAAAACATCAGTAACAAGTCTTATTAGTAGGAATATAACATGCCAATAAAAGAGATGTAACACTTGTGAGAGTGAAAACATGAAAAGGACACCTCTGGATAAAATTCGAGTACTAGTTCACTAAACTTATACTGTGAATAGTTTAGAAAAAAGGAAAAAAATTTGAGATATCAAATACTCAAAAGAGACATAAATCTTGTTGGGTCAAAAACCTGCAAAGGGCGGCCTAATAAAAATTCAAGTTATACCCACTAAGCCTGTATCAAACAATCTTAGGAAAAAAATTAGGGTGGTAATGAAAAAGACACAAAAGTTCATGAGATTTTCCATGAAACCTCAGCAATAGTCAAACTACAATCGCTAAGTCTCTTGTATTAGGAAAAAAATTAGAGCATCATATTACCATTCAAGTTGGGACTGCTTCTACATCGGAATCGCCTCCTCTTTGTTCTAATCAAACCCCATTATGATGGGGGAATTTGTAGAGTCCTGTAAATTTAGAAAAGGAAAATTAAATACTCCCACATGTCCATCAAAGCAAATGGATGAAAATTGGACTGAATATTTGAGAAGAAACGTGAAGAAATGAAATTTTACAAAGGGATCTAGCCTGAGCGCATACCGATTACCGAGAAAGGTTCACGGTAGGTATAAATCGGGAACCACCAGAATGCGGAAGGCCAACAATGTGCTGGCTTGGGAGGCATTGGCCAACGAAAGAATATGTTTGTGGTGAATTTCCACTTGTGAATAGAAGTCACCAAAAACTATTTTCACTGGGGAATGTTTAATGGATGTATTCTCAACACACCATCCTTGAGAACAATGTGGTTCACAGATGAGAAGAATACATTAGCATCTCACACCTCCGAAAACCAGGATTGACCGAGTCATCCACTGTCCAAATGTCCTCCATGGGATTCCACAAAAGGTTCTGCGTAAATCAATGATAAAGATTCCATGAAACTATATAAAAGGAAAACCAGGAGAGACAAATAAAGCACGAAGAGAAACCTCTAGGATGAGACAAAATGGGACAAAGAACAAAGAGGTTGGAAGAGAAATTTTTTCCGCACCTGAAGCTGTTTGCGGGACTCCATCCCACATCCAAAATATTTTATAAATTCTATCTGGAAAACTATAAGCAGTTCACAGACTCCATCCTATGAACCATATGTGGGTGGCCCTTTATGGAACTCATTCTCGCGAACCGTATTCGAAAGACCCTTCACATCCAACCAAGAAACCAGTAATAAAAAATATAATAAAAATGGTTTGTGGATGCTATCAATGTGGATGAAAGTACGCAGACTCCCCATGGGGTTGATAGTTCCCGGAAAAATCCTCTACATGCCATCGTATGCAACCAGCTCCTCCGCGTATCATCCTATACAGACAAATCTACCACATATCATCCTACATGGACAGCTTCTACGCACCTAACCTTATGTAAACAACCCTATATAGAAAATCATTCACAACCACCGGTGCATACCGAGTAGGGGATGCACCCCCATACCCCTACTCGAGATCAGTGTCGAGTTGCGGTCTTGTCCCTCTAGGATGGTCCCTTCGATACCTTCACTGACCCCCATGAGAAGTGGAGAGTCGCACCATAAACTTTTCATGTCGGGTCGATGACATTTTCTATTGTTCCCTCATTCCAACTAAACATCTATCCCTCAAATACCATGAGAAGATACATTCCTCATGCACCTCCCAAAAAACCCTATTAGTTGCCTCCTATACAAGGTTGATCTAGAACTCCATGGAAAATCACAGCCTAAATGTTTCTTAAATGCCTGAACACATCCTTTCCATCCATCAAACTCTATGTCTCTAGTGATTCTGGATCCTCCTAAACCTCCATGACCATCAGAAAAGGAAGGCCAGTGTATTGTGGACACCTCTTCTTGACTATGCACATCATGACCTCATGACTCTACATATGTTGCCCACAAAAATGACCATCAACCAAAGGAAAATTTGTCCTCATAATAGTCCTCTCCTACCTGTGTAAACCTCAATGGATTCCATTCCCCATATCATTTCTCTTGATCCATGAATCCCTAAAGTCACAGTCTATACTTTCCTTCCCTCTCATGTATGAGGCATATCAAAACACCCCATCCCAATTATCCTATATTTAATCAGGGATTCAATAACAAGCAGTCCAAACTCTATGACCTTAAACAATGATTTATCATCCTAACCACATGATTTTAAACTATTTAGTATTAGTCCATGCAACATGACATTAAAATATGGTTCCATATTCTAAGATATATGAATTTAAACTATAGTATACTGGGATATTTTAGATCTTCATAAAACTCCCCGACCTTTAGAAATAGAAATCCAGTGTCCTACGGACACCTTTGTTTGACTATTCAAATCATGCCTTGGTGGCTCTGTATATGTTTCCTACAAAACAGCCATCAATCAAAGAAAATTTTTTCCCCAGGAGAGTCCTTTCCTATTTATGTATGCCCAATGGCTTCCATGTCTCATATCATTTCTCATGATTGGATATCCTTCATAATCATGATTTACACATTTTTTCCCTCTCATGTTCAAGGCACGTCAAAATATCCAAACATGATTTTCCTCTAGTTGATCATGGTTTATATAAAAAGTGGTCCTCATCATATGACCCTAAACTACAGAGGTCCAAATAGTCCTATCCAAATGACATTAAACCTTATAAAACTCATCCTTGCAGCCTAACATTAGACTGTGAATCCATCATCCAAGCAGTATGACTTTAGAATGTAGTATACCCCATATGATATCTTAATGGAACTCCTACAGAAGTAAGTTCCTAGACTTCTTCAATAGGTATCACTCTTCACCCTCTTCTCCTCAACTCATGACAGGTTTAGATAGATCACCATAATTTGACTATCATGGATGTCAACACGGGTGAGGGTTGCATGCTCAAAATCCCCCTATATCTCTGAGCTCTAGTACCATCTAACTATAGATGATGTAGGACACGAGATCTTCAAAACCACTACCTCCTCTTGTTTCTCACACCGAGAATGACTCATGCGGGCTTAGAGGTTGTTGGTGATAATGACCTCTTCATTGTCCTCAAAGAGGAAATCCTTGTAGATGTCAGCCCCAAGCTAAATGAACTATGATAAATCTGATTCTATTCATAATTGGAATATATAGGAAGCCTTTATCTAGGCCCAAGTTCCATATCATCTCATCCATGAAATGAGATATCATTCCCCCTTCAAATGGGTAGCTTCCACGCGTAAGCCTCAACTCATCTTGAACTACGAGAACTCAGATTCCTGGTCAAACCAAGGTACATAGGACTCCTTCTTGAAGGCCAGATCTCAAAAGGGGTGCCCTTCCAAAAGGGTCCACCCAACCATGTCCCCTCAAATGGGAAGCTCCAATTTGTAATCCCCATGTTTCACAAACTATGTGGGCTCTGATTCCTCTACCGAGCAAATGTAGGAAGCCCATAATATGGGTCCAATCCCAACATCAAGTTACATTTCGTCCCTTCTTGGATGAAGATAAACTCCAAAGCGCTTTATTGCATGGCTTAATCCAGCATTGCCTCTATAGAATCAAATTAATACATGCCTATGACAATCTTGAAAAAGAGGGGTAGCTCATGGAGACACTCTTCAAAAATGAACCAAGGATTCATGAACATATCAAGATGACTTAAATCAATAAGAGCATCCCAGAATATGCTATAACCCCCCCCCCCCCAAGGGTGCGATGAGCCCGACTTCCCATCCTCTCGACTAATTAAGTCCTTAAGTGTTGTTGGCCAAATCATCATCCAACAAGCTCCTTCCTTTGGAATGAAGGTCCGTGAATCATGGATACTACGGTCGTTGGGTGTTTCTGGATCCACAAATAAACCCATTGGAGACCATCAGAGGAACTTATATCCTAAGAGATCTGATTTCACTTGTACTTGACCCCATGCAATTTCCTATTGGGATAATTTGACTGTAGCATCTCCTTCATAATATAGAAGGGGTAAACTACCCAGTCACCTCAGGGTCAATACAATCCTCCTTTAATGTATTATGATACAGATCTGGTTGAAACAAAGATGGAAACATGAAAGTTTCTATAATAACGGACAATTTCTTGAAACCCATCAGACCATTCTTTAGATTTTTTCCCACACATGCACCTACGTCACCCTCGGAGGTGAAACAACCCCTTAAAACCCAAAACCCTCAGAATCTCTAAAATCCATAAAACCGTAAAAATCATACAAAAGCCCTAAATATCCCTAAAAAAGTAACAAACACAAAACCGCCTAAAAACCATAAGTAAACATTAAAAAGGAAAAAAACATAAAACCACTAAACCACATAATAAAATGCTAAAACCCATAAAAACCCTAAAAACACTAAAAAATCCAAAAAAAACTCAAAATCTATAAACCCTAAAAAACGTGAAAATCATAAAAAAATCCCCAAGAACATAAGATAAACCAAATTCCCTAAAAAACCATAAGAAAAAAATAAAACCCTAAAACACTTAAAAACTCTAAGAAACCTAAAAACCACTAAAAAATAAAACCCTAAAAGATCCTAAAAAACCCCTAAAAACCATAAAACCCATAAAAACCATAAAAAACCAAAACCCATTAAAACCATAAAACCCACTAAAAACTCTAAAAATCCGTTAAAATCCTAAAAATGATAAAAAACAATAAAAAACAATAAAACCCTAAAATACTAAAAAACGATAAAAAAACCCCTGAAAAAGGTCAAAAATTTTAAAACCCCTAAAAACAATAAAAATTCAAAAAATCCCAAAAAATCTCTAAAAATGTAAAAAAAAAACCCCTGAAAACCGTAATAAAACCTTAAAAACATAAAAATAATTAAAACCCCAAAAAACCAAAAAAAATGCTAAAAAACATAAAATTGAAGAATGACCCTAAAACCCCCAAAAACCCCTAGAGGACATAAAAACCCCAAAACCCTTAAAACCCTAAAACCCAAATACCATAAAAATCAATAAAAAATCTAAAAACACTTTAAACCCCAAAAAATGTTAAAAAACTCTATAAACCTTAAAAAACCTACTAAATTCAAAACAATCCTAAACCTACAACGAACTAATAAAATCCCTAAGAGCCTAAAAAACCTTTAGACACTCAAAATCTGAAAAAATACTAAAAACCCTCAAAATACTAAGAAATACCTAATAATTCCAAAAAATAAAAGAAACCATAAAACCATTGAAAACCATAAGAAAGAATTAAAAACATAAAAACACTTAAAACCCATGAAAAATATAAAAAATGATTAAAACTTGAAAAAACCCATAAAAACCAATAACCCTAAAAATATGAAAACCTCCTAAAATAAAAAACCCAAAAAGTCTAAAAAAAATAAAATACTCTAAAAACACTTTAATACCCTAAAAACATTAAAAAACTATAAAAACCATAAAAATGCTAAAAACCCTAAAAACCCTAAAACCCTAAAAACCCTAAAACCCTAAAAAACCATAAATACCCTAAAACCTTACAAATCCATAAAAACTCAAAACCAATAAAAATATTTTAAATCCCTAATAATCCCAAAAAAATAAAAAAAATAAAACCCTAGAAAACCCTTAGAAAACCATAAATACCTAAAACAAATAAAACCCCTAAAATACCAAAAAAAAATTATAAAAAATACAAAAAACCTAAAAAACCTAAATCCCCGAAAAAGCATAAAATCCCTAAAACCCATATAAAATCCCTAAAAATCCATTAAAGAATAAATTACTCTAAAAACTCTAAATACCCTTTTAACCAAAAAATGATAAAAACTCTATAAAAGATTAGAAACCCAAAAAAATAGAAAAACCCCTAAAATGCCTAAAAACCCCTAAAACCCCTAAATACATAAATATCCAAAAAATCCCTAAATATCCCTAAATACATATCCCCTATGAAAACCAAAAAATCTTGAAATCAATTAGTAACCCTAAGAACCCTAAAAACCCATAAACCGTTAAAACCAAAAACCCCAAAAGGCCCAAACATAACAAAAAAATCCTAAATACCAAAAAACCCCTAAAACCATAAAAAACACTAAAACCCCTAAAACCCATTAAAATCCAAAACATCTCTAAAGCCCCTCAAAAAGTTAAAAATCTATAGAAAAAAATAAAACACTAAAAAAATAATCAAATACCAAAAACCCAAAACCCCCCAAAAAACCCTAAAAAACTCAAAATCCCTAAAAACAAAAAAAAATCCTTAAAATATTAAAAAAACCATAAAACTATTAAAAACATAAAAACCCAAGAAACCATGAATATCTGAAAGAAAATCATAAAAACCTTAAAAACTTAAACCCCTAAAAACCCTAAAAATTCTCAAATCCAAATAAAATATAAAACCTAAAAGACCCAGAAAAACCATTAAAAACCCTAAAACCACTAAAACCCAAAAAATCAAAAAATTCTATAAAACCCCAGAAAATGTAAAAATCCATGAAAAACCCTAATAAAACCTTAATAACATAAAAATACATAAAATTCATAAAAACCTAAAAAATGATAAAAACCCTAAAAAATGCTCAAATCCTAATAAAATATAAAACCTAAAAGACCCGGAAAAACCATTAAAAACCCTAAAACCACTAAAACCCTAAAAATCAAAAAAATCAATAAAACCCCATAAAATGTAAAAATCCATGAAAAACCCTAATAAAACCTTAATAACATAAAAATACATAAAATTCCTAAAAACCTAAAAAATGATAAAAACCCTAAAAATACCTAAAAATGCCCTAAAAACCCTAAAAACCATACAAACCTGTAAAAATCATAAAACCCTAAAACACCATAAAAAACGAAAAAACTCTAAAATGTCTGAAATCATTTTAATCCCCTATTTTTTTTAAAAAATCTATAAAAACATTAAAACCATAAAAAACTAAAATACCCTAAATCCCTAAAAATCAGAAAAAAACATAGAAACCATAAAAAACCTCAAAATACATCAAAAACATATAAAAAATAAATACTAAAAGATCCTTAAAAGTAATTAAAAAATAAAAAACTCTAAAAAACATGAAAATCTCTAAGAAAACTTTAAAAACCTAAAAACACTTAAATCCCCTAAAAACCTAAAAACAAAAAAACCTTATAAAACAATAAAAACTCTAAAACCCTAAAATCTGTAAAACCCTAAAACCACTAAAAACTCTAAAAACCCATTAAACCACTAAAAACATTAAAAAAATCTAATAAACCATCAATACCCTAAAAAAAATCATAAAACCCATAAACCCCTAAAAACTGGAAACCCTTAAAATACATACAAACCTTAAAACGCCATAAAAATCAAAAATATTCCCTAAAAATCCAATAAACATAAAGAACCATAAAAACCATGAAAAACCTTAGAAAACTATAAAACCCTAAATCCCCTAAAAACCTCTAAAAAACCAAATAATCAATAAAATCCCAAAAATCCCTAAAAAACCTAAAATCCCCAATCCCCCTAAAAACCATAAAAATATCAAAAACCCTAAAAACATTAAAAATCCAAAAAATCCAAAAAATCCCAAAAATTTCTAAAAATGTTAAAAACCTTAAAATCCTAATAAAAAAGTACAAACCTAAAAACACTTAAAATCCTTAAAAACATAAAAAGATAAAAACTCTTAAAAAACCTATATGTCCCTAAAGACCCCTAAAACATAAACCCGTAAAAACAATAAATATCCCCAAAACATAATAAAACCCTAAAACAACTAAAAAATCTACAAACCCTTTAAAACCAAAAAGGTAAAAAACTCTAGAATACCTCAAAACTCCTAAAAACTCAAATTAACCCTAAAAAACATAAATCCTTAAAAACCCTAAAAACCCTAAAAATAATCAAATTCCTTAAAACCATAAAATCCCATAAAAATCCTAAAAGTTCCCTAATAATACATAAAAATGTAAAAAAAATAAAAACTTTGAAAACACCTAGTAAAATCTTAAAAAACTAAAACACAAATAAAACCAATTGAGAATCAAGAAAAAATGTAAATACCACAAAACTATAAAAACCCATAAAAACCCAAAAAAACAATAAAAATTTAAAAACCATAAAGAACATAAAAACCCCATAAAACACATAAAACACATAATAAACTCTAACACCCTTTACCCCACAATTTGTTTTTAAAAAAATAAAAACCAAAAAACATTTAAAAAACTAAAAAAAAACAAAAACCCCAAAAAAGAAAAAAAACCCATAAAAACCAATAAAAATCCTAAAAACACCCTAAAAACACCAAAAACCCTATGAAAACCTTAAATACACTAAAAACCAAATAAACCATAAAATTAAACCCTTTAAAACCCTAAAACACAAAAAACCAACCCCCCCCTCAAAATATCTAAAACTCATAAAAACCATAAAATGAAAAAAATCCTAAAATACCTAAAAATATAAAAAAACAATAAAAAATTGAAAACCCTAGAAACATAAAAACAATATAAACCCCTAAAACCTACAAAAATATTAAAACCCTTAGAAATACTAAAAGACCCTAAAACCCATAAACCCCTAATAACAATAAAAACCTAAAAACCCCAAAAAAACCGAAAAGACTAATAAGACCAAAAAATATTAAAAACTTTTTAAACCCATAAATACTTTATTAAATCCTATAAATCTTAAAAACCTTAAAAAACTAAAAAACCCTAAAAATATAAAAAACCCAAAAAACTCTAAAACCACTAAAAATCAGTAAAAACCATAAAATTCATAAAAATCCTAAAAAATCCCTAAAATCCCTAAAAAGTAAAAAAAAACCCAAAAACCAAGAAAACACCATGAAAACCATAATAACCTAAAATCCTTTAAAACCATAAAAAACCAAAAAAACCATAAATCCTAAAATTCCAAAAACCCACAAAATTTAAAAATTTCATAAAAATCATAAAAAAGTTTTAAAATCCCAAAAATCATAAAATACAATAAAAACTCTAAAAACCCACAAGAAAACCTTAAAAAACAAAAAACACTTAAAACCCATAAAAACATAAAAACCTAGAAAAACCTTAAAAGACCATAAAATTCATAAAAACCCCTAAAACCATAAAACTCCTAAAAATCAAAAAAAACTATGAAACCCCATAAAAATCAGTAAAAACATTAAAAACCCTTTAAACCCCTGAAAATTTTTAAAATATAAAAAACCAAAAATGCCCTAAAAAGACAGAAAAAACCCAAAAACCCCAAAAAATCCATGAAAACACTAAAACCACTAAAAATCCTTAAAAACCAAAAAACCATAAAATTACTAAAATTACTTAAAATCACTAAAAACATAAAAAAAACTCTAAAAACCTAGAATAACCCTATGAGAAACTTAAAAACATAAAAATACCTAAAACCCCTAAAAACCTAAAAATGGAAAAAACATAAAAAATCCTAAAAAACTAAAAAACCCTAAAACCTCTCTAATTCCATAAAAAACCAAAAAACCATAAAAATCCAAAAGAATCCATTAAAATATTTAAAACATAAAAACCCTAAAACCCATGAAAAAACACTAAGAAAAACAAAAAATCTAAAATAACATAAAACCACCAAAAAAACTTAATAAATGATAAAAAACCTAAAAAACCAAAAAAGACCCTAAAACCCCAAAATCAAATTTAAAACATAATCCCCCAAGAAACCTTAAAACTCTATAAAACCACTAAAAACTCAAAAAACCCTTTAAACCCCTAAAAAAGTTAAAAACTCTAAAAACCATTAAAAATGTTAAAAAACCCTAAAACCCAAAAAAACCAAAAACCCTTAATCTCACTAAAAACTGTATAATATATAAAAACACTAAAAGAGACCTAAAAATTCCTAAAAACGTAAAAAACCATAAAACCAATAAAAACCACAAAGAAGACATTAAAAACCTAACGCACTTAAAACTCTTAAAAACCATAAAAACCCATAAAACCAACTAAAACTATAAAACCTCTTTAAAAATCTATTTTTAAAAAAATAAAAGAAAAATGAATGCTTAAATACTCAAAAAAAACCATAAAAACCATAAAAATATTAAAAACACTAAAAAAATTAAAAAACTTCAAAATCCATAAATACCATAAAATACCATAAAAATCTAAAACAAACCCCTAAAATTCTATAAAAATTCAAAAAACCCTAGAAACATGAAAATACCTAATAAAACCTTAAGAACATAAAAATACAAAAAACCACTAAAACCCAAGAAATTATAAAAACCCTAACCCCACCCCCACCCCCCAAAACCCTAAAACCCATAAAAACCTAAAACCCATAAAACCCCTAAACCCCTAGAACATTAAAAACCCTAAAAACCCATAAAAACCCAAAAATAACTAAAAACTTTAAGGTAAATTTAAAAACCTAAAAAGGTTAACAAAATAAAAACAACTTTAAACCCATAAAAAATCTAAAAGTCCATAAAACCCAAAGAAACCATAAAAACCTAAAAACCCTCAAAATTCATAAAAAACATAAAAATGCTAAAAATAATAAAACCCCTAAAAAGACCTTAAAAACACCAAATAACTAAAAAACTCCCTTAAATCCATTAATATATATCAGATAGAATAAATCATCTTTTGTCTTTAGAGAGGGGGTATCTCATCCTCGACAAATTTCCATTGCATGGTCCCTTGGGGTTAAGAGGGGATCACTTCATTTTGATTATATGGGTGTCCATATCTTCTAGTGAAGTATCAAACGCTGTCACCTTCAAGGCATTTCCATAAGAATCCCTCAACAATTGACTAAATGGAATGGGATGTTCCTTTCACATGTTGGAAGAGTTTGATACATCAATTAGGTTATCACCTCCATGTTCACATATGGCTTCTCCATTTATAGGTGGTCGGTCAACCTTATAAAAGGATATGTTAGAAAAGATTAAGAAAATTTCCTAGACGGGGTTCATTAGCGAAAGGAAACTGATCTTGGTGGCCTAGAAAGATGGTACCAAGCCAATTGACTTGGGGGGTGGAATCAAGGATATCAGGAGATTTAATGATTCACTCCTTTCTAAATTTACCTGGGGACTGTTTGAATCCAAGGGTGGTGGCTTGGGTTTCACTCGAGAGAGGTTTGTGATTAAGCTCTTTGGTGAGTACATAGGATACATTCCATCCTATGTTTGGCCAAAAAATTTTGCCTCATACATGGGAATAATTTTTCATTTGAAATGTATTGTCTCTAAGAACTCATATTTGAATGTTTGGTCCACTCCATGGATTGATGGCCCTCTATAAGATTATGTGACTCCCCCTTCTGGCGTTATAATCTTGTACATCGCGGCCTTTATTCTACAGATGGAAGAGTTTGAGATACTTCTCCTAGCTGAAATAATTATGCACATTCATAGATATAACTTTTTTGATAATGAAACCTTGATTTGAAAACCCAAACTTGTTGTGAAGCTTAAAAATAAGGTCTACTATCGATACAAAAGTGCTCAGGGTTTCCATCCCCTGACCTGTCTCTCCAGCTTTTAGAGGAACTTTCTTCCCATGGATAGCCACCTGCTAATTTGGAAACTATGGAAAAACTGGCTGCCCCTACAGAACCAGCTACAAAAATATGGGCACCGCCTGGCCTCTACCTGTATTCTCTATCTATGTGATGAGGAGACTATTCAACACACTATTCTTCAATGCAGGTTTGGTGCTGAACTCTGTGAATACTTGCAGTAGATGTTTTGGTTCCCATATTTCCTTTAAAGGCCTCTCCTTGAGCTTCTGTATGGCCTGTCTAGTTGGTCTTATAGTGATCAGGTACGTCACTTCCTGCTTCTTGCTGCCTCCGCAACCATAACTTATATTTGGAACGCCCCAAATCCAGTTTATATCAACAAGAAGAGGCTCTCCTTCCATAGTGTCATGGTGATGATTCATAAGGAGGTTTATGCGGAATCTCATATCCAGACAGGCTCGATAGCGAATGATGTCAATGACCTCATTATCCTTTGGCTTCATGGTGTCCCGAGCGGGACCAAAAAACCAAAGGTTCCAAAGTTTATCTGATGGATCCCTCCACTCCCCTCCTAGATTAAGGTTAATGTGGATGGTGCGGCTTTGGGAGCGTCGTGTCCTTCTAGGTGTGGTAGGATCTTCTTCACCTATCAGGGATTTGTCAAGGGATGTTTCCTCCACATTATTAGTGATTGGTGCGCCCTTGAAGCTGAAATGTGGGCTATGGTGAAAGCAATTAAGTATGTCGTCCAATTTGGATAGAGTTTTCTCTGGCTTGAATCATTCTCTATGCTTATGGTGAATTCCCTCAAGAATAGATCCATGCGTTTCCCATAGAATATTCTCGCTCAATGGGTGGAGTACCTTACCCTCTGTCAAAGGTTTAACCTCAATGTGACACATGCCTATTGGGAGTCGAACGCGGTTACAGATGCCCTTTCCAAGTAGGCTATTATTGAGAGGGGATCGATGTGGTCCTTCATCGCCCCTTCTTTTTTCTCTCTACTTGTAGAATCTGATTTGAAGGGTGAATTTCACACCTGGTTATGTAATCCCTCCTTGTAACACTTTGCTATTTTCTTTTCCTTTTTAATAAATTTTGGTGGACCAGGCTAGCCTGG
Source organism: Viscum album (assembly GCA_963277665.1). NCBI lineage: Eukaryota > Viridiplantae > Streptophyta > Magnoliopsida > Santalales > Viscaceae > Viscum > Viscum album. The sequence goes on along the minus strand of CAUJRU010000387.1, from coordinate 560,019 downwards.
TCTCGATCCTTCCTTGCCCTTAAAGCCATTAAAAACCCTAAAACCCATAAAAAATATCAAATATCACTAAAAACTATATAAACCCTTTAAACACCTTAAAATTATAAAAAATAAATAAAAACATAAAAACAAAAAAAATAAAAAAAAGCCCTAAAACCCCAAAAAACCATTACAAAGCCTAAAATCCTAAAAAACCCTAAAACCCTAAAAACCCTATAAAAATCCTATGAAATCCCTAAACCCATAAAAACATAAAAAAACTTAAAAACCCTAAAAATAACTATGAAAACCTTAAAACCTAAAGTCACTTAAAAACCCTAAAGACCCTAAAAAATGCTAAAAACCCATAAAACACTAAAACCCCCTAAAAACCAAAAAACCCATAAAATCAAAAAAATCCTTAAAAATTCCAAAAACCCCTTTAATCCCCTAAAAATAAAAAAATAAGAAACATCAAAACCATAAAAAACTAGAACAAACCATCAATTCCCAAAAAAAACATAGAAACCTTAAACCCTCAATACCACTAAAAACTATAAAACCCCAAAAAACCAATAAATAAATAAAAATCATCAAAATTGTTAAAAACCATAAAAACCATGAAAAAAATAGAAATACTTAGAAACATAAAACAAATAAAACCCTTAAAAAGGATAAAAATGTTAAAACCCCAAAAACCCTAAAATTACTAAACAACACAAAAACCCCCAAAAAATATAAAAAATCAAAAACACCATAAAAATATGAATAACCTCCAAAAACTATTAAAAAAATTTAGACCCATAAAAACGTGAAATCATTGAAAAAACATAAAAACTCACAAAAACCATAAAATCATGAAAAAAACATAAAAACCTTCAAACAAAGAAAAATCATAAGATCTACTGAAACTATAAAAATAGTTTAAACCCCTCAAATGTTAATAAAATCTAAAATCATGGAAAACCATAAAAACTCACAAAAACCCTAAAAACCAAAAAACCAAAAAACCCAAAAAAACCCTAAAGAACTCTAAAAACCATTAAAATCCCTAAAAACCATATAAACCATAAAATAAAAAATCCCAAAAAATACCTTAAAATGTAAAAAACCCCTAAAAATCAGAAAAAGATCTATAAAAACCATAAAAATATAAAATCACTTAAAACCCCTTAAAACCTAAAAAGGAAAAAAGCTCTAATAACCCTGAAACCCTTAAAATCCCTAAAACGCCTAAAAATTGATAATGATCCTAAAAAATGCCTAAAAATACAAAAAACATAATGAACCATAAAATCCCAGAAAACCCCTAATAAAAACTTACCAACATAAAAAACCATAAAACCCCCCAAAACCCAAAAAAAATATAAATCCCTATTTGACCGAAAAAACCATAAAACCATAGAAACAACTAAAACAAAAAAAACCTAAATAACCCATAAAAACAACTAAAAACACTTATAACATTTTAGACCCATAAAATGCTAAAAATCTCTAAGAAAATTAAAACCCTAAAACCCCAAAAAAAAATCCTAAATACCAAAAAACCCAAAAAACCCCAAAAAACCCTCCAAATCCATAAAAATCCTTAAAAGATCCCTAAAAATTTAAAATCAATAGCAAACCTAAAAACCCCAAAGAAAACATTAATAAAACTAAAAACAATTAAAACCCATAAAACCCTAAAAATGATAAAAATCCTAAAAACCCCCAAAACTCTAACCCCACCCCCATAAAACCCTTAAAAATATTTAAAATCCCTAAAAACCCAAAAAATATATAGAAATAATAAAAATTCCCTAAAATCCAAAAAACCGTAAAACCCGTAAAGAACCTAAAAAAAATAAAAACCTAAAAAAAATAAAACCCAAAAAGATTAAAAATAATAAAACCATAAAAACATGAAAAGTCCATAAAAACCTAAAACCCATAAAAACTATAAAACCACTAAAACCATAAAAAACCCTAAAAACTATAAAAACCATAAACCCCACTAAAAACTATAAACACCCTTTAAACCCCTAAAAATGATAAAAAAAATCTAAAAACCCATAATACTTTAAAAAAAATAAAAGAACCCTAATAACCAAAAAAACCCTAAAAACCCTAAATATCCATCAAAATATATAAAAACCCTAAAACCATAAAAATAATAAAAGGCCCTAAGAATCCATAAAAAGGTAAAAAAACTAAAATATCTTAAAATTCATAAGAAAACCTTTAAACCCTAAAAAACATAAAACTCATAAAAACATAATAAATGAAAAAAACTGTAAAAACATTAAAAAAACCATAAAAATCCCTACTATCCCCAAAAAACCCAAAACATTCCAAAAAAATCCAAATATTGTGAAAAATGATAAAACTTCTAAAAAACCTAAAAATACTTGGAAAGAATTAAATAAATAAAAACACATAAAACCAATAAAAACCTAAAAATTCTAAAAACCTAAAAAAACCCTAAAAACTCTAAAACCCCTAACAACCCTTAAAAACCATAAAATCTCTAAAACCATAAAAACCCCTAGAACCCCATAACATCCATAAAATCCACTAAAAAATATAAAAACCCTATAAAATAATATTTTCTTATAAAAAACTAAGAAAAATCTTTAAAACCCTAAAAAATTTCAAAAAACCCTATAAAACCAAAAACCCAAAAAACCCTTAAAATCAATAAAAAAATGAAAAATCTATAAAATTTGAAAAAAATCCCCAAGAATCCATTAAAATATTAAAAAACCTAAAAACCTTTCAAACCACTAAGAAAACATAAAAATCCTAAAACTCTTAAACCCCTAAAAAGTTAAAACCCCTAAAAAACATAAAACACTAAAATAACGTAAACACCCAAAATACCTAAAAACCCCAAAAATAATAAAAATCCTAAAAATCCTTAAAAAATACTAAAAATGTAAAAAACCCTAAAAACCCAAACAACTGCTAAGAAAACCATAAAAACATAAAACACTTAAAATCACTAAAAAACTAAAAAACTCTAAAAACCACTAAAAAACCCTAAAACCATAAAAACCTTTAAAATGATGAAAACAATAAAACCCCATAAAAATCCTAAAATACCACTAAATTTTAAAAAAACCTTTTAAACCCCTATAACATTAAAAAATATAAAAAACCTTAAACCCCCTTAAAAACTAAAAAACACACCTAAAGACTGTAAAAATAAAAAACCATAAAAACACTAAAAACCCCAAAAAAAACCTTGAAAATATTAAGAAATATTTAAGAACATAAAACACTTTAAACCCCTAAAAAACCTAAAAATGGTAAAAAACACTTAAAAAATTCAAAATCCTAAAAACATTAAAAACCTAAAAAAATCCATAAAAATCCTAAAAAAGGATAAAAAATCACTAAAAACAAAAAAACCCTAAAAACCCTAAAATGAAGAAAACCCTAAAAACTGATGAAGCCATAAAAATCACTAAAAACATTTAAAACCCAAAAAACCACAAAAATAGTAAAAATCCACTAAAAACTCTAAAAAAGTTTAAACCTTTAAAAGTGTTAAAAAAATAAATGAAACCTTAATAACCCTAAAAAATCAAATGGAAACCTAAAAACTCATAAAAACTCTAAAAACCCTAAAAACCATAAAAATTCCTAAAACCCCCAAATATCCATAAAAATATGAAAAGAACCCTAAAAATCCTTAAAAACCTAAAAACCCTAAAAATACTAATGAAACCATAAAAACCTAATAACCCTTAAGACACCTAAAAAACCAAAAAAATTATAAAAATGCTAAAAACCCAAAATACCCTATAAACATCAAAATCAATACAAAACCTAAAAGTAAAAAAATTAATAAAATTCCCTATTAATCTATAAAAATGTAAATAACCATAAGAATATGAAAAACTAAAACACACTAAAAACTCTAAAAATTATATAACACACTAAAAACCCTAAAAAATACCCTAGAAAAACTAAAATCCTTAAAAAACATAAAACACCCTAAAACCAAAAGAAACATTAAAACACATAAAAACCATAAAACCACTAAATTTTTTAAAAACCCTTTAATCCCCAAAAAACAGTAAAAACAATAAAAAACCATAAACAACAAATTTTTTTTGAAAATTCCCAAAACAACCATAAAACCCTTAAAATCCCTAAAAACCCCAATAACCATAAAAATCCTAAAAAAATCATAATAATCTCTAAAAATGTAAAAAACACTAAAAACCCCTATAAAAATAATAAATACCTAAAAAACATAAAACCCATAAAAACATAAAAATTCTAACTCCCCCCCCCCCAATACTAAAAAACCTGAAATACCATAAAACCCTAAAATACCAAAAAACCTGAAAATTTTTAAAAAAATTAAAAATAATAAAATTCCTAAAACCTAAAACCTCCAAAAACCATGAATACCCCTAGGAAAACCATAAAACCCTAAGAAAACTAAAATCCTTAAGAAACCTAAAAACCTTAAGAACATAGAAAACCCTAAAAACATTAAAACCATAAAACCCCCCAAAAAAATAAAAAAAATAACTCATAAAAACCCCAAAAAATCATAAAAAATCATCAAACCTCAAAACATACTAAAAACTATAAAAACAATTTAAACCCCTAAAAATGTTAAAAAATGAAAAAAAATGTTAAAACCCATATTAAAATCAAAAAACACCAAATAAAAAAAATATTAAAAACCCCAAACCCCCAAAATCTCTAATACCACCTAAAACCCATAGAAATCCTAAGTAATTCCTAAAAATATTAAAAACCTAAAACATTGAATGTCCCTAAGAATACCTTAAAAACCTAAAACATGTTAAAGAATATAACAACCTGAAAATGATAAAAACCATAAAAACACTAAAAGATAATAAACCCCCTCAAAATTCCAAAAAACTACTAAGAAAAACTACTGAAATTTCTAAAAACTCAATACTTCCCTAAAACTGTTAAAAAGACTAAAAACCATTAAAAACTAAAAAAACTCCCTAAAACCCAAAATAACATAAAACACTAAGAACACTAAATCCCATATACCCCTCAAAATTCCTAAAAACCCATAAAAATACCACAAATCCATAAAAATCTGTAAAAATTAAAAAACACTAAAAACACTAAAAGCCCCAAGAAACCCTGAAAAACCTAAAAATAATTAAAACCCCTAAAAACTAAAAAATGATAAAAAATAATAAAACCTATAAACCATAAATCCCCTAAAATTCCCTAAAATCCCTAAAAACTATAAAAATCCTAAAAATCCCTAAAAAACTATAAAACCTAAAAACCATTAAAACCTTAAGAAAAACATAAAAACCTAAAATCATTGAAGACTCATAAAAACCTAAATAATTCTATAAAACCTAAAAACCATGAAGAGTTCCTAAAACCAATAAAACTCATAATCCATAAAACCCCTAAAAGATTAAAAAATGATAACATCCCATAAAACCCCTAAAGAACCACTAAAAACTCAATAAACCCCTAAAGAACCACTAAAAACTCAAAAAAACCATAAAAATCAAAAAAAATCCCTAAAACACTAAAAACCCCTAAAACCCAAAAAAATCCCTAACAATGATAAAACCCATAAATATCCTAAAAATCCCTAAAAACAAAAAACCATCCAAAAACCCTAAAAACGCTAATAAAACCTTAAATACCTAAAAACTTTTAACACCACTAAAAATGATAGAAAGCCTAAAAACCCTAAAAAACCTAAAACCATCTAAATCCCTAAAAAACTCTAAAATTATATAATTCATATAAAAACCCCGAAAAATATTTAAAAATAAAAAAACCTCTAATAACCTTTAATACCCCAAATAAAACCTTACAACCCTAAAAACATTTAACACCCTTAAAATCTTAAAAAAGTTAAAAAAACAAAAAAACCCTAAGAACAAACTAAAACACATAAAAATCCAAAAATATATTGAAACCCAATAAAACAATTAAAAACCCAAAAACCCAAAAACCCCTAAATAACCTGTAAAACACTAAAAACCCTTCAAACCCAAATAAACATTAAAAAACTAAAAACCATAATGACCCTAAAAACTAAAAAACCCTAATAACCAAAAACAAGAACTCAAAATCCCTAAAAACCGTAAAAATTTCAAAATTAAATAAAACTATAAGAATTAAAACCCCCTAAAAATCATTATAAACTTAAAAATAACTAAAAGCCCTGAAAAACCTTAAAACCCTTACAAACCTAAAGCCTTAAAAAACATAAAACCCTTAAAACCCATAGAAAACCTATAAAAATTGTAAAAATAATTTATAACCCAAATAATGTTAAAAAATATATGAAACCACAAAACCCCTAAAAAGCTCAAAAAACTCTAAACCCAAAAAAAACACTAAAATCTCTAAACATCCAAACATGCCTCTTTACTGCTTCGGAGGGGGTCAATGCTATGCGGAGAAAGACAAAGCAAGGTATCTTTGCTTTGAAGCTGGATATTTCTAAGGATATTGACACAATTAAATGGAGTTTCATCTTTGAGATACTTAGCAGATATGGCTTCTCCAATAGGTTCATCAGGCTGATTGCCTCAATCCTCTATAGTGTCAGAGTCTCGGTTCTGATTAATGGCTCTCCACATGGATTTTTTTCTTTCTCTTACGGAGTTCGCTAGGGGGATCCTCTCTCTGGATTCCTCTTTGCTATGGTGGAGGACTACATGAGTCAGTGCATTCTTGATCTCATGTAGGCGGGGCTATTTTCTCTGATCAAAGCTGGTCAGAATCTCTTTGTCCCCACACATCTGCTATTTGAGGACGACGTCCTCCTTTTTGGGAAGGCCTAAAGGTAGACTCTATCCAGAAATAAGCAAATCTTCCACCACTATGAATGTGTGGTTGGGCAGGACATTAGCTGGTTCAAGTCCTCAATTGTTTTTGGCAAGGTTTTTCCTCCAGCAAAAAAGACTCGCATTTTTAATATGTTGGGTGTCAAGAGAGGCTCACTTCCCTTCACCTACCTAAATGTTCCCCTCTTCTAGGGGAAATCAAGAAGCTGTTACTTTGAAGGAATCGCCTCTAAAATAACCCAGAAAATGTCGAAATGGAAGGGAAAATCTCTTTCATAGGATGGACGGGTCTGCTTGATTAATTATGTTATCATCGCCATGTTCGTCCATGCCTTCTCCATTTATAGATGGCCAGTGAGCCTCATTAAAAGCCTAACTGCCAATATTAAGAACTTTGCCTGGACAGGCTCAATTTTTGAGCGGAAAATGATCTTTATTGCCTGGAAGCACTGTACAAAGCCGCTTGATATGGGAAGGCTAGGTATTACGGTCCTAAGGGGATTCAATGATGTGATTATTGGTAAGTTTCTTTGGCATTTGCTGAACCCTCAGAACGAAGGACTTGACTTTCTCAGGGAAAGATTCATGCGCAGATTGTGTGACGGTTTTATAGGGTATCTTTCCTCCACAGTTTGGCCAACTTCAAGGTCCCCGTACAAGTACATTATGTCAAAGGAAAAATGGATTGTGTCCCAGAATTCTAGCCTGAACTGTTGGTCATCACCATGGCTGGAACAACCCCTTGCAGATGTCCGGACACCGCCACTTGACTGGCAGCACCTCACCATTGCTGAACTGGTTCGGTAATGTGATGAATCGACTTCCCCCCTCCTGAACAGTGTGGTCATGCAAGTGCAGCGATATACTTATACTGACACTGATATTCTTATCTGGATGCACAGCATGGTCGGCAAATTTAACAGCTGTGATTAATACTGGCTAAAGTGTCCGCCAGGCCCGACCTCGCCGTCATGGCTGACTAAATTCAGGACGTCCTTCATTCCTCCATCCCACTTTATTGTCCTCTGGAAAATTTGGCAAAACAGACTCCCAACACATGATCAGCTTCAAATTGCTGGATGGCAACTCACTTCTATTTGCTTCCTGTGCAGGAGAGATGGAGAGAGCTACGACCCCATTTTCTTGCACTGTAGTTTTGCTGCAGAGCTGTGGATCTACCTTTCACAGAGCTTTGGTCTGACCTATTGTTTGCATGGGTCGGTCTGTGACTTCCTGCGTGGGATGGTTGACCTACACCGGAGTGACCAGATCCGGAACCTTCTGTTGGCCGGGGCGGCTGCTACCATTCATTATATTTGGGCTGCTCGGAATGCTGCAGCTTTAAATCAGCAACCACTCTCATTGTAGGGAGGGGTGGTGTCGATACACAAGGCTATTCATAGCGCCTCACTGCTTCAGGCAGGTACGATGTTTAATGACGTTTAGGACCTCATTGTATTGTGTGCTCTTGGTGTGGCTCGCAGGAGCTGAAGCCTTTTGTATTGAAATTGATTAGATGGATCCTGCCACTCCCATCATGGATAAAGGTCAACGTTGGCGCGACACTTGGCGCTCCTGGGCCATCGGGGTGTGGGGGTGTTTTTCGCACCCCGTGGGGCTTCTTGAAGGGATGATCCTTTCAATTTCTTGGGGATGGTTGTGCTTATGAAGTAGAGTTGTGGTCGATCATAAAGGCCGTGAAGTTTTCACACCAATTCAACTGGTCATCGCTTTGGATTGAGTCTGACTCGATGCTTGCGGTTGATGCGTTAAAGGGGCGCTCCAGGGATGTCCCCTGAAGACTCTTGCCACACTGGATTGAATGCCTTGAGTTATCTCAGAACTTGAACCTCAATGTCTCACTTGCCTACAGGGAAGCTAACTCGGTTGCTGACGCCCTATCCAAACAAGCGATTGTGGAGAGCTCCTCAATGTGGTCCTTTATGGCCCCACCTTATTTTATTCCATTCATGGACTTGGATCGGAAGGGCGATGTTCATACTCTATCTTTCATACCCATCTTGTAGTTGCCTTTTTCTTTTTAATTAAGTTTGGGGGGCTAGGATTACCTAGTCCTGAACCACTTCTTCCCTAAAAACCCCTAAAAATCCATAGAAGTTCAAAAGAACCCTAAAACCCCTAAATATTTAAAAACTCTCAAATTCAATGAAAAGCCAAAAAAATACCTTAGAAACATAAATACACATAATGGCCCAAAAATAAAGTAAAAAAATAAGACCCTTAATACCTTAAATACCCACAAAATCCCTAAAAAATATAAAAACCATATATATCATAAAAAATTCCTAAAAATACCTAAAAAATAAAACCCCATAAATTACTAAAAGACCCTTGCAAAAACATTAAAAACCTAAAAAATTTAAAAACCCTACAACATTAAAAACTGTTAAAACCCTAAAAACTCTAAAAGAGACTAAAAACCCTAAAACCTTTTAAAACTGTAAAACTATCTAAAACCATAAAAATCCTAAAAACCAATAAAACCTAAAAAGCCACTAAAATTTATAAAAACCCACAAAACCAATAAAAACATTTAAAAACTCTTAAAAAGATGAAAACCTTAAAAACTCATAAAAACCCCATATAATGCCCAAAAAACCATAAAACCCTGAAAACCCTAATATCCTTAAAAAATATCAAAATCTCTAAAAAACCTAAAAAACCAAACAAATCCTAAAAATCCCTAAAAATACCAAAAGTTAGAAACCCCTAAAAAACTTGAAAAACCCTGAGAAAACATTAAAAATACAAAACTCTTAAAATCCTTAAAACACTTAAAAACATTAAAAACCCTAAAAACCATTGAATGTCATAATACCCTTAAAGTACCTAAAAACCCTAAGAAGCATGAAAATACTAAAAAAGATATAAAAATCCTTAAAATAGAAAAAATATTTAAACACTGAAAAAACACTAAAAAACCATAAAAACCTAAAAACACTTAAAACACATAAAAACTACAAAAAACTAAACACCAAAAAATGTTTGAAAACCGAAAAACCCATCAAAATCCCTAAAACACCTTAGAAAACCATATAAATCTATAAACATCCCTAAACTCTATAAAAAATAAAAAAAACATAAAAACACTAAAAACCCCTATGAAAACCTTAAAAATTTTAAAACATATAAAATGCCTAAAAACCAAAAACTGCTAAAAAACCTAAAAACCCCTAAAACACCTAAAACCCATAAAATCCCTTAAAAACATTAAAATACCATTAAACACATGAAAAACACTAAAATCTATAAAAACCATTTAATCCCATAAAAATTTTAAAAAACTTTAAAACTCCTAAAAATCTCAAAAAAACATTAAAACTAAAAAACCCAAAAAACCCATGAAAACCCTAAAAATCCTTAAAAAACACAAAAATACTAAAAAAATATTAATCATCAATAAAAACATACAAAATCATAAAACCCCAAAATACATAAAACAAAAAAACTCTTAAAACCATTTAAAATCCTAAACTACACTAAAACCCCTAAAAACACTCAAAATCATTACAACCCTTAAAAATGCTAAAAAATTCATAAAAACAAATAATTATTTTTTAAAAAAACTAATAGCCTAAGAAAACATTAATAACCTAACAACAATTTATACCCCTAAAAATATAAAAATTTAAAAACCCTAAAAGAACCGGTAAACCCCAAAACTGCATAAAAGTAAGAAAACCTCTAAAAAACTAAAAACCCTAAAACCCCTAAAAACCTTAAAAATACTAAAAAACCATAAAAGTTAAGACCCACTAAAACCCCTAAAACCCCCCCAAAAAAACTAAAAAACATCTAAAAATCGTAAAACACCAAAAAAATATAAAACTCTAAAAACCCTCAAAACCCTCAAAATACTAAAAAAACTAAAAACCATAAAAATACCTAAAAATGTAAAATTATTTAAAAACCTAAGAAAATAATAAAATCATAAAAACACTTAAACCCAATAAAAACCTAAAACCATTAAAAATACTAAAAACCCTTATATCCCTCAAAATAAATAAAAACCTTAAAACCATAAAAATCATAAAAAATCCCTAAAATCCCTAAAATTTTAAAAATCCAAAAAACCCAAAAAAACCATAAGAAAACAATAAAAACCTAAAACAATAAAAACCTAAAACATTAAAAACCCCTAAAAACCTAAAAATGTTAAAAACCTAAAAAGGACCCAAATTACCAAAAACACAAAAACCCCTAAAAATAGTAAAAACCCCAAAAAACTACAAAACCACTAAAAACCCAAAAAAACCAATAAACCCCTAAAAACATTTAGCACAATAAAAACATTTAAAAACTAAAAAACACAAAAAACCATTAAAAACTAAGAAAACCATCGAAAACCTAAAACTCTTGAAAATCTCAAAAACCCCTAAAAAATATAAAAAACATTAATAATCCATAAAAATACCAAAAAAAATAAAAACTATAGAACCCTTGAAAAACCAAAAGAAAATCATCAAAAATAAAAAAATATTTAAATCATTAAAATCCTAAAAACCCTAAAATCCCTAAAAAACCCTCAGAATCACCAAAACCTAAAAAATCCAAAAATTCCTAAAAATCCCCTTAGAATAAATAAAATCTATAAAAAATCATAGAAATCCAAAAAAAACTCTTAAACTCCCTAATGTTGTGAAAAAATCTAAAATCTCTAAAAACCCCATAAAATCCTTAAAACCTAAAAACACTTAAAACCCCTAAAAACATTAAAAATGATAAATCCCCCAAAAGACCCTAAAATCCATAAAAACCCTAAAAATCATAAAACCCATAAGAACTTTAAAAACTCTTGAACCTGTTAAAAAACCCCGAAACCTACTAAAAACACTAAAAACCATTTAAACCCCTAAAAATATTTAAAAACAACAAAAAACCTTAAAATTCATAAAAAATAGAAAACCATAAAAACTAAAAAATTATAAACACAAAAAAACCCCAAAACCCTCAAAATACCTAAAATCCCTAAAACCATAAAAATTCTAAAAATCCCCAAAAATCCATAAAAACAGAAAAAATTAAAAAAACCCTATAAAAACCTAGAAAAATTAAAAAACCTTAAAACTATTAGGAAAATATAAAAAATCTAAAAACCCTAAAAACCCAACAAACCCCTTAAAACCCATAAATCCCTAAAAACCATAAAAACCCTAAACAAATCCCAAAAAATCTAGAGAAATGTAATAAACCTTAAGAAACTGAAATATAATAAGAAAATCGTAAAAAAATAAATAACTTAAAAAAAATATTAACGCCCCTAAAAACTCCAATAATCCTTGAAACCAAAAAAATGATTAATAAATATAAAAACAGTAAAAAATATATAAATTCCTCAAAACTACTATAAAACATAAAAATTTTAAGACCCTAAAATCAAGAAAAACCCTAAAAACCATAAAAAACACTTAAATCCCATAAAACATAAAAAAAACCCAAAAAACCCAAAAACCCTAAAAAATGAAAAAACCCAAAATAACTCTTCAAAATTCCTAAATATCCTAAAACCCATAAAAATCATAAAAAATCCCTAAAATCCATAAAAATGTAAAAAATAAAAAAATACAGAAAAACATTAAGAGGACCAGAAAAACATAAAAAGATATAAAACCCTTAAAAATATAAAGAAATGATAAAAATATGATTAATTACCCCAAAACATTAAAAAACCCTAATCCAATAAATATGCCTAAGAACATCAAAAACCCCTAAAACTCTAAAAAACCACTAAAAATTCTAAAAAACACTTTAAACCACTAAAAATATCAAAAATATCTAAAATTCCATTAAAACCCTAAAAACTCAATAAAATAATAAAAACCCAACAAAACCATAAGTCCATTAAAAACCAAAATAATCCTAAAAACCCACAAAATCCTGAAAACCCCTATTCACAATAAAAATCCTAAAGAACATAAAAATACATAAAATGTATAAATCCTTAAAAACCCTAAAACACCCTAAGAAAACCTTATAAACATAAAAACACTTAAAACCCCTAAAATTTTAAAAAAATGCTAAAAACCATAAAAACCCAAAAAAAACCCTTAAACCCCAAAAAATATATGAAAACCCTAAAAAAGTTTTAAAAAATCTTAAAAATCCCTAAAAACAAAGAAAATCCTAATACACTAAAAACCCCCGTGAAAAAAATTATAATCCTAAAAACAATTAAAATCCCTAAAAACCCTAAAAACACCATAAAACGTTAGAAATCCTAGAAAACAATAAAAACCCTAAAAATAAAAAAAAAATTAGAAACATTTTAAAACCCTAAAAATGTAAAAAACATAAAAATCCTTAAAATCCCTGAAAACAAAAAAAACAAAACCCCCCAAAACCCTAAAAATTATAAAACCCCGGAACCATAAATGTCCTAAAACCCCTAAAAACCCTAAAAACCCTCAAAATAACTGAAAACCCTTACAAACAATAAATATATGAAAATTACCTAAAATCAATAAAAATTAAAAACCAATAAAAACAATAAAAATCTAATAAGGAAACATAAAAATACTAATAACTCCCAAAAAAACAAACACAATATCTAATCCCTAAAAACCCATAAAAACCCTAAAATCCCCTAACCCCCCCCCCAAATCTCAAAACCCCCCTAAAATCGTGAAAATACTAAAAAATCACTAAAAATGCTAAAAAATGTAAAACCCCTGAAAACCCTAAGAAAACCATAAAAATTTAAATAAACATTAAATTTCGTAGTAACCTAGAAAATACTAAAACCCCTAAAAAGCCTAAATAGACCCAAAATACCCTAAAAACCTCCAATTCCATAAAACCCATTAAAATTCATAAAAAAATGTAAAACCCAAAAAACAAAAAAAACCCATTAACACCCTCAAAATCCCTAAAAACCCATAAAAATACTAAAAAATACTTAAAAATACCTAAATTTTATACAGACTTAAAACCCTAAAAATCTTATAAAACCTTAAAATCCTAAAATCGCTTAAAACCCCCAACACCTCTCAAACCCACTAAAAATAATAAATAATAACCAAACACTAAAAAATCCATAAAACCCTAAAAATACTTAATATCCAAAAATTCCTAGAAATGTAAAAAACTCTATAAACCCCAAAATAACCTAATAAAACAATAAAAACCTAAAGACACTTAAAACCCATAAACATAAAAAAATTATAAAAACTATAAAATACCCTAAAAACCCTAAAACCCGAAAAATACTTTAAAAATCATAATAACCCCAAGAAACCCAAAACCCTTAAAATCCCATATAACCACTAAAAATATAAAAACCCTTTAAACCCCTAAAAAATTTAGAAAACTCAAAAAACCTTATCACCCCTAAAAACTTTGAAAACCCATAAAAACCCAAAAAAAACCCCATAAAACCTTAAAAACACAGCTAACACTCAAAATCCATAAAAAACACTAAAAACCATAAATGTTCTAAAAAACCATAAAGAAACCTAAAACATGAAAAACCATAAAAATATTAAAAAACCTCATAAAACCTTAAAAACCTAAAAACACTTAAAACATCTAAGGAACCTAAAAATGATAAAAACCCTAAAACCCCTAAATACCATAAAACCCCTGAAAACCCTCAAAATACTCAAAAATCCTAAAAAATCCTCAAAAATCAAAAAAAAATATTAAAAAACCATAAAAATATCATAAAACATAAAACGCCCTAAAAATCCTAAAAAACACTTAGAAATCCTTAAAAACTTAAAAACACTTAAAATACAAAAAAAAAATCAAAATGGTAAAAACCCTAAAAGACCCCCTAAAAACTATAAAAACCCTAAAACCATTAGAACACTAAAAATCCATAAAACCCTAAAAACTCACTAAAAACTCTAAAACCCCATCAAACTCCTAAAAAGGATAATAAACTCAAAAACATGAAAATAAAAAAAAAATCAAAAAACTCTAAAATTCCCAAAAAAAACCATAACAACCCTATAAACCCGAAAAACCATAAAACATCTCAAAATCCCTAAAAACCTAAAACCCCCCAAAAAAACCCATACAAATCTATTGATACCTAAAAAATATAAAACCATGAAAAACCCAAAAAAACTAAAAACCAAATAACACTAAAACCCTTAAACCTCCTTAAAATCCATAAAACCCCTAAAACCAAAAAGAAAGCCTAAAACCCCATAGAACCTCCAAAACCACTAAATACTCTAAAAAATTGTATACCCCTAAAACACTTTAAAAACAATAAATACAAGAAAAACCCTAAAAAATTAAGAAGTCCATAATACCAAAAAAACCATAAACCCCCCAAACCCTAAAACTCCTCAAAATCCCTAATATCCCTAAAACCCATAAATTTGTTAAAAATCCCAAAAATCCCCCAAAACAAAAAAAAACCCTAAAACCCTTATAAATCCATAAAAACCAAAAAACAATTAAAACCCCCAGAAACCTAAAAAAAATATAAAAACCCATATAAAGTCTCTAAAACCCTAAAAATCAAAAAACCCCTAAAATCATTAAAAACACTAATAACCACTAAAAACCAAAAACCACTAAAAAATCTAAAACTCATTTAAACCCCCAAAAATCTTTCAAAACTTCAAAAACCCTAAAAATACAAAAAGAAATCATAAAACCCAAAAAACCCATAAAAACTCTAAAACCATAGAAAACCTTGAAAACCCTAAAACCCCTAAAAATATTTAAAAATCCGTAAAAATTCCTAAATTATAAAAACCCTATGAACCCTAAAAATTTATGAAAACCTTAAAATCTTAAAAACCTATAAATTCCCTAATAAATAATAAACACAAAAATCCCAAAACCTTGAAAAATTATAAGACCCTAAAAAACCTAAAAACGTAAAAATTGTAAAAACCCTAAAAACCCTAAAAATACAAAACAAATTAAAAAAATAAAAAAAACATAACAAACCCAAAAATCCTGAAAAATAATAGGAAAAACTAAATTTCTAAAAAAACAATAAACCCCTATAAACCTAAAAAAAATCAAAAAAAACCATAAAAAAAATGAACCTAAAAACCCTAAACCCCCAAAAAACAAAAATAAAACCCTTAAAAACCTTAAAAACCTTAATCCCCCAAAAACTGTGAAAAACACTAATATTATATAAACCCTTCAAACCCCTAAAAATGTTAAAAAATTATAGAATACTAAAAAATTGAAAAAAACTCAACCCCCCCCCCCCCTAAAATACCCAAAAAACCATAAAAACCATAAAAACCCTAAACCCCACAAAATCTTTAAAAACACTAAAAACCATAAAAATCATAAAAAATCTATAAAAATGTAAATACCATAAAAATAATAAAAACATAAAAACACATAAAACCCTAAATACCAAAAACTACTAAAAATCGTAAAAAAATCTCTAAAACCCCTAAGAAACCCTAAAATCCATCAAAAATCCCAAAAAACACTGTAATACCATAAAAATCCTAAAAAATCCCAAAATTTATCTAAAAATGTAAAAGACCCAAATACCCTAGGAAAATATAAAAAACCTTAAAACAATTAAAACCACAAAAAAACCTAAGGAAAGCTAAAAAATATTAAAAAAAGCTAAAAACCTAGATACCCCTAAAACCATAAAACCCTCTAAAAACCTCAAAAAACACTTCGAACCCATAAAACCTAAAAACCAATAAAAACTATAAAAACCATTTGAACCGCTAAAAAAGATAACAAATCTTAAGAACCCTGAAAACACTAAATAATCAAAAAAAAATTGTAAAACCCAATAAAGCATTAAAAAAACTAAATACCCTAAAACCCATAAAAACCCTCAAAAAACAAAAACCCAAAAAAACCATGAAAATTCTAAAAAGTAATAAAAACTCTAAAAAAATAAAAATCCATAAAGGCCTAAAAAACCTAAGAAAAAGAAAAAAATCCTAAAAAACCTAAATCCCATCAAAACATTAAAAACAAAAAAAAGCCTAAAAATCTCTAAAAAACTTAAAAACCCAAAAAATCATAAATCTACTAAAAAACATAAAAATCCCAAAATCCCCATAAATCCCCTAAAAATAACTAAACCTAAGAAAAAACTTTAAATCCCTAAAAACATTAAAAACTCTGCAATCCTAAAAACTCTATAAAAAACTTAAAAAATAAATAACATTAAAAACATAAAAACATTAAAAACCCTAAAAAATTTTAGAAACCCTAAAAACCATTAAAATCATAAAAATCCCTAAAAGTCAAAAAAAGTAAAAAAAACTACAAAAACCCCCTGAAAACCCCTAAGAAATTATTAAAAAACTAAAAATAATTAAAATCTCTAAAAAAAACAAAAAACTCCAAAAAAGAAACCCTAAAATCCCTAAAACACTAAAAACCATGAAAATCCTTAAAAACCCTAAAAACCCATAAAACCCCTTAAAAATCCTAAAAATCCCTATAAATGAAAAAATCCAAAAAAAATGTTGAAACCCCTTAGAAAAACCTAAAAATACAAAATCATATAAACCCATGAAAATCCTAAACACGCTAAAAGGCCTAAAAACCCTAAAAGGATATGAAAAACCCATAAAACCCAAAAAAACCATAAATCGCTCTAAAAACCATAAAAATCCTAAAAACCAATTAAATCCCACTAAAAATACAAAAAACCTCTAAACACCTAAAAACCGTAAAACCCTAAAAATCCATAAAACCAGAAACCACACTAAACATTATAAAATCCCTTTAAACCACTAAAAATGTTAAAAAACTCTAAATTACCATTAAAAACCTAAAAACTCAAAAAGAACATAAACGCCAAAGAAGTATAAAAACCCAAAAATACCTAAAAATCCCTAAAATCCCACAAAATCCCTAAAAACACAAAGCTAAGAGAGATGGAGGAGCACTTTCCTTGCTCTCTCTCCCGCTCTCTACTTCCTCCTGGTTTGCTTCCGGTTTCCGCTTGGATCGTTGATCTCAGATTCTCATTTCTTCTCAATTCTCGAAATCGGTTTGCTCTGGTGGTGCTCTACTATCTGAAGAAGTTTGTTTCTTTTGGTCATAATGACTTAGGCTCCCCTACGCATTCTGGCTTTTAGATTTGGATGGGGCTCATTGGCAAATTCATGGTCAGATGGATTTGGTGGTTTTGTAGTATTTAGTTCATTTCATTCTAGAGCGCTTTGAAGCCGATGACGCGTTGGGTGTGGGGATCCTTTCTGGTTTTCAGCCACAGAGCAGCGTTGACTTTTCATATCTGGAGTTTCTGTAGGCTAGTCGGCGGGGTCTAGGGCCTCTTTCGCACATATGGTTGCTTTCTCGGTCGTCGGGGTTGAGATCTGCCTTTACGCTAACATATTTGAGCTTAGAAGGTTTTTGGTGGCTTCTCTGGAGATGCGTTGGTCTGTCGTGGATGAAGAAGGTTTGGTGTCGACTTGGTGATCTCGTGCTTGTTCTGGCTCTGTGGGTGCTCATATCTGCTTGGTATAAGTCTGCGAAGAAGATCCAGGTTCGTCCCTTGGCCTTGTTTTTGTTTTTGTTCCTGCGATGGTTGTTCTTTTCTGGTTTGCTGGTGGATCGTGGCTTCAATCGGATTTTGATTTATGGGATCATGTCTTACCTACAATTTTGGTTTGGTTTGTTGATGGTTTGGGCTGTTTGTTGGGCTCTGCATTTGGCTGGAGGTTTTCATTTTGCTTTTCTGGTTGCAATGGCTCTGGTTTTCTTGTTTCTTGTGTTGTTGTTGTGGAAAGTGGTGTATTCCTTTGCGAGAGATTGGTGGTGTCTTTCTTCTTACTTTTGAGGTGTGAAAGTATTTACAGGGTATTGGAAACTTCGGTGCCGGTTACGGCTTGCTGATAGTTTGGGATGCAATGAATCTGTTGGTCTGGGGCATGGACGATGGTGGTCCTGTGTTGCTGGTTGTTCTATATGTCGTATGATGGATGTGGGTGTTGCTGTTCATGGTTTTTTTTTCTTCGAATGGGTGCTATTTGGTGCCATTTTCTGGTTGCTGGATGCTTTTTGGTTTGGAAGTAATGGTTGCTGGTTGTTGATCTGCTGGTTATTGGATGCTGCTTTCTATGAGGTTTGGAGGTGGTTGGTGATGGAAGACTTCTATGGTTGTGTTGATTGGAATTGGTGATGTTGGTTGCTGGAACTGAATCGGGGTGCTGTTGATGGTTTTAACACTGCTGGACATTGGTTTCTGCTTGGATGGGAGGTGATGCTAGGGACTTTGTTTGTCATTGTGTGTTTTTCTCTTTTATTGATTTTTCTTCTTTTTTTTGCGTCTTTATCTTGAGTTGTTAAGGGTTTTTCGGTGTGGTTCATTTGACCCCTCCCCTCCCTTGTCTGCAGTGTCTTCGTGTCTTTTTATAATAAATTGTGGGGGGTGTCAGCAATAACCTGGACCCGAGCCTTCCTTGCCCTAAAAACACAAAAAATAATAAAATCCTAAAAAATAATTGTAACTACATAAAACATAAAAAACCTTTAAACCAATGAAAAACCCTACAAAAACCATAATTACCTTAAAACATTTAAAACCCCTAAAAACCTAAAAGATGAAAAAAAACCCTAAAAACTCTAAAAACCATAAAAACCCATAAAACCATAAAGAATGATAAACCCCCTAAAAATTATAAAAATCTGAAAAAACTATAAACACCCTTTAAACCCCTAAAAAATGTAAAAGACTCTAAAAACATTAAAAATAATAAAATCCCCTATAAAAACCTAAAACCCCTCAAAATCCCTAAAATAAGAAAAATCCTAAAAATGATAAAAAAAACCTAAAAACTTAAAAAAACATTAAAACCCCATAAAACCCCTAAGATAACCTTAAAAACCTAAAAGCACTAAAAACCATAAAATTCAAAAAAAAAGATAAATACCCAAAAAAACCATAAAAACACGTAAAACCCCTCAAAATCTCTAAAAACTACAAAAAACAATAAATAATAAAAAATAATATCTAAAACTATAAAAACCCCTATAAATCCTAAAAACCCCTAAAAGAAATATATTAAACCTAAAAACACTTAAATCGTGAAAAAAAAACCTAAAAACACTAAAACCCTAAAAGATGTGGAAAACCCTAAAATCCCCTAAAAACCCATAAAACCTCATAAAAACCCTAAACTGGATAAAATCTCTAACGACCATTTAAATCCCTAAAAATGTTAAAAAACTCCAAACACACTAAAAAACCTTAAAAACTCAACAAACTATTAAAAAATAAAAAAAACTAAAAAACCCCTTAAAATCCTAAAACCCCTCAAAATCCCTAACAACCCATAAAAATATTGAAAACCCACACAAAAATCCTTAAAAACATTAAAACCCTTAAAACCTAGAATAAACCTAATAAAAACATTAAATCCTAAAAACAGGTCAAACCCCCAAAAAACCAAAAAACACTTAAAACCCTAAAAATCCTAGAAACCCTAAAAACCCCAAAAACCCAAAAAACATAAAAAAACCCAAAAAACATTTAAAAATAATAAGAACCAAAAAAACCATATAACCACTCAAAAATATTAAAACCCTTTAAACCACTATAAAAGATTAAAAATATAAAATACCTTAAAAACCCTAAATAATATAAAAACCCAAAAAACCATAAAAAACCACAAAACCCATTAAAACCCTTAAAACCCTCCAAATCCAAAAAAAACCCTAAAAACCATAAAAATCCTTAGAAATCCTAAATATCTATAAAAACATATAAATCCTAAAAAACATGAAAACCCAAAGAAATCATTAGATAAAACCTCTATGGCGCCGCTCTCGCCTGGGTTTCTCCCGACTTCGCGATTTCCTGCATCTCTTCATGGAGGATCCATCTACCAGGCTGTTCGTGATGCAAATTGGCTGGTCAGTTACGGCTCGCATTGGGGTGCGGTGTTGTTCATCGACGGCAGAGGTTCTTGGAAGCCCTCGGCGGCGTCGGTCTTTGGCGGTGTTTCTTCCCATGGCATCAACTGTTCTGCTTCGACTTCAAGCTTGGTGGATCTGGATGTGTGGACAGTGGATCTTGCTGTTGCAGTCATCTTTGGGCTTCCACATCTCAGATCTGTGTTGGTAGGATTTGGCAAGGGCGGCGTTGACTTGACTCGGCAACGACTTGCTTTGGTTTCAGCGGATCTGGTATATGCTCCTCCTAAGGCGAGGCCTCGCTACTCGTCTATTCTTTTCGGTCCCGGATTCTCGAGGAGCCATGATGCGGTGGGTCTCGGCGTCATTGAGATGGGGCTGGATGCTCTTCAATGGTGTACTTGTTTATGTGTCAAATCTTGGAATTTGATGCTCGCTGCTACTACGGATTGGTGGCTGTTTAAGGAAAAGATACAGGTTTGCATTTCTGGTTCTGATATCTTGTCCTTGGTGATTTCTGCTGATGAAGGTTCGAACATGTTGTGTTCTGTTCATTTTGAGTTGCTAGTTTGTGTGTTCTTGAAATGCGGCTGGTTTGGTTCTGTGCTGTGGTTTCTACTGTTTGATGTGTTTAAGGTGTTGAGGATGCTGCGGATTGTGGTCAGGCGTGGGTGTTGGTGGGTATTTTTTCCTTTTTTTGATGGGATTCTGGATTTGGTCGGGTCGGTTAATGATGTTCGTTGGGTTCTGAGTTGCTATATGATGTTTGCTGCTGGTTTTTATTCCCATCATAACTTGCTGCTGATTTATGGTCGGTTACTGAGTTGCTGGATGATGAGTTGATGGACTTTGTCCACCACTTCCTTTGAGTGGAGGTGGTGGGTGCTGGAATTTTGGTATGGTGGTGTTGTTTGGTGTTCGATGAAATTGGAATGGCTGGGTGCTTTTGACTTGCATAATGGAATGTTGTTGGCTGGCTTGGTCGTGATGTTGGATGTGGCTGGACGTTTTCTGACAGGGTTAGCTTGCTGCGGTGTGCTTGGTAGTGGGAACCCTCTTGTGCTTGTGGTTGTTAGGGAAGAAGAGTTACTGAGGTCTGGAGGCTTGTTGGTGCTGTGGGATGCTTGTTCTGGTTGGACGGGTGATGACGTTGGAGATGCTGCTAAGCGATGTTGTGGCGGTGATGGATGGAATTTTGCGGATGCTGGAGCTGGTAAGTTTGGAGGCTGGTTGCTGCTTGGTGGTGAGCTGCTGGATGCTGGTTGATGCTGCGGATGATGTTGGTTGCTGCTTGGTGCTTTTTTTTTTTTGGGTTTTTTTTTTGCTTCTTTTCTTCTTTGATTTTTCTTTTTTTGGCGTGGGTTGTAAGGGGTTTTTGGGTGTGGGTCGTTCGACCCCTCCCCTCCCTTGTCTGCGGTGTCTCTTTTTCTTTCTAATAAATTTGGAGGAGCCGGGAATAGCCCGACCCTCGCATCTTCCTTGCCAAAGAAATCATTAAAAACAAAAAAACAAAGAAAACTCCTAAAAATATGAAAATGTTAAAAACCCTAAAATCCCTAAAAAGATTAAAAACCCCTAAAAACTTAAAAACCCCTAAAACCCATAAAATATATAAAAAAAATATAACTCAAAAAAACCTTTAAATCCTTAAAATAGTTAAAAATAATAATAAAATTCCTTAAAATATTTAAAAACATAAAAACCTCTAAAAACCAAAAAAAACCATAAAATCCCTAAAAACGTTAATAAACCCTAAAAAGTTTTGAAATCCCTAAAAACATAAATATAATAATAAACCAAAAATCCCTAAAAATACCTTAAAATATTAAAACCCCAAATAATCGTGAAAAACACTAAGAAAATCTGAAAAAAAAATCAAAACACTTTAAACCCCTAAAAATTATAAAAACACTAAAAATGCTAAAACCCCTAAAAATCATAAAAACCATAAAACCCCTAAAAATCATAAAAACCATAAAACCCTTAAAAATCCCTAAAAACCTAAAACCCATAAAAATACTAAAAATTCCATAAAATCATAGAAAATATAAAAAACCCTTAAAACTCTAAAAAAACTAACAAAACCTTAAAACCATAAAAACTCTTTAAAACCCTAAGAACCTAAAAACACTAAAACCCAAAAAATACCCTAAACCACCTAAAACCCCATAAACACCAAAAAAACTACTAAAACAATAAAAACCTAAAATGAATAAAATCCCTAAAAACTAAAATTAAACTATATAAACCCATTAAATGCATAGAATGTTATAAAACTCCAAAACCCATAAAATCCACAAAAAAACACAAAAACCCATAAAAACATAGAAAAACCCCTAAAAACCAAAAAACCCAAAAAAACCCTAAAACCCTAAAATCCCAAAAATCCCTAAAAACATAAAAATGACCTAACAATTCTTAAAAACATAAAAACAATAAAACACTAACAATTTTAAGAAAAACTTAAACAGATTAAAACATTTAAAATACCTAAAAACATAAATAATGCTAAAAACCCTAAAAACTAGTAAAAACCCTAAATCCCCTAAGAATACCCCAAATCCATAAGAACTCATAAAAATTATAAAAAATCCCTAAAAATCCATAAAATAGAAAAACCCTAAAATCTTGAAAATAGATAAAAAAAAACCTAAAAAACATAAATATAATTTTATCCCCTTAAAATCCTAAAAATGCTAAATACCCTAAAAGACCATAAAAACTATAATGCCTCTAAAAACCATAAAAAACTTAAAACCCCATAAAATTCTCAAACCCATTAAAAACTATAAAAAATATTTAAACCCCTAAAAATGATAATGAAATATAATATACATAGAAACTCAAAAAACCCAAAAAAATCCCTAAAAACCCAAAAAACCAAAAAAAACTCAAGAAATCATAAAATTCCTTAAAAACCCAGAAAATCCTTAAAACCACTAAAAACAAAAAAACCATAAAAACATAAAAAAGTTCTAGAAATCCTTAAAATTTAAAAACCCCTAAAACCCATATGAAAACCATAAAACAAAAAAATAAAAAATTTACTATGAAGGATAAAAGAAATGAAACCCTAAAACCCCTAAAACCACTTAAAAACCCAAAAAACCATAAAACCAATAAAAACCTTAAAAAACCTAAAACCCCATAATACCTAAAAAATCCCCCATAAATCTCTAAAAACTATTTAAACCCCTAAAATTATAAAAAAAACTCTAAAAACACTTAAGAAACCTAAAAAAATAAAACCCCCTAGAAACCCAAAAAAAACAACAAAACCCCTAATAACCATCAAAATACCTGAAAACCCTAAAACCCCTAAAAACCCAAAAAACAATCACCAAAATCCATAAAAAAGTAAAAACATTAAAATCCTAGAAAATCATAATAAAACATTGAAAACATAATTACACTTTAATCCCCTAAAAACATAAAAATGTTAAATCGCTAAAACATCTAAAATTCAAAAAAAACCCAAAACCCCTCATAATCCCTAAAAACCCTAAAAGCCATAACAATTATAAAAAATCACAAACATTACCAAAAAACAGAAAAAACCCTAAAACCCCTAAAAACCCCCTAATAAAACCTTAAAATCTTAAAAGCACTAAAAACCCCTTAAAACCCTAAAAATTTATTAAAACCCTAAAAATCCAAGAAAACCATTAAACCCCTAAAAATTCATAAAAACCTTAAAACCCCTAAAAACATACAAAACCCAAAAAACCACTAAAAACTATAAAAACCCTTTAACCACAAAAAATATAAAAAAACTCTAAATCCTTTAAAAACTGTAAAAAATTGAACCCCTCCCCCCAAACCTCAAAAAACCATAAAAACCCAAAAAACCCAAAAAAAATAAAACATTCAAAATCCCAAAAAAATATAAAAACCAAAAAATACCAAAAAAAACCAAAAATCCCAAAAAGTATATAAAAACCTAAAAACACAAAATACCACTAAGAAAGCCTTAAAAACCTAAACACACTTAAAACCACAAAAAACATAAAAAAATACTAAAAACTGTAAGAAAACCTAAAAAGACTCTAAAACCCCCTAAAAACCCCTGAAACTATAAAAACTCATCAAAACCTAAAAACCATGAAAAAATATCAAAACACTTTAAAACCCAAAAAATGTTCAAACTATAAAAAATATTAAATCACAAAAAAAATAAAAAACCCCTAAAACCCAAAAATACCACTAAAACACCAAAAAACAAATTAAATCCCTAAAAACCCTAAGAAATATTAAAATCCTTAAAAATACGTAATAATATATAAAAACATAAAAACCCATTAAAATACAAAAGAACCCTAAAAAAGCTTAAAAACATAAAAACACTTAAAACCCCAAAAAATCCTAAGAACTCTAAAACCCTAAAACCCCCTAAAATCCACTAAAACCCTCGAAGTTCCTCAAAACCCTAAAATCCATAAAAATAATAAAAATTTATAAAAATACATAAAAATTAAAAATCCCTAAAAAATACAAAAATCCATCAGAAAACCTTAAAACCTAATAACTAATAAAACCTCTATAAACAATAAAATGGTAAAAACACTAAAAAGGCTTTAAAAACACTAAAACCCCAAAAAACCATAAAACCTCTGAAACATTAAAAAACCATAATAACTCATAAAAACCCTAAAACCCCTAAAAATATAAAAACCATTTAAAACCCTAAAAACATTAAAAACTCAATAAACCTTAAAACCCCTAAAAACTCAAAATAACCCGGAAAAATAAAATAAACCATGAAAACCCTAAAAACCTCTAAAACCCTCAAAATACCTAAACAATGTAAAAAAAACCCATAAAAATCCTCAGGAATCCATAAAAATCCATCTAAAGGTAAAAAAACCATAAAACCCTAAAAACAACTTAGAAAACCTTAAAAACCTAAAAACACTTAAAACCCCTAAAATCATTAAAAAAACAAAAACCCCTAAAATGTCCTAAAAACACTAAAAATTTTAAAAAAAAACCTAAAAACCTTAAAAACCCATTTAAATTGATAAAAACTAGATAAACCCTTCAAACTATAAAATTGACAAAAAAATCAAAACAACCTTAAAAACTGTAAAAAAAATCAAAAACCAAAAATAACTGCAAAACCCTAAAAATAAAAAAAACCCTAAAAATAGTTAAGAACCCTAAAGAAATATAAAAATTCAAAAAACCCAAAAAATGTCAAATATACAAAAAATCCTGAAAACTTTAAACAAAATCATAAAAACCTAAAGAAAAATTAAATCTCCCAAAAACCATAAAATTCTAAAACAATTAAATATCGTAAAACCCATAATAATTCATAGAGACCATAAAACCCATAAAAATTCAAAAAATCCCCAAAAAACCATAAAACATAAAAAAAACCTTAAAAACCAAAAAACCATTAATGGCCCTTAAAATCCTAAAATCACTTCAAACCCCAAAAAATTATAAAAACACAAAAACTCGCTAAAAGGAACCTAAAAATCCTAAATACCCCTAAAATAATAAAAATCATTAAAAACATAAACACCCTACCAATTGACAAAACCCTAGAAACTAAAAATATGCCAAAAACCCTTTAAACACATAAAACATTAAAAACTTTTAAAGTCATACAAATCCTCAAAAACAAAAAAAAAAATCCTAAAACATAAAATAAATTTAAAACCACTAAAAATCCAAAAATCCTAACTCTGCCAAATCTGAAAAAACAACAAAAACCATAAAAATCCTAAAAACCCAAAAAACCCTTAAAAAATATAAAACCTTAAAATTCCTATGAAAAGCATAAAACCTAAAAATACTTTTAACCAATAAAAAATCTAAGAACCATTAAAACCCTACAAAACCCTAATAACCTTGAAAACCCCTCAAAATCCCTAAAAACCACAAAACCCATAAAAATAATAAATAACCCTAAAAATACCATAAAACATAAAAACCCCTAAAAATTCCTAAGGAAACCGTAATAAACTAAAATAACTTAAAATAACTAAAAAACTAAAAAACTCTAAAACCATAAAAACCATAAAAACAATAAAAGACCCAAAAATAGTAAAAACTCCTAAAATCCATAAAACCCATAAAAACCTTAAAAACCATAAAACCCCATAAAAACCTAAAACTACTAAAAACTCTAAAACCCTTTAAACCCTTAAAAATGTTAAAAACTCTTAAAAACATAATAAACAAAAAAACATAGAAAACATGAAAAACCCAAAAAATTCAGAAAAACAAAAAAAACCATAAAAACCCTCAAAATCCCTAAATCCCCTAAAACCCATAAATATCCTTAAAATCCCAAAAAATCCCTAAAAAAGTAAAAAACCATACAAAAAACTAAACAAACCTATGAAAAACTTAAAAACATGAAAATATTTAAAATGCCTAAAAACCTCAAAAATTATAAAATCCATAAAATCCATAAAACCCTCAAAATACCTAAATACCATTAAAACAATAAAAATCCTAAAATACCTAAAAATCCATAAAACATAAAAATCCCTATAATTATGGAAAACCCAAACAAAATCTTAAAACGAAATAATAATTAAAACATATAGAAAGATTTAAAGAATCTAAAAACCCTAAAAGACCTTAAAATCCATAAAACCCCTAAAAACCATTAATATCCCTAAATACATGAAAAATAAAAGAACCCATATGTTTCTTCTTGAAATGGGGATGACCTTGTTTGTTTAAGGTTCAAACTTTCAAATCGGTTTCTAACGGGTTTATTCGTAGAACCAGAAACATCCAATAATTATTTATCCATTTGGACCTACTTTCCAAATGTAGGTGCTCATTAGTCGTGGACCGATGAGGATTAAGAATTTTCATTGGTCAAGAGGATGGGAGGTCAGGATCATCACACCTTTTTGGGGGGAATTATTACCTACTCTGGGACTCTCTTATAGATTTAAGTTATGTTCATGAATCCTTATTAATTCACTAAGTATAAAAATGATTTTTCCTTTCGATTTAGCAATCAATGATTGATATGTATGAGATTTAGAGAATCTTTTATATGTATTTGAGGTTCTTCATTGATATAGAATCATTTTTATGTATTATAGATTCTTAGTCAATGGTATTCTTCAATACATTATATAGAAATATCTTGGTCATTATGATGACCATACTAGTTTTAAAGCCACTCGATGGGGCACTTGAAGTTTATTTTCCTTCAAAAAGACAAAGGTTATTTCAGAGTTGGGATCATACCCACAGTTGGGCTACCTACTTATCCTTGTTAAAAAGGAATCATAACCCACATAGTTTGATAAAAGAAATATGGGGTTTATGCATGGTTAATGGATGAGAAAGAAATGTCATGATTACTTTCATACTCTAAGCTCACATGAGTCATGATCAATGTGAGAAACAAGAGGTATCAGTAAATTTGATGATGGTTCCAAAAAAAGATGCATCTAGGAGAAATGATGTGGGGATTACGTATGTATGACTTCCCAAGTAAATGAAGACCATAAATTAAGAGAGAAGCCCAAGAAGCAGGGTTTATAAAGGTGCTTGTATTTTATGGAGATTTGAATTTTTAACCCAGGACTTACTCCTGAAAAGGAAGCATAAATTAAGAGGAACTTATGATTGAGTATTATTCCTGAGAAGGAAACCCAAATAAAAAATAATTAAGATTGGGTATTACTCATGAGGAGGATGCCTAATGTTTAACGAAACTATGACTAGGGCTTACTCCTAAGAAGGAGGCCCATGTTAAAAGAGACTATGACTGGGGCTTACTCTTGAGAAGGAGGCCCAGGTTAAGGATCTTATCATCTTAAAGGATGAGGTTATATAGGAATCTTCTAACCATGGTGAGATAAAACTTGTAAGTCACGAGGTTTTAGGAGAGGTTCTCACAGAGCTCCTTTTAGATAAGGATGGAAAAAAAAGGAACCATGCCATAAATGGAATTGAAGGGTTTTGAAGGCTATTTATTGAAGAGGATAGGTGGATTTGAGGAAAGGAGGTTACTAGGAAGTAGGTTCACAAGTATTGTTCTGGCGCGCAATTCCTGGTCTCACAAGTAGGCTTGCACGACATGAGTCACCTTGGGAGAAGAATAATCTATAGGGTAATAATTGGGAGACATTGAACTCAAGCCCTTATTATCATCCCTAGAGGCTTCTAGAAGTGTGGAACGCAAGTTCCCTTGAGAGGGAAAGGTGGCTCACAAATGTCTTCATTCCCTTTAAGGGGTGGACACTTAGGCGTGCAAGTGTTGATGAATTCTAACACTTAGGCCTTATTCTTCCTTTTTAGAGCTTCTATTCTAGGTAAAGAATTACCTTAGAAGTATTCAGAAGAAGTTAGAAAAAGACTTGGGTGACCAGAGATTGAATCTGAGTCTTGGAAAATTTGTCCTCTAAATTGGGGGCCCACAGGGGGTATTTATAGGCCACTGGGAACCTTGGGAGAAAAAAGGAATAGGGCATGCAAGTGACTTGCGCAACCCATATGTGGCGCACAAGTGACTTACACGGTGCACATGATACTTGCATGACACCCTCCAAATGAGTTCTTGGTTCATCCCTTTGCCAATTTTTTTGATGTTCTTAGAAGGGTGACCCTCATTGAGATTAAGGTATTCCCCTTTGCTATTCATTGGACTTTGTGATGGAAAAGGGCGTCCAAAAAATTCCCCCCACAGAGTTGGATCCGAAAAAAAGAAAGAGGATTTGACTCTGAGGAAAATTAGAAACAAGGGTTCGGTGATGCGCAAGTGTTGGCACGCAGGTTCTGGCACGCAGGTTCCAGCATGCAGGGTTGTGGGATCCCCTATATATATGGGTTTCAATTCGTGCAAACCATTCTTCCTTCAAAGCTTTTGAGCTCTTGTCGTGCAAGTGTCTTCATCTCCTCATTTGATCGCTCTTTTTTGTCGTGCTTCTCCAGTAAGGATTTTGACTTGTGCGACATTACTTGCGCGGAAATAATTGTCCAGCTAAACTTGTGCGACCAAAATTTTGCTCCTTAATTCCTTGGCCATTTTTTTGTTTTCTTCACAAGTATTTCATAAAAAACGACTTACTTAAAAAGTTAACTGTTAGATCTTTGTGCAGATTCAATAGCTCCCAAAATAATTTAATTGGCTGATGAGTTGTCCAATAAGAGAATAGTTGATATGATGAACATCATTGGCCATGACTATTAAGATATTTGTGATAGCAGTCTCCCATATTTGGATAAGTACATGAAGAAATATCATGTCAATTACCCATAGAGAATTTAATTGCCTTTATATGGACATGGTCATCTTCAAGTAGTCAACGTTCCAGAGGCAAAGAATTATATTCCTCATTCCTAGTTTCAAACATACACCAATTTCTCTTCAGCAATGTATCAGTTTCAAGATCATTTGTCAATGTTGGGATAGTGGAGAAGGCATTCATAATTCATCATATCCCATGTGCTCCAGATTTGAAGCCTCACAAGCCTGAGCTGCATCCGCATTTCTATCTCTCTATTTTCCAAAATTCTCATATGGATCAATCAAAGGGATGGAAAAAAGTTGGGATTTCCGTCCTGGGGGAGGTGTGAAGCTGGCTTGGATGTGGGAATATTGGGTGCGACAAACCTGTGCAGAGTTAGTCAACAATATGAAGGGAGCTACAATATATGAAGTTGTCTGGGCTGGGCAAACATATGTCTACAGGAATAATAATTTTGTGCCGGAGCTAATCAGTCGCTAGATCCTGGAAACCAATTATTTCCATCTAACTCATGGAGAAGTAGGCATCATCTTGTGGGATGTCTACAAGATCTTTGGGGATCCAATTTTGGGAGATATGTATGATGAATTCATCCACCCTAAGGTGGCCTGGAATGATTCAGAGAAGGCTTCGGCTTTGGCTTGAGAGTTATTGAAAATTTTCCACAAGATAAATAATTCAAAGTCCACCAAAACTCATTCTAGAAAGGATATTCATCCAGAGGAGTGGATGGATATGTTTCTCATCAAGAAGAAGGATAAGGGGCCCACCTGTACTCGTCTTACCAGCTGCTCGAGAACAGAGAATAGGGGTGATCTTGGCACATTCTGGCCAACTCTGGAAGCGGAAAAGTTTGAAAAGTGGGGGTATGAAGTGGATCAAAGAATCCCAGTGAAGACCCGTCTGGCGGGATTTTTAGCTTTGTGGCTCATTTTTTATCTTCTACCAGTTAAAGATTTTAAGGGAGGCATCAGGCCAGGGACCTTCGTTGTTGCAGCCAAGTTGGCTGAGAGAAAAATGGTTGGGTTGGACACCCTGATTTTGGTGAAGATTCACAGAAGATTACTCTGTGTCTATATGGGTAAGTCTCCTATTAGAATAGTGGTACTATTCCATGTTTTTTGGGGATGTATCGCCACTCACTTCAGGACATACGCTGTACATAGCGGAGTATAGGTTCCTGAAAGTTCTTTTAGGCCGTCGATGCAGGAATTTTCCAGAATTTCTCTGTTGTCCCTCAATTCCTATGATTTTAAGGTGAGGCTGAGCATGTTCAAGGAATTTCATTTCATTTTTTATGAAAATATTCCAACCGGGTGTTTTGTTGATGATGGAACAGCTAGCCTGAAATTGAGGTCATATATGCTGGCTTGTAGATATGGTGTATTGGCCCCCAGAATTGACAGAGAGATTATATGTGAGGCCTATTCTCCATATAGATTTTCATGCCAATTCAAGTGTCTATAGAAGATTGTTGTATCCCCTCCCATGCATGTCAGGTCATAGCAGCACCCAATGGTTTCTCGACAACTATGGTTGCTGGAAGCTATGGAGAAAACTAGTGTAGTGTTTGATCTACCAGTTGCTGGGGCAGCGAGTCAATTGACAACATGGTATGCCGAGAACTGGGTAGCATCATACCCTGAAGTGGTACTGAATCATCTGATCCCTCGGGTGGGGACAAAAAAGAGAACCATTAGGAAAGAAACCCTTCATCTGGAATGTGATTCTTCTTCACCCGGAGCTAATTCACCGGGTTCCTCACCCGGGGCCGATTCACCAAATTCCCAGGATAGGGATGATGAGGAACGACATGCGTTAAAGCAGCCCCATGCCAGATATAATCCTCCTTCCATAGTCAAGAGACATCCTCCATCTACTCCTGGTGAGTTATATCATTAATGAAATTTAGTTGTCATTATTTTCTAGAGTAACAAGTTTCATTTTTTTATCCTTTATCTATGATTGCAGGAGTTGGGAAGAAGTTGAAGTCCCATATTTTAGGACTCTCCTCACACTAATGCGAAGAGCTATATATCCCTGGAGTGGGGAATCTTCAGGCTTCTGCTGATATCTGCCTCGAGGATAACCCCGATGAAGTGTGGGATTACATCAGAGAGCTGTAAATGCTCATATATTCCACTGATGATTCTATCCATATTACCGAGCTGGTGAATGAAATAATGAATCATGGCACCACTGAGGGGATTGGTGCTTTAGTATATGAGGAGTGACATGATTACGTGGCTCCTGAAGATGTAAATTTCTTTCCTTATTTACTTTGAAACTTAATTTTAGTATGAGCTTTGTTACTCAAGTAAATTACTTTCTTCATCCTGAATCTTGTTAAGAAAGGAACTACTGAGATCCCTTCACTATAGTACAACCCTAGTGGCACCGCTCTTGGAGCCGCTGAATCTCCTCGCGAGCCGGGCGAGGTATATCCAGGCCAGAAAACCATGGACAAGGAGTTAGAAAGGTATTTTTACTCTCCAATACCTGTATTTGAAGGTGATGATGTCAACAGACCCAAAAAGTCAATGAAGAAAAGGCATCGAAGGAAGAAGTCCACAGCTAGATGCTTCATCAGTAGTGGTAAGTCTTTTGGATATTCATGAATCCTAACTCATGAAAAGATTACTCATACTTCTTGGGATTTCAGGGGATTCTTTTATTTCTCCTTTTAGGGAGAGGACTAACCCTCCTCTGAGGACGACGGAGGGTGCTGGTGAACAGTCACAAATTCATGCTGACCTGGCTGCTCCTGAAGAAACGAGGAGAGAAGAAGAGCCAGCTTCTGTTCCCAGTAATGCTTCTATTGCTACTGCAAGGAGAGAAGAGCCTGCTTCTGGGAAATTAACAATACTTCATAGAACGTTGAATGAAGAAATCAACTAACATCCATTCTATGATGCTTTAGGTTCAACACCTGCACTAGAAAATTTGGTGACCACTGCAACTGACTCTGTAATTTTCTATGAGGAAGCTGTTTCGGGTCAGAGGTCGCAGGAGGAGGGTCACCAAGAGGACATGTCAAATGCTCCCACTAGTGAGACTAACTAGGAATCTAACATATCACCGGATTAAATGATAAAAATTGGTTTGTCTTTTGATGAAATTTTAGATCATGTTAAATTACCATGTGATTTAGAAGATTTTGGACGTGAGTATTATCCTTCGTCCTGTTAAAAATTTTATTACATTTGTAACCATGATTGGTTGAAATGTGCAGTTCCATCTGAGAAATTTTCTAATATTCCAATTCTTGAAGGGGGTAGAGACAACCCTATCATTGCAGAGATGCTAGCTCAAGTGGATCTTAACCCATTAGAGCTTCCTGAAACCTGTACTGAAAATCTTGTTGAAGCTAGGAAAGACGGGGAGGATCCTTCTCATGTTACTAATCTACCATTGGGTAAAAGATGATAATATTTGTACTATAATTAATTTTAAAGACAGCTAATCAACTTTTTTTATCCTTTGAAACAAACCAAATATTTAAATTGACTATGCAGGGTTGTCAACTTTAGTGGCTAGATCCGGAGGTGAAGCCTCAACCTCAGCCCCAACGGGAGCCGAAAGTGATGTACCAAGGATCAGGGGAGAAGGAGTAGAATAGGGAACTTCCTTAAGTGAATTAATCCTTGACTATATTCCCCCCTGTGATAGCGATGTTGAATTGGACCTATAGGTACAAAAGGCACTCAAATTCTCACATCGCAAGGAATGGAAAAATATATGGAAGATCATATCTGAAGTGCCTCTTGAAGAGCTGTCTTTAAAGATACCACAACTTTTATCCTTGTTCCTCATGCTGGGACTTGGAATTTTTGGATATCAAGAGATCCATACCGTGGTGAAAAAAGTCATCTTAAGGAGGGAGCAGGATAAAAAGTTCCGTCAAGATCTGATCAGAGCGAGGCTGCTGACCAATATCAGCAAATTCGACGCTGCGGTGTCCCGAGCTGAGGTTGATCATGCTACAAAGCTGAAGGAGCTGAAGCATAAAATCACAGAGAAATTTTTCCAGCATATTCACCTTCAGAAACAGCTAGATTTCATTACTGGGGAACTTGACTAGCTTAACAATTAATTGGAAGGATTCCAAATGAATGGTATGAAAGCCATTGCAGATGCCAAGATGGCACTTCATCAAGCTAAAAAGAGTGAATCCGGTCGAGTGAATGAACTTCAAGTGGCTGATGATGAAGCTCGAGATGCCGTAAATCAAATGAAAAGTTATGTTGAAAGCCTATTGTAATTCTTGAAAAAGATAAGATACTTCAATCTGTGGATGTTCTTCTAATATTATGCATCAATGAAAAAGGCAATTCATCTTCAACCATCTGTACCTGCATTCTCTTGCTAATTACATATATATTTTATTTACCTAAGACAATGGGCCTAGTAATCATTGTTTGATTTTTGCTAGGATTATACAAACAACCCCACAAACTTTGCATCTTTTGTTGCTCAATATTTCCTAAATCATACAATATGTACGTTTAGCGATATGGGACTCGACTTTTATTCGGAGTTCATTTTACAAGTTCCCAATTTAATGGGTACCCTGTCTTTTGTTGGAAGTTTAAATTCATGCATGTCAGACATAAAAAGGCTAATGTTTAAGGTTTAATATCTTTGACCATATGGATTAAAATTGACTCAATTCCTTGATAATTTGCTTGAAAACATATTACCACATTCAAGTATGGGAGAAAACATGTAAACTATGACTTAAGAAATTTTGAATTTGAGTGGTGATATGAAAAAAAAGGGCTAAAAGGCATTAGAGGAAGTATTTCCTAAGATAGAAGTTACCACTATTTTATAAACCTGTTGGGGGATTGAATTATGCAGGGCCACTTAAGGGAATTGGCTGTATAGTCAAATAATAGCATCTTTTGGCTGACAGGTCCATTATGTAGACTACTTATGAAAATCCACCTATGGGCACGTGCTGCATAGTCAGGAAAAAGAACTCTTAGAAATTTTACTTTTCTATTTCTAAAAGCCAGCGGATGTTTATGGAAATTCAAAATTTTCCAAAGAACAGAGTCTGCTGCATGGAAATAGGTAATTGAATATGAAGAGGATATTCCCAATCAATATTGTCAAAGAATTGGATGAATGTCACTCCTGTGAAGGTCTAACCCAAATTTAGGGAAGGTAAATATAAACTATAGACTTGAATACTTTCATATCTTGAAAAAGAGTATATGAAAAATATGTTAAGGATGTATGTTTTTTGTGTGGATCCCAACATATTGTCGTTAAGACTAATAATGAAGAAAGAGGTTTTCCCTCCAAGAATGAAGTTAACACTATTTGAAAAACCTGTTAGGTGTTTTGAATTGTGGAGGTCCACTTAAGGGCATTGGATGTATAGTCAGATAATAGCATCTTTTGGCTGACAAGTCCATTATGAAGACTACTTACGCAAGGCCGCCTAAGGGCACGTGCTACATGGTCAAGCAAAAGAATTCCCAGGTATCAGACATTTTGTGACTAGAAGTCAAGAAAAGGTTCATGGAGATCTGGAAGTATTTAAGATTATGAGTTTGACACCTAAAAATGGGTATTTTTCAATGCATGGAAGAGATGCATAGACCAATGCTAACCATAATCATGTTGTGGTTGGGTCCTGAATTGAGATGCTGGACTTCACTACATATCTCATTAGGATAAGAATCAAGCCATACGTAGTTCTTGAAATATAGTTTAACTTCACGTGAGACAAGAGTTTATGAGATCTTAGTTTAGGGTCATAGATCTCAGGCCATAATGAGGGAGACACACTGTGTGTTTGTTATAAACCTGATGTGAATAAAGACCAGTGTTTTCATACCACATTCATGTGTTCACAGGGGGATTTTTTCGGTCAGGGGACTGAAAGTGGAGTTTGGGGTTAGGCCAAAAGACTTGGGGCTGGGTTTTAGGGATTCTAGAACGTTCCTACATATCCCATAAGGATGGTAATCAAGCCATAAATAGTTCTTGAAATACCATATGTACAGATTTGGTTCGTACATGTGAAGGGTGAAAGGGGAATTTAGTGCAATAATGGTTAGATCCAAGATTAAAGGTTCAGGAATTTCCATGTATGCATGTAGTCCTTGGAATATAACATGATTGGAGATCAATGTGAATAATGATTCCCTATAAGGTGAGGGTGTCAGAGACTGTTGTAGTTTATTGTCGTACAGGACAAAAGTGCGAATAGTTTAAGGTCATATTCATGGACCGGTGCTGCATAGTTTAGCGTCATGTAGCTAGGACGTATTTCTATGTAGTTTAATGTCTTGCAACGAGGACAATGGGGGACTGTATAGTTTAACATCATATAGTAAGGACGATGATGAACCAATGTGAATATATTGGTTTCAGAGGGGGGGGCTTCACGGATCAAAATCCTATGAGATGGAGGTGAACCGATGTGAGGATTTGGTTTTGGGCTTGAACCTCAGGAGGCTGCCTACATACCCAGCCTAGAAGGAAAGGATCAAAGTCTATGTATTTCAATTGAGAATGAATTGGTGATCGAGTTGTACTTGAGGACAAACTGAAGATGGTGTTGGGACTTACGCGTGGTTAGCGGCCCAGAGAGGGTGTTATGGTTGAAGCTTACTCTAAGCTCACGTGAGTCATGATAGATGTGAGAAAAAAGAGGTAATAACAACCCTAACGATTCACAGTTTAACATCATGTAGGACATAGGGACCGTGCAGCTCAGACTAATAGTTTAACGTCATGTTGGATGACAAAGAGGACACAATTTAACGTCATGTTGGATGATAGAGAAGATATGCAGTTAATGTCCTACAGCAAGGAAAAAAGGGACCATGAAGTTTAAAGTCTTGCAGTGAGGACTATAGGGACCGTGTAGTTTAAATTCTTGCAGTGAGGACTAAAGGGACTGTGCAGTTTAAAGTCTTACAGTGAGGACTTTAGGGACTGTGCAGTTTAAAGTCTTGAAGTGAGGACTATAGGGACAGTGCAGTTTAAAGTCTTGCAGTGAGGACTATAGGGACCATGCAGTTTAAAGTCTTGTAGTGAGGACTAAAGGGACCGTGCAGTTTAAAGTCTTGCAGTGAGGACTAAAGGGACCGTGCAGTTTAAAGTCATGCATTGAGGACTAAAGGGACCGTGCAATTTAAAGTCTTGCAGTGAGGACTAAAGGTTTTATTTGTGTTACACAGAATACTTCTTCAAGAATCTTTCATTGGTTGGAGTTGTAATGAGTTTTACATCCATTGAGATTAAAGAATAATCTCTATTGGAGTAGACCTTATGTATTGAGTAATGTACTTCCCACTTTGGCTCAAGATTTGGAGGCTTATATCCTGGTATCATTGGATTTCTGAGGACCAATACCAATTCTCCATGAATGAATGAATGAAGAAAAACTTTTTTATTGAGATCTCGTTCTATTTGATTCTGATAGACTTCCAAGTGGTGCAGGGTGCACAATATTTTTTCATCTAATTGTTCCAATTCTTCAAATCGCTTCTGAGATTGTTCATCTGTTGATGACTGATCACAAATGGCTACTCTGAGTGAAGGTAATTTAACCTCAATGGTCAAGACTGCTTCTTTTCCATATACTAATGAATATGGAGTTTATCATGTAGCAGTGCGGGTGGTGGTTTGATAAGCCTATAAATCCTGAAAAAAATTTTCAGGCCATGGTTTCTTATCTTTATCCACTATCTTTTGTAGTATGTTTGAAGGAGTCTTATTGAAGGCCTCAATTTTTTCATTGGTCACTGCATAATACCGAGATGAATGGTTGGATTTGATGTTGTATTCTTGACACAACTTTCTCACCTCAGATGAACAAAAGTTGGTTCCATTGTCTATCAATATGGTATGAGGGACACCAAATCTGGTAATGATGTTAGACTTGATGAAACTAACAATTCCTTTAGAACTAAATTCTTTGATAGGTATTTCCTCTTCCCATTTGGAAAAGAAATCAGTAGCAGTAAGAATATACATAAACTTCTTGGATGTAGCTGGAGGATAAGTTCCTACTACATCCATTCCCCATGTGGAAAATGGACATGAGTATTTAGCTGTATGAAGGAACTCTGGGGGTTGATGAATAAATTTGGCACATACTTGGAAAGAATGACACTTCTTAGTGAAATCAATACAATCTTGCATCATTGAAGGATATAAGTATCCAAGTCTTCAAATTTGACCAGAAAGTCTATGTCCAGACTGGTGGGCACCACAAACTCCTGCATGTACTTTATTCATGAAATCCATTGTCTCTTCACCATCAATACATATGCAGAGAATTCCATCAAAAAATCACTTGTAGAGAATTTTTTTTGGTTATCTGGGCTATTATAAAGAGTAAAATTGACCACACGTCGCCAGACTTGTTCTTTCCCGACTCTATCAGGTGGGAGTGTTCCATTTAAAAGGTATTCCTTGATAGGTGTCATCCATATTGTAGTATGACCATATGGTTTAGAATTGGGACTGATTTCATTGATTTCCTCTATTTTGATTTGAACAAAAGGTGAAACTACATGACGGTGGGAAATACTGATAATTGTTTCGTACCGATTTAGATCTAGTAGGGTTGTGGCTACATTAGCCAGTGCATCATCTTGGGCATTTTTTAATGGTGGGACATAAGAAAATGTCGATTCCAAGGGAAATTACGCCATTAAATCTCTGACGTAATCACACAAAGGGATTAACTCTTCCTTTCTGATGGCATAATCCCCATTGATTTGTTTGATTAACAAATCTGAATCACCTTTTACCCTCAAGTGATTCACTTGTGCCTAAAGCGCCAATTCCATGCCTGCTATTAGAAATTAATATTCTACTTCATTATTTGAACCGCCTTCCTACAATAAGAAGTAATAGGGTATCACTACATTTTCTGGAGAAATAAGAACGATTCCTAACCCAACTTTGTTGAATTTAGGATCTTCTATTTTCTTCCCTATTGGACTTCTGGAGGCACCATCAAAGTACATTTCCCATGTTTGAGGATTATCTTGAATATAGAATAATTCCTCATCAAGAAGTTCAATATTTAAATATGTATCTTCTACAGATGGGTGTTCAGCAAGGAAATCGGCCAGATCTTGGCCCTTTATTACCTTTTGAGACACATACTGGATATCAAACTGCTGTAAAAATAACTTCCCACCTTTCCAGACGTCTTGTAAGCATTGGACGACTAAGGATAAATTTGAGCAGGTTATTGCGAGATACCAATTGGACCTCATGATGTTGCAGGTAGTGTCTCAATTTCTTAACTGCAAATATTAATGCTAGGAAACACTTTTTAATACTTGAATATTGATTTTTTTCCTCAATCATAGTCTGAATGAGATAATAAATGATGTTTTCATTCCCAAAATCATTATTTTGGGCAAGGAAGGCACCCAATGATCACTATAAAGCTATAACATAGAGAATGAGTGGTCATCCTTCAATGGGTGGAATTAATACTAGTGGACTCAAGATATATCACTTGATAATATCGAATACTTCTTGATGTTCTTTATTCCACTAGTAGGTGACTCCCTTATTCATTAATTTGATGAAGGGTAAACACTTGCCTACCAAATTGGAAATGAAATATCAAATATTGGCCAAGTGTCCTTGAAGTCCTCTTAATTCTTTCAAATTTCAAGGAGGTGACATACCATGGATTGATTTTTTCTTCTTTGGATGAACTTCGATACCACGATAGCATATAACAAAGCCAATAAACTTTCCTAAGGTTACCCCGAAAGCACATTTCAAGGGGTTCATCATCAAATTGTGTTGTCAAAGTTTGTTGAATATGATTTCCAAATAAGCCAAGTGATCAGAATGTTTTCAGGATTTAACCACCAAATCATCCACATAACAGTCAAAAAATTTCCCTAAAAAGGGTTTGAAGATATGGTGCATGGAACGCTGATATATTGCATTTTCATTTTTCAGGCCAAAGGGCATTACCCGATAGAAAAACTCACCTTGAGGAGCTCTGAAAGCTGTAGAATCCTCATTTTCTGGGGCCATTCATATTTGATTGTACCCATAATAACCATCTATGAAGGAAAGAGATTCATATCCAGTTGTTTCATCAATTAAGAGTTTTGTGATTAGAACTAGAAAAGAATCCTTGGGACAATGCCGATTAAGATCTCTGAAGTCAATGCAAACTCTAATTTTTCCGTTCTTCTTTTTAATAGGAACAATATTAGCCATCCATTTTGGATATTGAAATTCTATGAAAAAGTTGTCCTTGATAAGTTTATCAACTTCAGCTTCAATTTTGGAGGCATAAGTTGGGTGTGTTCTTCTTGCTGTTTGCTTGAATCCTCGATGTTCTTCTGGAAAACCCAAATGATGAGTGGAAACATCAGAATCAAGACCTGGAATTTCTATATAATTCCAAGAAAATACATCTCAATTTTTCTTTAGAAAAGAAGTATACATTTCTTTCTCTTCAAGAGTCTTGGCCGCACTAATCAAAGTGGGGCATTGATCTTCTTTTTTACCCAGATTTATTTCTTTGAGTTCATCCACAGTGGTAGAGATACCCTCTTCAAATGCTGGAAGATAATCTCTGAGATCTTCCTCTTCTTCTTCAATATGTGTTATTTATTCTATTTTTACTTACAAGTAGACGATGAAGCTGAATTTCCATGGTCATGGGAGAAGTTAAAATTTGAACATCTTGGAGAAGAGGCTGCCACTTCTGACCCTATTGATGATGAAGGATCTTCCTGGGGTGACAGAGAGGAGATGATGGATTGAGAGTCGACATCATTGTTTTCCTCTGGTATTTCTATAACTTCTTCTGACCTGGTTGGTGAAGTATAGAATTTCTGGATCTCAGCAGATGAAATGAAAACATCTACATCTAAGATTCCATCATTGCTTGGTGAATCAACAATATCTCCCATGTTGTCTATCTTGATTGTCGTAATTGACATTATGGAAGTTTCCATAAGAGTGTTTGGATTTAGGTCTATCCTATCAATTTGACTGATAGGCAACACATAATATGAACTCACATGTATGAATGGGTTTGATGGAATCTTTTCTAAACCATATGGAGCATTAATTTTGGTGACCTTCTTTGCCGTGGATTTTTCTTTTCCCTCCATGTGATAATATTCTGCCTCAATGTATTGATATTCACACATTTTGAATGGGGTCTTGTCACCATACAATGTCCCAATTTGACCATTGAAACAATATTTGAGACATTGATGGTACGACGAAGGTACGACTACATGTTGATGTATCCATGGTCTCCCAAGAAAAATGTTGAAGGTTGTGTCCTGACGAACAACCATGAAATTTGAATTAGAAACAAGATCTCTAAACTGAATCCTGAGTGTAATTTCACCCAAAGGTTCTTGTTCATTCTTATCATATCTTTGAAACATCAAAGTAGAAGGAGATAAATCAGATTCAGTGAGGCC
This sequence comes from Viscum album, assembly GCA_963277665.1. Classification (NCBI taxonomy): domain Eukaryota; kingdom Viridiplantae; phylum Streptophyta; class Magnoliopsida; order Santalales; family Viscaceae; genus Viscum; species Viscum album. Next base: position 518,715 of record CAUJRU010000387.1, on the reverse strand, counting down.
CAATCAACAAAGTGTATGAATAGGAATGAGATTGACTCCTGATCCATTATCAATGAAAGCTCGTCGGATTTATGTATCATTGAATTTTCCAGATAAATACAAAGGTCTGATATGTCCATGTACAACATCATCTTCATCTTTATATTTAAAAGATATCACTGCATGGAATTTTGCAGAATCATTCTCTATATAGTAGACCTCAGCCATAGCAATTTCAGTTTCGAATTTTTTAGGACTTGACAAAGCCTCAATAAGCGCATCCCGAAGATCTTTTGATAGATTCAAGGCATCCAGAATTGATAACTTGGCTGGAACTTGGGCCAAATGCTTCAAGACATACTTTTGGTCTATTTTTCTTCATTTCCCATCATGAAAATGTGGTTTTGCAGGTGCCTTGAAATTTGATGCTTTGGTAGTAGATGCATCCCGTATTGGGGTAGGAGTTGGAAATACTCTTGGATTCAGTAGATTAGACCAACTAGGTCTATCTATTTGTTGAGAGGAAGAAAGGGTGACCTATAAACGGTCATCCAAAATAACTATGTCAGGACCGAATCTACCATGTGTGGAAGAACTTTCTTGTTCCTGTTGAGCCTGCTGAAGGGCCTTACCATGAGTTTCTGCTACATACATAGTTCTAGAAGGGGTAGGATTGATAGAGTGGCTTCGGGAATATCCACATCTTCCTCTGTATCCTAGACCTTTGTCTCTTCCTCTAATTCCTCTATTAGATACAAGGAACTTAGGCTCATCACAATCAAAATTGTCATTGGCATAAAGATCTGTTAAATGAATCATGTTAACATAACCAAAGATCAATTCTTCATTTGATGAAGATTCTTCCTAATTAACCCATTTAGGTTGTTCCATTTGGTGGGGTGGTTCCCATTCTTTTGAAGTAGATGGCATAAAATCTACCAGAGTCAAAGACAACTTAGGCTTTGACATGAGCTCCTCTTCTTTTGACTACTCTTCTTTCTTCAAATTACACCACTTCTTTGAGGATTTTTTTCTGATAAAAGAGGTTTTGCTATGGAATTCATATAAGAAGACACAATTGGTTGATTCAATTGTGTTCATAAAATTTAATGAGTTTGGTTTATTGTTTTCTTGACCATCCAATCATTATACTCATGCACATTTTTACTTTTTACTTCGTTCCATTCACCTTCTTCCTCTGGATCAGTAGCAATAACACATGCAACTTGGGTTGAAGAGCCTTTCAATTTTACATGTCCAGATTCCACCATCTTTTTCAAGAGGTCATTAAAGACAAAACACTCCTGAATTGTATGCCCCAACATCTGATGAAATGGGAAATAGTTGGGGTGGTCTTCATCTCCATCCTTGTTCGGCCTTTTGGGCCTTGGAAACTGAACCAGATTGTTTTCTAGAGCCGAGATGAAGTAGCCAGGAACTTGTTCATTCCAAAAAGAATAAACTTTGTTCTTCAAATATTCAAACTATTTCCGTCTTTGATCTGTTTGATCATCATGAAGAGGCGCCCATTGTTTTTAACGCTCAGGAGGTGGAGCCCTTCGATATGATGAAGGATTTGAAGTGGAAGTAGGTACAAGTGCTTGTTTAAGTGTAAATATAGCAGTCTATGCTTTCCCTATTATCCTTCTTAGAACTGATGGAATTACATGAGTTTTGGTCTTAGTTGTTGTAAGAGAATCTTCTATCGGCTGATTGATTGAAGTAAGGTCTCAAAACCTTTTTTTGTATTTCACAGGGATCAACGGTGTGTGGAATTCATCATGTAGATTTTCCACACAGATTGGTGGCAACTCTTCTTGATGGAGTGCTAAACTTAAGGAATATGTTAATACCTTCCAACAAGCAATAATATCTAAAACTCTTTCATTCTCCCTTTTCTTACAATTGGTAAGATCAAAAAATGTCATCTTTGGAAATGTTGAGATAAATTAAAGAAGGAATTTTTGATGGAGATCCTCCCACCCAGTAATTGACCGAGATTGAAAGCTTGTATACCATATGAAAGTAGGTCCTTATAATGGCATCACAAAACACCTGAGCTTAACTGCTTCTTATTGTTGAGGAGTTCCCATCATAGGATCACAATGAGAAACAAAATGTGTTATGTGTTGTTTTGGATCTCCCGAATCATTAAAAATTGGGAGTGTGGTACTCACAAAATTTGAAGAGGGAGGAATTGCATCCACCCATTCAGGATAATCTCTCTTCTCTGGTTGAACTGGTGCACCCATTCCTTCCATAGCTTCTAACTGAGCTGTTAATGACTCAATGGTAGTCATTAATTTTTGAGAAACATCTGGTTGATCTTGGACCTATGCAGGTGCAATAACTGGAGTTTGGACGGGTGTGGTGACCGATATTCTCACTGATGGTAGTATTGTCATTTGTTGTTTCATACAACCCATAGGATTAGACCTATGAGGGTGTACTTTTAAAGGGTATATTCTTAATCCATCCTAGTTGTTGCAACAAATTCCATTGAGTGATTAACTCCAGCATGCTTAGGAGGAAGACTACCTTGAAGTAGTTCTGTATTTAACCACCTTAACTCCTTTATTCATTCCTCTTGTTATACAAACCTTTCCTCTAATAAGAGTGATTGACCTTCTCTAGAGGTAGGGTGGAATGTAACCTGGAATTTTTCTTTCCCCTTGTAGGACGCCTTTCGGAGAGGGGGAGTTGGTTATTTGAAGGAATACCTAGATTCTGGGTAATCCTTTGATTTCTGGTACACACACCTTCTTCATTTGCCTATGTGTATATAGCCTCTTGAACAAGAAATTCTTCATCTGATTTCCCTGAGTGAGTCTCATGTTCTGGGGGATCGATGACAGCAACATTGATGAAATTTATCGATGCATAACGCATTGCAGCCCTTCCATCAGCATTTCTACGATACTGTCTTCTTCCATGTACTTTATGAGACATTTCCTTTTGTTTTGTTTATCCCTCAGGAACTTCTTTATGAACCATAATTTGGAGGGAGTCTCCTAATAATTTGGCTTTGAATTCCTCTTGTGGCTTCTTCCCTAATCAAGAGAAGACTGACTTTTGCTGAGGAAGAGATTGAAATTTTGGAAAAGTCCCCAGTCCAGTGGACTGGGGCTGTCCCTATTTCTCTTGCTCAACTCCTCAAATTCTATCTGTTGATCCCAAGGGTTGGATTAAAAGAGTCCCCATCCCGGTGAGATGAGGTGGCTTCTGAGCTTCTACATCTGAAACTTTCTTTAAATCCCTCCTGATTTTGCGTATTTTAGTCCAGAAATTGGTCGGATGCATCATCCTACATCCACTCAAATAACCTTTCTCAAATGACCATGGGATTATTTATGACACCTCTTTCACTTGATGATGAGCATGATGAAAACGAGAAGCTTGTTCAATATTCTAATTTTCTTGCTGCAAGAGTAATTCGACAACTTGTTCTTTATATTCTTGACTTTGGGAAGAACTAGTTGAGGTCTGTTCTAAAAAAAGCCTTTGATTACACACAAAACCAGTTAGATGTGTCCAGCCATGGGCAATAAAATTGCATGAGACCACTTTTGGCGGGCTTTTTTGACTGGAGAGAATAGAGAAATGCAATGCTCCATGAACACTTCATCCCGTTATATGAATACCAGATGGGGCATTGGTAATTAACTAGTGTGACCTTTTTAATGCACCAAGGCATGAACGCTGAAGGGTTATCTTCTACTTTTCAACCTTTGGATGTTGGGAAACTGAGAGATATGCCAAGTCAATTTGGCATTGCTACCGTTCTATTATCTTGAAATTATTTTGATATTCATCATAAGATAATATTTTCTCATTTAAGTGAAAAAGATTTTTCCATATGTTTAGATGAATATCGTGATACAATCTTCTGTCAACGTTTCTGGAATATCATACTGAGAGTCAGCCAAAGGCCAAAACATGACTGGTATTTCACCTTTCACCAGTTGTTTTCTCATATTCAGCACTTCCTCTTTGTCATTTGATGAATATTCTTCTACCTTATTGGACCAAAGCTGGTGTTTCTTTGTTGCTTCATTATATTAAACAAGATTTGTAGAGAATTTATTTGTCAAATTAGATGATGAATGACCCAGGTGTGGTTCAGAGAATGACCTACACCCCGAGCTATCTTTTGATTGAGAAAGTATTTCACCTGGTAGCGGTAAGGCATCAAACATGACTAGCTTCTCATTTGTAAGTGCCTCACGAAAAGAGGACTTTCTCGTTACTGTACTGTCCATTGAATAATTTTATAGGCAATGAAAATTACTACTGCGGAGAGGAATTTCACAGCTAAATTCATCATCATGGGGAGGATCACCATGGTGGGTTACAGAAAAAGATAAAACCTCTTTCTCCTGGGTCTTCTAGACACTCAGTGGGTTATTGTTGCTGTCATCTGAAGATGATACTTCGAGATTGACCGAATTGTGATGAGGAAAGCCTTCATGAGGAATTGTCTGATAAAGACCTTCAGAATTATTGTTGTTACTTTCGGAATTTGGAAATGACAGAGCATAATCTTGAGCTTTAATAGATAATTGTCTGAGGGCTTCAAGAACTCCAACATTAAGCAAGGCCTTATTGCAGATTGGATCTTGATTTTTCAACTGTGTTGGATGGGTCTTTTTCTTGGATGCCTTCTTACTCAATTTGGAAACCACTTGTTGATGAATTTGGTTATTATGGGAAGGTGTATGTGCCTGATCATGATAAATGGTCAGGTTAGGCTGATTATCTCCATTTAAATCGGGTGTACATGCTCGACTTGATTGTCCGTATGACATGGGGGAGTATGCCCCACGACACTCTTGGACTGGAAAAGAGGTGAGTATCTGCTCTGAAGTGACATGTTGATGAGTAACTCCACTGATAGGGATATATTTGTGTTTATTTACCTGTGATGTCACTGATGTTTTTATAATATTCTGACAGGTATCCAGAATTTGGGCAGGTATTTGCTTCTTCTCTTTCACCATTTTCAGAATGTGCTTGGTTACTTTAGTTGTCGGAATGAGAATATAGGTTCATTCCATGTCTGGAGTAGGTGTTTTTTCTTACTCCTATCCTCCTTTTCCTATCAATGGATATTGATAGTACATATGAATAGGGTCATAGAGTTGAGTCTGCTCCAAATTTGTCATCAGAGCTTTCCGACTGACTTCTCTGGGTGCTACCAAAAGAGACTGTTGGCAGACTTGATGAACATTGGAAGGTTTATGTTCCTGGTGAATATTCCCCATCAAGAATATTTGATGGATTTCCTTCAATACTGGCAGAAGAGACTTCTGATAGAATTGGTGATTGTAAACAGGTGTATGTTTCTGCTTACAGGTGGTCACCACATTTGGTTGGTGAGCTTCTTTGGATGCATTCATATGAGCCTGCTGACTGGCTGATGATTTGTCAATAGGTTTATGTGCCTGCCTATAGTAATCCATTGGAATTTTCTGATGGGACTGGTGGGATTCTTCTAGATGAGTCAACTGGATAGTGGGATTAGAACGGACGGGTGTGTGTTCCCACTTGTTTCTTGCCATCATGTTAGGTTGATAGGATTCTTCGGAGGGGGAAGAGCTAAGAAATTTCTCCCTATTGGCCGAATTTCACCTCTGATGATTCTTCTTGCGTGCTCAGGTCTGAGGAACCTGAGTCAGATGCCTAGAGGTGATACCCTCATCATGTTGAGGGTGAACTACCGCACGAGTCTAGTGGCGATTGTTGATGGGAGTCCTCGGTAAGGACTCCTGTCTTCTTGAAATGAGGCCTTGAGTGACCTCTTCATTCACCTCATAGTAATATGGGAGGGACTGGTTGTTGCATTCTGGGGATAACGACCCAAAATGGTTGGAGATGGTGGTTAGCACCGCCTACTTATTGATCACTGGTCATCGCTGTCCGGACAACCAGGGTGAGTTTCTAACTTGGAGGGCTTGTTGAGCAGCCTCCAGAGTTGAGATGGTACCATGTTGCGTTGGGGTTTTTTCCCAGTGCCATCGCTTCCTCCCTCTCATCGTTCTCCTTGTGGTGAGAGGTTTCTTTCTCTAGTGTGCTTCTCCCCCCTTATCGTTCCCTTATTATCCTCCAGGAACTTGCCCGCTGTGACCTTCTCTCTTTTTTCTCAAACCATCATGAATAAACCCAACCTTAGTTTTACTCGATGCTTCTCCGGTGATTTGGGATTTTTTTGGTGGTGGCATCTAGCGAGTCTCTCCCTCTCGCTTTTCTGGGGTTCCTCTTTGTTGGCTCTTGCATCTATCGGCAATAGTTTTATGGTCTTGGTTTTTTCTCGGTGATTTAATTTTGTTCTTTGGTTTTCAATTTGGGGTTTCCTTCACAATGAAGATGATGGGTTCTCTTTATGGTCTTACATGATGTTTGCACCCCTTTTTCATTGTTCTCTTGATTAAGGATCTGAGGTATATTTTGGTGGTCTTACCGACGACCGGTGCTTGCTGTTGAGGCCTTCGTCCGCTCTTTATTCTGCCATTGCTCCCAGATTCCAACTATCTTCTCCAAGTCGGATTTGCACGCTGGTTTTCCAAGGTGTCTTGGGAGGTGGGTTCGAGCGGTCGATGGTGTTCCCGGAGGCATCTTCCATGGTGGCTTCGTCTCTATTTTTGGATCCCCGTTGTTTCTTCGAGGCTTCATTTCTTGGTGATGATGTTTTTTTGGATGGTTCTTTTTGTGATGGTTGGTTTCTTTACATACTAGTGTGGTCTTTGGTGGGTGTGAAGCTGGTGTTTTGTTTTGATTATGTGTTTGAAAGATTGATTCTATTATGGTGATCCGTTTCTCCAGTACCGGTGATGACAGTTTCAGATTTGGGAGGCGTTGTTCTTCTGGTTGTTGGCGTTGATCATTTTTGAATTCATCTTCTTGGCGTTTTCGTTGATCAGTGGTCTCTTCTGGCATGTGGATTCCAGTGACGGCTTGCTTGGGTCAGGATTGCAGTCTCAACCTCTATGATTTCCAGATCATCTTTACAACCTTTTTCATGTTTTTAGTTTGAATTTGGTGCTATGTTATGGTTTTAATTTTTAAATCCCCTGTGAGGTTACCACTTACCCAAAAGTGCCTTATGAAAATATATAAATAAAATAGATTTGAGGAGGATGGTACCATGTTGATGGTATTCCCTAACCAATGAATTCGAGACCCAGCGTTGAAGATGCTGAGTAGGTGAGGACATCCTCAGATTGGATGAGGATCCAGCAGGAGTAGCGGCTGAAGCATTCATAGGTGTGAACTTTAAAGAAGACATTCTGTGTTGCAGAGAGATCTTGGAAAGGAGTGCCTTAGATATAGCAGACATAATCAAGATAAGTCTGGCTAGACTACATCTTTTGGATAGGAGTTTATGTTATTGACTACTTTGTTGGCCCTCATATTGAGTTTAATAGGGGCATAACAAATAAGTAAAACATCATTTTAACTTGGTTAAGTATTCATGTTGGATTCACCATTTTTTGTTTCTTATTGAAATTGGGATGACCTTGTTTGTTTAAGGTTCAAACTTTCCAATCGGTTTCTAATGTGTTTATTCATAGAACTGGAAACATCCAATGATTCTATATCCACTTGGACTTACTTTACAAAGGTAGGTGATCATTAGTTGTGGACCGATGAGGCTTAAGAATTTGCATTGGTCGAGAGGATGGAAGGTCAGGCTCATCACACCTTTCTGGGTGGAATTATTACCTACTTCGGGACTCTCTTATAGATTTAATTTTTTCTAATGAATCCTTATTAATTCACCAAGTATAAAAATGAGTTTTCCTTTAGATTTATCAATCAATGTTTGATATGTATGAGATATAGATAATCTTTTATATGTATTTGAGGTTCTTTATCGACGGATAATCATCCGTATGTATTAGAGATTCTTACTCAATGGTATCCTTCAATACATTACATAGAAATCTCTTGGTAATTATGATGACCATACTTGTTTTAAAGCCACTTAGTGGGGCACTTGATGTTTATTGTCCTTCAGAAAGACAGGTATTATTTCAGATTTGGAATTGTACCCACAGATGGGCTACCTACGTATCCTTGTTAAAAAGGAATCATAACCCACGTAGTTCGATAAAAGAAATATGGGGTTTATGCATGGTTAATGGACCAGAAATAAATGTCATGATTACTTTCACACTCTAAGCTCATGTGAGTCATGATCAATGTGAGAAGAAAGAGGTATCAGTAAATTTGACTATGGTGTAAAGAAAAGATGCAGTTTTGAGAAATTATGCAGGGCTTACGTATGTATGAATGCCCATGTAAATGAATACCAGGACTTAGGAAAGAATCATGAGAAGAAGAGTCCATAAAGGTATTTTTATTTTATGAAGATTTGGAATTTTAATCAGGGACTTACTCCTAAAAAGGAAGCCTAAATTAAGATGGAATTATGATTGACTTTTATTCCTAAGTAGGATACCCAAATCAAAAGAATTAAGATTGGGGCTTACTCCTGAGGAGGATGCCCAATGTTTAAGGAAACTATGATTGGGGTTTACTCCTAAGAAGGAGTCCCAGGTTAAAAGAGACTATGACTCAGGCTTACTCTTGAGAAGGAGGCCCAGGTTAAAGGTATTTTTAACTTGGGGATTACTCCTGAGAAGGAGTCCCAGGTTAAGGATCTTCTCATCTTAAAGAATGAGTTTATATAGGAAACCTCTAACCATGGTGACATAAAACTTATAAGTCATGAGTTTTTAGGAGAGGTTCTCACAAAATTCCATTTGGATAAGGAAGACAACAAAGGAACCATGCCATAAATGGCTTTGAAGAGGGTTTTGAAGGCTATGTCTTAAAGAGGAGAGGTAGATTCGAGGAAAGGAGGTGACCAGGAAGGAGGCACACAAGTATTGTTCCGGTGCACAAGTCCTAGTCGCGCAAGTGGACTTGCACATCATGAGTCACCTTGGGAGACAAATAATCTATAGGGAGATACTTGGGAAACTTTGAACTCAAGCCCTTATTATCATCCCTAGAGGCTTCCAGAAGTGTGGTGCACAAGTTCCCTTGAGAGGGAAAGGCGACGCGCAAATGTCTTCATTTACCTTAAGGGGTGGACACTTAGGTGCGCAAGTGTTGATGAATTCTAACAATTAGGCCTTATTATTCCTCTTTAGAGCTTCCATTCTAGGTAAAGAATTACCTTAGAAGTGTTCGGAAGATGTCAGAAAAAGACATGGGTGACCAGAGCTTGAATCTGAGTTTTGGAAAATTCGCCCTCTAAATGGGGGGGCCCACAGGGGTATTTATAGGCCACTGTTCACCTTGGGAGAAAAAAGGAATAGGGCGCACAAGTGACTTGCATGAACTATATGTGACATGCAAGTGACTTGTGCGGAATGCATGATACTTGCACGATGCCCTCCAAATGAGTTCCTAGTTTATCCCTTTGTCAATTTTTTTGATGTTCTTAAAAGGGTGACCCTCAATGAGCTTAAGGTATTTCCCTTTTCCATTCGTTGGAATCTGTGACGGAAAGGAGCGTCAACACCATAAAAAACCCTTAAACCACACTAAGGCCTATAAAACCCCTAAAAACTCCTAATAATGGTAATAAACAAAAAAATATTAAAACCCTTAAAAACTAAAAAAAACTAGAATCCAAACAACCATAAAAAACCTAAAAGCCATAAAAACCCTAAAATCACTCAAAATCTCTAAAAACAATAAAAATAATAAAAAATCCTATAATTACCTCAAAACATAAAAAACCAAAAAAACCCAAAAAATAATATGAAACCATAAGACCCTAAAAAAACTTAAAACCCATAAAAACCTAGAAAACAAAAAAAACACTAAAACCCCTAAAATACCAAAAAACCCTCAAAATCCCTAAAAACCTTAAAAACCCTAAAAATCCTAAAAACAATATAACTCCAAAAAACCCTAAAAATTAAAAAATCCTAAAAATAATGAAAAAACTAGGAAAACTTTAAAAACCTATGAAAACAACAAACCACTAAAAACTGAAAAAACTCTAAAACCCATAAAATCCCATAAGACCCTAGAAACCCTAAAAACTATAAAAATCACTAAAACCCTTAAAAACCTCAAAGCCCATAAATACCCTAAAAAACTAAAAACTATAAAAATATTTTAAACCCCTAAAAATGATAAAAACCTATAAAAACCCTTAAAACACTAAAAACACAAAAACCCTAAAAACCCAGAAAAAAAAACATAAAACACAAAAACCCTTAATACCCTCAAAATCCCAAGAATATCTAAAACACCATAAATTTCCTAAAAAATATATAAAAATCTCTAAAAACATAAAAACCTAAAATCCCTAAAAAATCCTTAGAAATCCCTAAAACATAAAACACATAAAACCCCTAAAGTCCCAAAAAACACTAAGAAAACTAAAAAAACCCTAAAATCCCTAAAATACCTAAAACCCCTCAAAATCCATAAAACCCATAAAAACCATAAGAATTCTAAAAATCCTTAAAAATCCTTAAAATTGTAAAACATCTAATAACCTTGAAAACCTCTAAGAAAATCATAAAAACCTAAACAAAAACAAAAAATTCATAAAGAACCTAAAAATACTAAAAAACCCCCTTAAAAGACATAAATCCCATATAACTCTAAAACACCTCAAAATAATTAAAACCACTAAAAACCATAAAATTCCTTAAAAATCCCTAGAATTCCCTAAAATCCATGAAACTGTAAAAAACCCTAAAACCCTAAAAACCCCTAAGAAATCCTTAAAAAAGAAAAATACACCTAAAAACCCTAAAAATAAAAAAAAATTAAAAATTAAAATCCTAAAATGACCATAAAACCCCTAAAAACCCTAAAACCATAAAAAACTCATAAAAACCCTACAAACCAAAAAAAATTCAAAAAACCTTTAAAACCCTAAAAATGTTAAAAAATTCTAAAAAAACTTAAAAACTGAAAAAACTAAAAACACTTAAAAACCAAAAAACAATAAATATCTTAAAACCCCTAAAAATCACTAAACCCCATCAAAATCCTTAAATCCCCACCCCCCAAAAAAATTAAATTCTAAAAACCCATAAAATCAACAAAAACATAAAAACCTTGAAAATCCATATTGAAAATCCTACAAACCTAAAATCACATAGAAAACCTAAAAATCCTTAAAAATGATAAAACTCATAAAAAAAACCCAGTTAAAACACTCAGAATCAATAAAACTCTAGAAACCATAAATATCCTAAAAATTCCTAAAAATCCCTAAAAGTGTGAAAACCCCAAAAAAGACTAAAAAATCTATGAAAACATTAAAAACCTAAAAATATTTAAAATCCCTAAGAAACCTAAAAGTACTAAAAACCTAATAACCCTAAAAATACTTTAAAACCCCTAAAAACCATGAGAAACCATGAAGACCACTAAAATCCTTAAACAACCCTAAAACTCCATAAAACTATAAACTCCACAAAAAAACCTAAAAAACCCTTTCAACCCCTAAAAAAGTTTAAAAAATCTAATAAAATTAAAAATCCAAAAAAAATAACACTAAAGCCCAAAAATACCGTAAAACCCCCTAAAACCCCTAAAAATTTCTCAAAACCATAAAAATCAATAAAAATACTAAAAATCCCTAAAAATCCGTAAAAATATAAAAAACCTAAATAACACTAAAAACCCCAAGAAACCAATAAAAATCTAAAACTAAATAAAAAACCCTAAAATATTAAAAACATTGTACCCCTAAAACCCCCTAAAAACCATAACAACCCTAAAACCATAAAAACCCAAAAACCCATAGAAACCCTAAACACCCACTAAAAACTATAAAGACATTTGAAAACCCTAAAATTTTTTAAAAATCTAAAAACTATTAAAACACTAAAAATCCCTAAAACCCCTAAAAATCGTAAAAATTCATAAAAATCCCTAAAAAATTAAAAACCCCAATACCCTGAAATACCATAAAAATATATAAATACACTTAAAATCATTAAAAAACTAAAAATGCTATAAAAAAACCTTTAAACCCTAAAAATAATAAGAACCCATAAAACATTAAAAACCTTAAAAACCTATAAAACCCCTAAAACCCCACTAAAAATTCTAAAAACCATTCAAACACCGAAAAATTTTAAAAATTTCTAAAAACCCAAAAAACCCCTAAAAACTAAAAAAACCCACTAAAACCCCCAAAAACCCATAAAAACTTAAAACTCATAGAAGAACATTAAAACCCTAAAAATACTTTAAAACCTTAAAAACATATAAAATTCATAAAACCCCCCTAAAAATACATAAAATCATAAAAGATCCAAAAAACAATAAGAGAACCTTAAAAAGTGAAAAAAACGTAAAACCCCTAAAACATTAAAAATATAAAAAACCTAAAACCCTAAAATCCATAAAATCTCAAAAAATCCCTAAAACCCCAAAAAAAAACCCAAAAAAACAAAAAAATATAAATAACCTGAAAACATAATAATCCTGAAAACCCTAAGAGAACCTAAAAACCCCATAAATCCTAGAAAACATAAGAATACCCTAAAATAAAAAAATGCTAAAAACCTCAAAAAGTACTAAAAACACATAAAACATAAAAATAAAAAAATCTAATAACCCTTTAACCTATTAAAAACATTAAAACTACAAATATCTTTAAAACCTTAAAAACACAAAAAAAACCTTAAAACCCAAAAAACTATAAAAACCCTAATAACCCTTATAACCCATAAAAACCATTATAAGGTCTTGAAAACTTTTCAAAAAGAAAAAAATACTCCCACAATCACTTTGAAGAAGGAATAAATCATTTCTATAAGTCCAGTAAAACAAATGGATTCAAATTGAGTTGCAAACATTAGAAGAAAATTGCGAAAATTAAATTTCTCAAAGATTTTTATGTATCCTACGTACCATCACTAGGTAGGGTTTGCGGAATGCATGAATCATGAACCACCAGTACGGAGAGGGACCCAAGAGGCACTAGACCATAGAGAGATAGGTAAAGAACCCAAGAACTCGTGAACCACATCATTAGAGGAATCAAGCACATGAATGCCATCCGCATACCATCTTGTGAACACAATAATTTTTGGAAGAAGAAAATCAGTATGGTTTTATGAACCATGACTCACAAACCATAGCCTCTATAAACCCTGGTTGACCGAGTCTTACGTGGATTGAGATATCTCTTCATGGGCTTCCACAAATGGTTTCACATTCCCATAGATATGATTGTCCCAGTGCTCTATAAAAGGAGAATAGAAGGAAGAAGAAATGATGGATGAAGAATGCACAGAGGAGACCCTAGTGGTTGGAAGAAATAATTCATAGAGGATTTTAGCTTCAGTTTCGAATCGCTGATGAAGTTTAAATTGTGAACCATATTTCTGTAGGTATAACCAGCCACGAAACATAAAAATAAGGAACTTCATAATAATGGGAAAACCATGTACCTAATTGATGTCATCTCTAACCACAAATTCCTCATGGATGATCTCACCTTGAATGAAAAGTTATAGGACCCTACTTCAATACATCATTCCACATAGTGCATTGCTATGTGGACTAAACCCCATGCCACGTACTGCATCAGTACACAGATCGAAACCAAAGCGGCATGGCAGACCTTATACAGAACTGTGTACCACTATGGTGTGTGGTTATCCATGCCCAAACCCATGTACTACATTGGTACATAGATGATCCCTCTACCCACATACCACTAAGTTATGCAGATATCCCCCATTATGCATTAGAAAAACAGTATGCAGAATGTGGAGTCTTGAAGTTTCCTTCCCTCAGGCTCCAATCATGCCCCTCCACTACCTTTCAGTCTTCTATAGCCCCTTCGCAGAACAGTCCCATGACATCAGAACAAAGCCTCCTCCAAAGCCATCGGACCCGTATGATCAGATCATCAGGCACATCAATGTGCCCCATTGAGTCTACATACCCATGGTAAGAGGAGTCACGAAGGCCCTCCCCACAACAGTATAGACTCCCTAGATATATGTAAGTCTACATTCCCATGGTAACCCTATGTCCAACCTTAGGATGCTAACATGAACCTTTTGTTCTAGAGATTAAAGATTATAAATTTCTTTTCCCTTCAATGAGGAACGATGATCAGTCAAAGGAATCATATTCGCACCTCCTTTTGATGAGAGGCGGCATTCCTCTCCTTTACCCAAGCACATCTTGGGGAACTCCCATTGAGGTAAGTCCCTACTATTCAGAGAGTCAATCCACATGACCCCCAATGTCATCCCACATTAAAGGGTTAACTACTCCATGCCCTCACCCATTATTGCCTTAGCTTATTCAATTATAGGCCTGATATCTCCAATCAACGGGAGAGAAGATGTGTGGTTGGTTGAATCTCTCACATCCTCTTATTTCTCACACCGAGTATAACTCACATGGGATTTGATATTTGTGATGATCACAAGATCCACACAATCCAATGTCCAAAATCATGAGAACTCTGATTCCTATTCAAACTAAGAAACATAGGATGCCTTCTTAAAGGCACAATCTCAAAAGGGGTTCCCTTCCAAAAGGGTCAGCCCCAATTATGACCCCAACAAATGGACCACCTCCCGGGTCCAAGCCCAACGCATCTTGAACTATGATAACTCTAATTCCTATTCAAAACAGGATACGTAGGATGCTTTCTTGAAGGTATGATCCCAAAAGGGTTTCCCTTCCAAAAGGGTTTACCCAATCATGTCCCCTCAAATGGGCATCTTCTACACATAATCCCACCCCAGTCCTGAACTATGAGAACTCTGATTCCTATTCACACTAGGATACGTAGTATGCTTAATTGAAGTCCTGAGTTCAAAAGGGGTTTTGTTCCAAAAGGGTTCACCCAATCATGTCCCCCAAAATAGACAACTCCCATGCATAATCCCCAAGATTACCGAACTTTATAGGTTGTGATTCCTCTCCCGAGGATACATAGGAATCCCATATTGTGGGTCTGATCCCAATATCTAGACATCTTCTGTTCCATATGGATGACGATAAACTACAGAGTACCTTATTATTGGGCTTAATTCTTCATTTCTTCTGTAGTATGAAAACCATGTATGCTTATGATGATCCTATAAATGAGAGGTAGCCTGTGGATAAACTCTTCGGGAATGATACAATAATTCACGAACATATGAACATGACTTAAATCTATAATAGAGTAATAAAATAGGAAATAATTCCCCCCAAAAGGGTGAGATGATCCCGACCTCCCATCCCATCAACCAATAGATTCCTTAAGTGTCGTTGGTCAAATCGTCATCCAATGAGCGGGTTCCTTTAGAAAGTAGGACCATGAATCATGGATACTAGAGTCATTGGGTGTTTCTGGATCCATGAAAAAACCTATTGGAGACCATCCAAGGAAGTTATATCCTAAGAGGACCAATTTCACAAATACTTAACCCCATAAAATTTCCCGATGGGACCATTTGGCTATGGAACCTCCTTCGTAATGCCAAAGGGATAAACTACCCAGTCCCTGTGGGGTCAGTTTAGTTCCCCTTTAAAGGATAACAACACGGATCGAGTTGAAACAAAGAGAGCGATGGGAAAGTCTCTATAATAACAGTTGAATTATTATCACCCATCAGACCATTATTTGCATTTTTTCCAAACTAGTAAATGTGCCACCCCAAAAAAAAACAAAAAAGGTGAACCTGATGTGAATCCTTAACCATGGTTGCAGCTTTACCCCACTCAAGCCCTATCAGCTCACAACAAATAAATGAAGGGTGGCAAGATAAATCATCAAATATGCATATGATCAAGATATTCTACATTGAAGGGGTTTTGTTTTCTGTATATGTCATATATATATATATATGTTACAGGTTTCCACAGAGAAACCTTTGATCCAAATGACATCATGAAAACTAGTGCAGACATGTACCTCAGTGATCTTGCAGGTGACCATGGCCCCAATGAAGAGAATAACCCCCTCACCAACCCAGCATCTTCAATTTTGGGTATATAATTTGTTGATTAAAGAGTACCAATAAAATGGAACTCTCCCCATAGTGGAGGCTACAAGACAAACCCTTGAGTATGGAAAAGCTCACATGTCGCCTCCTCAACCGCAGCTGGTGCCCCAACACAAG
The DNA here is from genome assembly GCA_963277665.1 of Viscum album. NCBI lineage: Eukaryota > Viridiplantae > Streptophyta > Magnoliopsida > Santalales > Viscaceae > Viscum > Viscum album. The sequence continues at coordinate 502,612 of CAUJRU010000387.1, read as the reverse complement.
GTGGCCTCGGTGCTCATCTCAAACTGTTTCGGGATCCTGTCCCTAGATCGTGATAATGAGTACCTCCCATAACTTAGGGAGGTGGATAAATTTGATGTTGATGACTTCATATCAACTACACATGGGTCCTACTCATGGGCCCCTTCCATAGAGCATCGTTGCCAACATTGAGCAACCAAGTCTCTGCACTCTGCAGATGATCTTATGCCAAGGGCACTTGATAAAATCTAGAAGACCCAGGCCCCTCAGGATACCTACCGAGGGAAGAAAATATATAATCAGAAACATGCTATCACCCTAGTTCTTAAGGATAAACTCCACCATAAAAACACGGCAGCATTAAACATGTAGATATACAACATTCCCCCTCCACTAAAGCCTACCATAGAAATAGGGTGGAACAATATGAGCTTGTGCACATTCCTTCTAGTGCTCATCAGTCCCACTATGTAGACATAGTGGAAAATTATAGGCAAATGTAGATATATGCTGATGTACAAGAAGCCTATCATCCAAATAAGATGGAAACTAGCTACAGGAAAGCACAAATACCTGATGATGCATATCAATCCCGCCATCTTAATAGGGCGGCAAATAAATAAGATCAGAGTCAAATTCCTACGGATTCATACAAATCCCATGAGAAAAATTTAGTGGCAAGAAAGAAGATGAAAATTCCCACACATGAATATGTAGTCCACCAGTCAAATATGGTGGAAACAAGAGAATATAATCGGTGTCAGGCTATTTCCTACATCTCAGCACAGGATAACTACTAGTATCTAATAGTAACCTATGGAGGACCAGAGGAGACACAAAATCCAGCTCTGACATAAGAATGGGCCTTCATTCATATTCCAATCAAATATGTATCACAATACATACCGGAAATTATGGAAGATCAGATGTCGATTCCTGACCATATCCTCCAAACATGACAAGATATCATCACATCAGTGGAAAAGGTGAGGAACCAGGCCCACGACCTGATTTCCTCAAATGGAATGACATACCTTAAAAATGGTTTAGTCACTCCAGATAAGTTATACATTACTACTCTAGTCCGTGAGGGTCAATGAAAATATCCTGTGATACATAGACAACCAAATCAGGAACAAATACCCATTCTAACTAGGGGACGCCGGTCCGACATGATGGCCACTCCAGGGCAGGTATATTTCATTGCCAAAATTCAAGATTCCCATTGGTGTATCCCGATGACATCACGGGAACCAAAAAAGTAGGGACCCATATATGAAGGTCATTTCCAATATCAGGTGGCCCTAGTTACTCACAATAGAGTTCCAAAAAATGAAATGCACTAAAGGAAACTCGAAAATGAAGGGCATATACATGATCCTGCTCTACTAGAAGCTAGAGTTCTTGATGCCCTAGAACATATATAAATAAATGATCAAGAACATATCAGTCCATTACAAATTTATGGAAGTTAATGTAGTAGTTTTGATGGTCTGTGGGAAGGAATAACTGATCATAAGATCCTACCTCCTGATGCACGTCAGGGTATCGCTGCCCTTGACCGAAAGATCAGATAGCAAGAAGGTCCTCCCCTTTCTGTCATCCACCCCGATGGTCCTCCCCGGGGTATAAACTATAGATACGATTCTCCCTATAGTCAAACATTGAGTCATGATGGTATTCCTCTTCACGATTACATCCATCGCAATGGACCTCCCCACAATAGCAGTTGATGTAAAGGCACTCCACATAGTAACATCAAGCAACGAGAAGGTCCTCCCTTCATTACAGTACATCCTGAAGGACCTACCCGAGATATACACTGCAGAAATTTTCCCTACAGCTAGATATCAAGATATGATAGTAGTCCTTTCCATCATAGAATTCATCGAGAAGGTCCTCCCCCCAGTTACATCAAGTAGTAAGAAGGTCCTCCCCTCATTGTTTCCCAACCTAAAGGTCCTCCCCATGGTATACCCCATCGGGACACTCCCCATGGTCGGTCATCAAGTTGGAATGGTATCCATCTCCATTGTATCACAAATTGCGAAGGTCCTACCCACAATCAAAATTTATATTGGCTAGAAGGACCTCCCCTTTTCGGAAAAAATATGATAAATCCCTCCTATGATGGGGCACATGGAAATATGGAGTCTGACATATTGGACACTCTTTCTATGACGAGTGATATCCTTTCTCAACCATAGGATGGTCTAGGGCCACACCAACGTTTTGTGCCTCCCCTAAACCATTCACATATCAATGAGGCACCCACCATCTCTGTTTCTTGGAACAAAATTATTAAGAAGCAGTCAAGATGGGCATATCAAGTAGAGGAGTCCTTGGAAGAACAACAGTAGGATATGTTACTTGTAAGAAGGCAACTATCTAAGGATAATATACCTGTGATTTATTGGCCCACAACCACTTCTCACTTTGACATACCAAGTTAGTTGTCTAAAAAATGTATGCATGACATTTGCTTCAATATATGGATGACTCTTCACCAACTAAAATAAATGTTATTTCCCTATTAAGGGTATGCAGGCCATGTAAACATATTAGGGGAACTTCACCATATAATTGAATTGGGATCCCTCCAATCTACACAGAATCCATGATCATAAAGGAAAAATAAAAAACTTTAATGGGATTGCCTCCATGCACTACACAAGTTGTGTTGCCTCATTGGTGATGCCCTGACTGGAGTTCATATTTGGGGGTGGTGAGAACATGGAGCTCTACACTTCACCCCATGTACCGTCCAATAGACCTCATTGAAAATGAAATCATGGAATTTAATTACCTAAAGGAATCAATCAAAAGAAATCACTGCTCAGGGAAGATAAAATAATCAAAAAAACCATCTCGGAGTAAGTCTTAAAAGCATCATGCCCGATGAGATCAAGCCATCAAAAATCTTCTAAACCAGGAAACCGAGAACATCCAGCAGGATTCCCTCCTAAGGGAATCCAACCAGCAAGTAGTGATCATGTTTTAAAAATCCCATAAATCCTATGTATATCTAGTTACATACTTGGCTTTCACCCATGTGGGAGTGCGTGAAATCAAAAAGGTGGCAATAGTGGCGGTTACTACCACAATCTGGGAACAGCTCTAGCCCATAGGGTGGGGGGAATTTCTACCTCAAGTTCCCGCATAGTAGGTGTTTGTATTCATCCATATAAGAAGAATGATGAATAAGGAGGTCAACTATTCCACCCTATATCTTAGTTCATACCCTCTAATATGAAGTCACATTAATAGGTTATATTAGGGCTCCCTTTGGGTAAATACTTTCCAAGAAACCAGATAAATACCGCATAATGGAAGGAAAAAGTCCAATAAATGGAATAGAAAGCTTTCATACCATTTGGCACCAGTTACCCCACTCCCAATGTGGTAGGCATCAGTGAATGTGGTAAACGTCAACCCCACATATCTCATAGGATATGATACAAATGGAGAGGATGAAAGACAAAATGGTTCCATCCTGGAGGCATCCCACACCGAACCTGATGGTGGGCATACCTGGAACCAGAGAGCAGAACTAAATTTGGGAACCCCATTAGTTAATATGTCATTACCTCCCTCAAGAAAACCCAACAAGGAGAATAATAAATCCCAAGTGATCTATGACCCACCACCTCCTCCCCCTAAGAATTTGTCCCTCAGTATCGAGGAATGATTCTCTAAGAAAGAGGAAGAAATGAAAGATATAAGGTGAATTAATATTGAGATACATCGAGGGATCTATCTTTTCGGAAGTGATATCCCTATGAAACGTCAATAGGTGTACCAAGAAGAGGTTCCCCTACCATAGACACTCATCTTGGTAAATATAGTCAAGCTCTGATTCCTGTTCAATCCAACAACAGGACCATCAAACTACTTAAATCTGGCCCCAAAAGGACATCAAGACTTCCCTCCACTAGGAAATCAGCCAGAGTATATTCAGGAGAACCCACAAAAGATACCCCCGGCTGGGTATCCACCCCAAATTCCAGGAGTGCCAGAACATCCATCATTTCCCCCTTCTGCACCCCCCCCCCCCATGATCAAGTCTGGAAGGATATGCATTAAGGGATATTGAATACTATCGAGTTACTAACACCTTGACGAGAAGCCATTGAAGGGCAGTGCGCTTCAATACAACCGGAGCGCAAACCCTACCCGGAGTGGGTGAGCAACATTCTGCCACCGCCAAACATTAGAAACCCTATATTCCCAGTGTTCAAAGTTTCAGGAGATGGATAATAGCATCTAATGCAGTATAAATATTACTGTGATCCCATGATGGGAACTCTCAAGCAGTAAAAAGCAGTAAAACTCTGGTGCTTCATGCGAACCCTATAGGGTTCGAACATTGTATGGTATTCTATCTTTCCAGCTGACTCAATCACAGGCTAGGAGGACCTCCGATGATAGTTTCTCTATCCAGTTCAGTTCTACATTGTCTAAGAAAATGATTAGTTATCTCAATAAATGCACACAGTGAAAGAATAAAAGAGTTTTAGACTTCATTTCTAGATGGAAATTCTTGATTTATTCTTTTAACCAGTTGCTCCCCCTAGATGAAATTCTCTATATTTGTATCGACAATCTTTATGAGGAATTGTGAACACCACTTATCCCAGTGAAGTACACAAATTGGGTTCTGAAATTTCTCTTCCATTTTCCAAAGGATAGAAGACTCCTTGCTGTAGACTAATCTCAAGTCTTTGGTGATCCCATCAGTCCCATGAAAAAGAATAGAAAGTGATGAAGCAGCTTATGTCATGCTTAATCCACCCTGACACCAACTCCAGTTGAGAGGCCTCAAACAAACCATGTGGGACACCCTATATGCCAACAAACACCCCCTCCTAGGAAATATGAGTTAAGGGGTGATAAAAGAAACCAGTTTGAGTAATGAAGAAATAAATTCTACTCATTCTGAGATGATGAAGTTTGTGGCTACTTCATAGCTGCCATGAATTGCAACTTTCTCTAGGTACCAGATCCAAAGAGAGATAATTAAGTGGGACTTGAACACTATCCAAATTATTTTCCCTATCTCCAAATACTATTCCACACTAACTATGAGTGCTTTATCTTCAAGGATCACCTGAAAAAGATGGTGGATTTTAGTAAATCAAGTTAGGTCTGCCTCCAACACAAGTGGTGTTTGTCTTCACCTTAGATCCAAGAGAAGAAGAGGAATGGAAAGCATTTCCCCAAAAAAGAGAGAATTTTTTTTACAAATGGATGGATTTAAAAATAGTCAACTAAACTCATAAAATACTCTAGGTGTAGTTAAAATAACCTTCCATGCCCCTAATATCTTTTGATACGACATGACCATCATCCTCATCCCAAGAATCCTCTGAGGACCACAACGGTAGAAACCAAGAGAAATAATATGATATAGAACAAAAGACAAATACATTATTGACACTTTCAGACTTTATGCCAGAAAACTTGAACCAATGGGGACCACCCCACCAAATGGTTCAATGAGCACTACCCTGCCAAATGGTAAAATGAGAACCACACCACCAAACATCACCATCCGAAGAAGTAAATCATACAGAAGCATTGTCAAATCAAGAACTGATCTTCATATCCTTTAATGTCATGCACATGATGGACCCCTTATTTGATGGTGACTATGACCGCACACCCAAATTCCCCATGTCCAATCATAGAGTTGGAGGAAGAGGCCATAGAGGCTGAGGGTTTCTTGGAAGGCATGATCATGGCAGGAATCAAATTCCCTACCACGCCTTACCTCAAACAGTTAATATTGTGGAAATTTACAAAAGAACCCTCCAGCAGACACAATAAGAACTGGAATGCTCCTTCAACCCCCACCAGAAGAAATCCAAGACCAGTCATTTTGGAGTATCCGTTATAGAAATAACAAATATCCAATCACCCATGGAATACAAGAGGACCCATTCAACTGGTCTCCGAAAGTCCCATAGTACCATTGGCTCCTGTCATAGAGGTTGGATCATCAACATCCAAAGATCAAGCCCCTAAAAAGACCATTAAATAGAATCATTGAGCTAGGAAGAACCAACCTTTAGAGAATAAATATGATATTATGAATAATCCAACCTCAATACTGGTGAAACTATCAATCCTAGATACCTTGAATTTGTCTGAAAACCTAAGGGAGACACTCATCAAAGCCTTATTAAGTCCACAAGAATTTGAGGCTAAAGTAGCAGCGACTGAAGCCTACTAAGAAAAGACCAATCCTGAAGAATTTCAGGTCATCATCTCCTTTATAGACAAGGATGAAGATTCCATCATGTAATAGCACATTAAACCCTTATATATGTCTATCAAGATAAACAACATTCATGTTCGAAGAAGTTTCATCAACAACAACTTTGGAGTCAACCACCTCCCACTGTGAACACTTCATCAGTTGGTTTATGATGAGTACAGTTTAACACCCTGCACCACAACTCTGTTGGGATATAAAAAAGAGAGTAGAATCCATTAGGATGAATTGAGATAAAAACTTGGATTGGAGACATCATCTATGATTCCAAGTTTCTAGTAGTGCAGAAAAGTACGACCTTTAACGTCCTTTTAGGGAGGCCCTGGTTTCATCATCATGCTACAATTCCATCATCATACCATAAGTACTTCAAATACTATGATAATGGAAACAAATGGTACATTTCATGCCAATAAATCCCCATTCGAATCCTATGAGTTGCATTACATCGATGTATGGTTCTATGAATTGAAAGACAAGAAGTCTTTGGCCAATGACGTTGACTGGATCACTTCCCTAAAGGGATTAGAAATGGATCATGTCGATCCCCTACTATATCTTGGGGAAGAGTATGTATTACCCCTCAACCAAGTTGAATGCATAAGTTCATGATCGAATACTAAATCAGTCATCTACATGATTTCCATTATGGCCTCCAAGTCCAAAGACACTGAAGATCACGCTGACTCTTATGATGTCAGGGAAACACATAACAAATATTCTCTTGACTCATCCTCCGGACCCCATACCATTACTACCATACTCACTAAGGTAGAAGACTATTTCTCTCCCAACATCTGAGAGTTCATCTCAAGAATCATCTATCCATCAGAACAGGAAGAAGATGATGAAGAGGATGATGAAGAAGAAGGAGAAGAAGACCTCAAAGATTCCCCTCTTGCATTCGAAGAAGGTGTCTCCACCACAATCAATGAACTTAGAGAGATAAAATTGGGCACCAAAGAGGACCTGAGGCCACTCTAATTAGTATGGTAATTCCTTTTGAGGAGCAAGAGGATTATAAATCCTTCCTAAAAAAATAATCGAGATGTATTTTCCTAGAACTACACAGAAATTCTAGGCCTCGATCCTAAGGTTGCCCATCATCATCTCAGTCTATCCAAAGACCATCGTGGCTATATATAGGCATCCAGAAGGACCATCCTGATGCATGCTACAAAAATATAGGCTAAAGATGAAAATATAATCAATTATAAATTCATTAGGGAAGTCCAATATCTGATCTGGCTAGAAAAAATAGTACATGTCAAAAATAATAATGTACAAAGTAGAGTCTGCATCGAATTCAGGTACCTTATTTGGAACTGCAAGACAGGTGACTTTCTAGTCCTGATCACTGAATTGTTGATCGATTCAAACACTGGATATGATTCCCTCTCTTTAATGTATGGATATTATAGATACAAACATATCTGAATGGCCTGAGGAGATGAAGAATCTACTGCATTCAAGGACCCTCAAGGAGTGTTTTATTATAAGGTGATTCCCTTTGTTCTAAAATAATAGAGGCTCTACATTTCAGAGTGTAATGCATTGAATTTTTAAGCCCTTTCTGTGAATATTTGTCGAGTGATACGTCGACGATTTGGTGGTTAAATGATGACAATGCTCAAACCACCTGACATATCTTGAAACTGTCTTAAAAAACCAACAACAACACAGTTTAATGATGAATCCCCTAAAATATTCCTTTGGAATTACCTTTGTGAAATTCATCAGCTTCATCATATTCCATCATGGCATCGAATTTTACCCTAAGAAGACAAAATCAATCATTGGGATGTCTTCACCTCACAACCTCACTCAGTTGAGGAGTCTCTAGGGGCATCTAGCCTACATTGGGCACTTCATAGGAAACCTTGTGGGAAAATGTTTACCTTTCACAAGGTTAATAAAGAATGGGGTTAAATATGAGTGGGATAAATATTTTAAATAAGTGTTTGAAAATATCAAAATATATCTCCTAATCCCGCTAGTGCTGATGCCTCCAGTTGAGGGGAGGCCACTCATTTTGTACGTAGCCACCTTAGAATGATCAGTAGGAACTTTACTCTTGTAGATGAATGATGAAAATAGAGATAAAAATCTCTATTACCTCATCTGAAAAATGATTGATGATGATACTTGATATTAAAGAATCGAAAAGATCTGCATATCCCCAATCTTCGTAGTTCAAAAATTTAGGAATTACATGCAGCACCATGAGGTCCATCTAGTCTCCTACTACAACCCACTCAAGTATATCCTCATTCGTCCCATGCTAACTAGATGCCTATCATGGTGGGTAGTCATCCTACAATAGTTTGATATATGGTACGTTCCCCAAAAGGAAAATAAAAGTCCAACTGTTAGAAAACTTCCCAGTGGAGAACCCCTCAGAAGAAAAAACCCCCTTGGATTCTCAACTTTTGAATGAAGAAGTTTTTTCCATCCAAGAAGTCCCCCATTCATGGGAATTGTACTTTGATGGTGCTTCCAAAAGACCAATGGGGAAAATGATGGAGGATCCCAAGATCAAAAATTTGGGGTTGGGTGTTATACTCATATCCCCAGAAAGGTATGTCTTTCGTTACTCATTCCTACTTTTAGAGGGATTCATAAATTATGAAGTATAATACTATTACATAATTGCAGGTCTAGAGATATCACTTCATGAATGAGATGACCACCTAAAGTTAAAAGATTATTCAGAGATGGTCATCATGTAGGTAAATGGTGACTATTCCATTAAGAAAGAAGTATCGAACCTCTTGATGAACAATGTTTGACAACTAATGGTAGAATTCCCATCAGAACCAACACATACCTATGTCCCCTAGTTGCAAAATGATCAAGTCGATGCATTGTAAAATGCAGCTACAACCCGGTTTGATCAAAAATGGGATGAAATGGTTATTAGAATTGCCCACCGTCAGATGGTCTTTCCATTTATTCATAATAATAAAGTGGAAAACGACAAGATTATCTCTGTTTTTGAGCCTTATGGTCGCACCACCGATTGTATGACTCCCATTAAAAATTACCTCTATAGTGGGGAACTCCCACTAGATGGGGCTGGAAGAGAACATATCTAGATGCGGGCAGTCAACTTTGTCTTGTACAATGGTGTAAACCAAGAAAATTTTCTCTAAAAACGAGGCCTTGATGGAGTCCTTCATTGGTGCATCGATGGAGAATAGATTGATGTTTTCATGACAGAAGTGCACACTAGAGATTTTGGAACATACCAATCGGCAAACAAGCTCTCCATAATATTCAAAGGCTTGGATACTATTGTACATCTATGATACTTGATTGATCCATATTCACCAAGAAGTTCCATTCCTGTCAAGTTCATGTCAATTTTATTAACTGAACCCCATATATACTTCACACAGCCACGTACTCTTGTCCATTTTCCACCTAGGGGATGGATGTTGTGAGACCATATCCCCCCGCCACACCCAAACAATTCAAGTTCATTCTCATAACAACCGACTTCTTCTCCAAATGGGTTGAAGTCATTCCCCTTAAAGAGATCGGGGAGAAAATAATTTTTAGATTTGTGAAGGACAACATCATTACCAGATTTGGTGTCCCTCATACAATATTGACAGACAATTTCACCAACTTCTACTCTAATAAGTTGGATAAGATATACCGGGAGTGTGGAATCAGAGCCAACTATTCACCCCTCTACCATTAAGAGGCCAACAGGTAGATAGATACTATAAACAAGACTATACCCAACATACTCCAAAAGATGGTAGATAAGGACAAGAAATAGTGGCTAGGCAAGATCCTTCATGCTTTATGGGTTTACCGGACCACGACAAGCACTGCCACATGCAACTCTGTACTCACTAGTATATGGGGAAGATTTGGTTTTGCCTATTGAAATTCAAGTTCCATCACTCTGTGTGGCCATTTGTGATCAAAATTTCATGGATGAGAAATCCCAGAGAGTGGTTGATGAGTTAGAGCTATTGGAATAGAAAAGGCCGCACACTTTGCACCATTTGGATGTCTACCAAAATCAGATTGCATGAGCCTTCAACAAAAAGGTTTTCCTTAGGTATTTCTTCAAAGAATAGATGGTGTTGGTCCTCAGAATTCATATGATACTCAAGAAGAAGCCCCAAAATCATTATTAAAAGTGGTAGGGACCATATGTAATAAATAGTGTCTATTCCAATGGAGCATGTGCCTTGATGTCAATGGACATATAGCTTATCACGGCTCCCACTGTTGCAAGGTTTCTGAAGAATTACTTCGCATAACAGTGACACCAGTAATTCAAACTCTATGACCCTAAAAAATGAGTCTTCATCCTAACCACATAACATTAAATTGTATGGTATAAATACCTACAACATGATATTAAACTAGGATACCAACGTCCTCAGTACATGACTCTAAACTGCACAACATAGCATCCTAACTGCAAGATATTAAACCACATAACATAAATTGTCCTAGTCACACGATGATAAACTAAATGGTCCCCAAAATAACTATATACGACTTTATTCCCATTAATTATTGGGACACATAGTGACGCCTCAGCCCTCTATCTTGGCCCATCCCCCACATGAAAAGTATTCTTCTATTATATCCTCTATCTCCCCATATTATGTGAGAAATCCTTATCACTCATTGTTTGTCACATCGAATATAACTCACGTGAGATAATGATCAGTGGTAAGGATTACCTTACATAAATAGAAGATATAAGAATATGATATAATCAGAACTCATAGTGGATGAAACCAAAATTCCCCTACTTCAACATCCGAGTCAGATCGGTACATGGAACATATATAACTATGTAAGGATTGATTTTTTCCCTTGAAATATACGTAGTGATGACCAAATTTAACATTCGGGCCCAGCCACCAACAAAAAAATTCCCTAACAGGTCCCTACAGGTGGACCGAACCATTGTAGGGAACATTCAGAATGACGTATGGCTTGATTCCTATTTATTAGTGGGATACATAGTGATGCCCAGATCTTTTATCCTGATCTAGTTTCCCAAAAAAAATACCCCTTCCTCCGTGAATAGGTTATATTGTTAATGGGAATCCATGAAATATTCTAACCACTTGACATTAAAATGAAAGGTTCCTCACGAGTCGTGTGAGGCCCGATTCTCAGCATTACAGGACCCCAAACATGCCCCTGATTTCCTGCCCAAAAAATTCAAAGGGATGATGTAAATTCCATATTTGAATTACGATACTCATAAAAAGTCAAAAGATCATGATTCCTCTTACATATGAGTCATATTTATGTGGAATATTTATTAGTTCATGGATGATCACGTTCTGGATATTTATCATGTTTCCAGACACATCATTCCTATTTTTCAAACTCCATACATCAGGAAATAATGGGTCCCCATAAACATTCATGGCCATTGTATATGGCAGGCCAGTGTTCTGTAGACACCTTTGTTTGACTATGCACCTCATGCCCCGGTGGCTCTACATATGCTGCCAAAAAAATGGCCTTCAACCATAGGAAAATTCATCCTCAGGAGAGTCCTCTCCTACCTCAGTAATCCCAATGGATTCCAACCCTCATGTCATTCCTCTTAATCCAAGGGCCCCCTAGGACTATGTTTTACACCTTCTATCATCACTCATGTAAACGGAATTCCAGAATATCCTAACCACAATTAACTCAAAGTTATTTATGGTCTTTTTCATAGCATAATGTCCTCACTACATGACTCAAACTACACAACATAATATACATGATGCATGACTCTAAACTACGCAGTATAATGTCCTCACTACATGAATCTAAATTTCACAACATAATGTCCTCACTTCACAACTCTAAACTGCACAACATAATATTATTACTGTATGACTCTAAATTTCACAATATAATGTCCTTGCTACATGACTCAAAACTTCACAACAAAATGTCCTTACATCATGATGCTAAACTGCAAGGCCAGAAGTGTATTGGTTGTATGATGTTAAACAACAAGGTTCTCCAAATATGGGAATAATTCCTCACCCTATGTATGAGTCAAATGTATGTAGAGGATTACTTGATCCCATGGGTGAATCATATCCTGTAAGTTTCTAATGTATCTGGATACACTCATTCCATACCTCAAACTCCATTCTTGGTGTAATATTGAATCTCTAAAATCTTATATGGCCTTGAGTGATGGAAGGCCAGTTTCCTGTGGATACCTTTGCTTGACTATGCACATCATTTCCTAGGGGCTCTGCATATGTCGCCTAAAAAATGAACATAAAACAAAGGAAAATTCATCCTCAGGAGAGTACTCCCCCACCTCAGTATACCTAACATCTTCCAAGCCTCATGACATCCCTCCTGATTCAAGGGCCCCCAGAGTCATGGTTTACATTCACTTTAATACCTACACCCTAGATATATCAAAAAATTCTGGCCCGATTCACCTATGGTATCTCTTAATTCTTCGGTAAAATAAAAATACCCCATATATATACATGATGTTGATCCGCATATGAAAAAATTCCCCCACTTATCTTCGGGTTTTCCGGTAAAGTTCAGCCAAATAAGTGACCCCTATCATTCTTAGCCACACCCATTTTCAGAGTCCATATTCCATGATAAGAAATGTCACAATCTCCATAATCCTTCTTTTCCATTAGAGATGGAAGGTCAGTATCCTACAGAAACCTTTGTTTGACTATGAAAATCATGCCCCAATGGCTCTGTATATGTGGCCTACAAAATGACCATCAATGAAAGGAAAATTCATCCTCAAGAGAGTCTTTTCTAGTCTTTGTATGCTCTTATGACACTTATGTCCCATCTCACTCCCTGTACATTGGAATCCCCATAGATTACAATTTATATATCATTCCCTTTTCAAATTTCCATACTTTAAAAGTATTTCTAATTGAACTAATGATTCACTTGCTCTCCCGTACGTAAGTAAGATTCATGTGGGAGCAGTTTCCCATTAAAAACTGATACACATTCCCCTAATACTTCTGAACATCATACATAATATAGGCTACCCACTATGACCCCCAACCCCAAAACTAATTAAATGTATTATAAATCCTCTCAGGCCATTGGATATGGAAGTCCAGTGTCCTGCGGACACCTTTGTTTGACTATACACATCATGCCTTGGAGGATCTATATATGATTCCTACAAAACGGCCATCAATCAAAGGAAAAAATCTTCCTCAGGAGAGTCTTATTCTACCTCCATATGCCTAAAATGGATCCCAAGCCTCATACATATCCAATACTAAAAAATTAAGGGTCAAGATAAATCCCTCATTCATGTATGAAAGTTATTAGGACATTACTGGATGATGAATCCCAAATTGGGGCCCATGCCCTGTCTAGTTTTGTCAAAACTATTTTACCTAAAACATTAGTAATAAGTCTGATTGGAAAGACTATAAACTACCAGAAAAAAAGACACAATACCCACCAGAGAGAAAAACTACAAAGGGAACTCCTAGATAAAAGTCGAGTACAAGCTCGTCAAACCCATATTGTGTATGGTTTAGGAAATAAAAATTCTGATCTATCAAATACTCAAAAAAAATAACAATTGTTAGGTTAAAACCTCACAAAGGGCTGCCTAGGAAAAATTCATGTTATACCCACTAAGCCTATATCAAAGAATCATAGGAAAAAATTATGGTGATAATGAAAAAGACACAAAAGTTCATGGTATTTTTTCATGAAACCCCAACTATAGTCGAACTACAATCTCTATGTTCCATGGATCTGAAAAAAAAGAGCATGATTTAATTATTTCAATTTACTAGTTTCAAATAACGGTTTAAAATTAATAAATGATTGGAATGATATTTATATGATTGATTGTGATTAATTGACATGAAAGGAGAAGGAGAAGAAGAAGCATTGGAGGGTAAAATAATTACATCCTATTTCATAAATATTTGGAAGGATTCAATGGATTGGAAAAGTTTTAACAAATTTACAATCTCAACTTTCATTTCTGCCTGCAGTGCATCCATGTCCCTCATAACTTTTAGGTCAGTCCTTTCTCATTCGTTCATCTGCCATCGCCCCTCCTCAATGGTGACTGCGGCCCGAGAAAGCTCCTATTTAAGACACTCCAACTTTCAGATTTGTTTCTCCACTTCTTTTTCGAGTTGTTCCACCAAGAAATCTTGCTTCATGAGTTCATTTTGAAACCTCTCAATCACTTATGCTTGATTAGTACCTTCATCAATAAGAATTTTCCACATAGTAGCAACATGAGTCGTTGAATCTGCCATAGAATGTTGAGACTCAAGTGTATTAGGTCCTTCCTGATCAACAACCACCTACCTCACTATATTATGGATTCCATGATAGTCGAATCCACCAAAACCTAGGACCAAAAACTAACTGTGTAATTTTAGAAACATTTCTAGCATCTCAACCAATGGAGTCTGAGAGATTAATCTATAAATATTTCTCCATGACTTTTAACAGATTGAAAGAAGATCTACCAGGCCTTATCGGTTAGTATCAGAGTCGCTCCCTAATGAAAAAATATATCCAAGGATGAATGTCATAAGAGAGGTACTTGATTTAGTGGAAACTACACAAAAAATGGGTAAGCTAGGAGCTCTGGCGTAAGGAAATCATTTAAGAAGTTGTCACGGGGAGAAATGTTAGATCAAAGATGGTCCTCACTTTCTCAACCTATATTTCCCTCATCTTGGACTATTTTGTCAAAATATGTGGAAGATTCATTGCATACTTCTTAGAAAGATCCAAAATCCCAGAAAAAGTTAGTACAATGAGAATATGGTTGGATAAAGGTCACAAAAAGGGAAAAAGGACTTAAAATAGGGTATGCATAGGGATTTTTGCACCAATCCCAAAAACTACATGTGGAAATCATTTTTCTTGTACTGCACGGTATGTGGAAGTAATCCACACATACTGTAGTGGTACACGAAAGGTATACCGTGTGGAGCTGTGATATGGAAAAGTCCCGTGAGGTGATAGCCCATGGAATGTTGGCCAGAAATTAGAAGTGATCAAGGAAAGAAGAAACCATGAACCAAGGCCTCTCTATACTGATATTAAAAGTTTCCTTTTAAAAGTTTATGTTTGGATTAGAAAGGATTAAATTTCAGTTCTCCGGTTTAGGTTCGGTGTGTGGGACATGAAAACCGCATAGTGTTCTTCTATGTGGAGGTCTAGATTTTATTTTTAAATTCCATAATGTAGTTCACGAAACCTAAAATCTGATTCGTGGGTAGAAGAAATTGTGAATAGTTTGGTTCACATCACATACAAGGTGGTTCACCAATACATATTTCTCAAAAGTGACAGTATGTGGATGTAGAGAAAGCCGAGGGAGAGTCAAGAGTGCTTTTCAACATGAGAAATGGTAAAAGAAAAATGTCATAGGCCACTATATATAGGCGTGGTCCCCTCATATCAGACTCATATATTTTACCACAATCCACTTCAGTTCAGGGCCGCTTCTACATTATAATAGTCTCTACTTCAATCCAAACAGACCCCATTTTGATGGGGAAAATTTGTAGGGTCCTAAGAACTTTGAAAAGGGAAGAAAACACTCCCAAAATTACTTTGTAGAAGGAAACACGAATTATTACATGTTCATTAAAGAAAATAGATGAAAATTGAGTTTCAAACTTCATAAGAAACATGAAGAAATTAATTTTCTCAAAGATTTTTAAGTAACCCACATACCATCACTGGGAAAGGATCACATAACACATGAATCGAAAACCACTGATATGAGAAAGGACCCATGAGGAACTGGCCCATGGAGTGATGGACAATAAACCTAGGAACCTACAAACCACATCATTAGCAGAATCAAGTGTGTGAAGGAAATTCAGAAACCATCTCATGAACTAAGCAGTTCGCAAATGATGTAAATCGGTAGGGTTCCACGAAACATGACTTGAAAACCGTAGCCTCCGCAAACTCCGGTTGACCAATTCTAATGTGGATCAAGATATATCTTCATGGGCTTCCAAAAATGGTGTCACATGCTCAAATATACAACTTTACCAATTCTAAAATGATCACAAGAGGATGAATAAAAGACAAATGAATAAAGAACGGAGGAGACCCTAGAGGTTGGAAGAAAGAATTTGAAGATGATTCTGACTTCAGTTTAAAATCATCGATGAAGTTCAAATCACGAACCATGTTACCGTATGTATAACCATCCATGAACCATAAAAAGAAGGAAATTAATTATAATGGGAAAATAATTAACCTTTTTTGGTGTCATCACGAACCATAAATTTCTCGTGGATGAAATCCCTATGAAAGACAAGTTCCAGGACCCTCCATCAATTCAGCATTCTTCATAGTGTATCGCTCTATGGATTGAACCCTACGCCATGTACCGCATCAGTACATTGATGGAACCCGAAGCAGTATGGAAAACTACATATAGGACCACATACCACTGTGGTGCATGGTGGTCCATGCCCAAACCCACATACTTCTTCGCTATGCATATGATCCATCTACCCACATACCACTAAGGTATGCGGAGCTCTCCCATCCCACATAATAAAAATGGTATGAGGAATAGGGAGTCTTTATGTGTCCTTCCCTCTAGCTCCAATATTTCCCCTCCACTACCGTCCAGTATTCTATAGCCCCTCTGTGAACAGGTCCCCAGACATCAGGCCAAAGCCTCATCCAAATCCACCAGACCCATATGATCAGATCATCGGTCACATCAGCGCACCCCTTTGAGTCAAAATACCCATGGTAAGATGAGTCACAAAGTCTCCCCCCACAATGGTCTAGAGTCCTGGGATGTCTATAAGTCTACATTACCATGGTAACCCAGATTCCAACCTTGGGACACTAATGTGAACCTTCCCATTATAGGGATTCTGGGTGATCACTTTCTTTTAACATTCAATGACGCGTGATGATCAGACGAACAAATCATGTTTTCTCCTCCTTTTGAAGAGAGGTGACATTCCTTCCCTTTCCCAGAGTGCATCCTGGGGTACTCCCATTGAGTTAAGTCCCTAATCTTCTAACAGCTGAGCCACATGACCCCCAATGTCATCCCATATTCAAGGGTTCATTACTCTGCAACCTTTCCCACTGTTGCCTCAGCTTCTTCCACCGTAGGCCTAACCTCTCCCATCATCCTGAGAGAAGATGTGTGGTTGGTTGAATCTATCACATACTCTTTTTTCTCACAATGAGTATGTCTCACATGGGATTATAGAATTTTGATGATCACAAAATCCACAAAATACAATGTCCTGAACTATGAGAACTCTGATTCTTGTTCAAACTAGGATACGTTGGATGCCTTCTTAAAGGCCCGAGGTCAAAAGGGGTGCCCTTCCAAAATGGTCAACCCCAATTATTCTACCAACAAATGGACCTCCTCCCAAGTCCATGCCCCAACCCATCCTGAACTAAGAGAACTCTGATTCCTATTCTAACCAGGATACGTACAAATGCCTTATTGAAGGCCCTTTCTCAAAAAGGGTTCCCTTCCAAAAGGGTTCACCCAATCATGTGCCCTCAAATGGGAAGCTTCAACGCATAAGCTCTGACCCATCTTGAACTATGGGAACTCTGATTCCTATTGAAACTAGGATACATGGGACTCCTACTTTAAGGCTTGAGCTCCAAAGGCGTGCCCTTCCAAAAGGGTTAACCTAATCATGCCCCCTCAAATAGATAACTCTCACGCATAAGCCCCAAGCTTAACAAAATACGTGGTCTCTGATTTATCTCCCGAGGATATGTAAGAAGACCATATTATGGGTATGATCCCAACATCTATCCATATTCCATACCCTTGGATGAAGATAAAATCTATAGCACCTTATTTCAGGGCTTAAGTCTGCATTTCCTCCATATTATCAAATCCATGTATGCCTTTGACAATCCTAGAAACCAGGGGTAGCCTATGGATACACTATTCGAGAATGAACTGAGGATTCTCAAACATATGAACACGACTTAAATCTATTAGAGAGTCTCATAATAGGAAACAATTCTCCCCAAATGGTGTGATGAGACGGACATCCCATCCTCTCGACCAATGGAGTCCTTATGTGTCGTTGGCCAAATAGTCATCCAACGAGCACCTCCCTTTGGAAAGCAGGTCCATGAATCATGAATACCTGGTCCGTTGGGTGTTTCTGGCTCCATGAACTAACCCATTGGAGACCATCCAAGGAAGTTATATCCGAAGAGGACCGATTGAACAAATACTTAACCCCATGCAATTGCCCACTGGGACAATTTGACTATGGAACCTCCTTCATAATACAGAAGGGATAAACTGCCCAGTCCCTGCCGGGTCAATCAAGTTCCCTTTTAAAGGATAATGATGTGGATCTGGTTGAAACAAATATGGCGACATGAAAGTCTCTATAATAATGGATGACTACTCGTCACCCGTCAGAGCATTCTTTTAATTTTTCACAAAACTGTAAATGTGTTTCCTCAGAGGGTGAAACAACCATAAAAACCATAAAAAATCCCCAAAAATCCATAAAAACATATAAAACACTACAAACTGTAAAACCCCTATGAAAACCATAAAAAAATAAAAAATCTTGTAACACTAAAAAATCTAAAAACACTAAAAAATATAAAAATACCTAAAAACCCTAAAAACCCTCAAAATAATTTAAAACCCCAAAACCCATAAAAGTCCAAAAAAGCCATAAAATACCTAAAAACATAAATAAACCTAAAAACATAGAAAATCCCTAATAAACCCCTAAAAACAAAAATACACATAAACCCCCTCAAAAACATAAGGAACAATAAAAATTCTAAAAAACCCTAAAACCCTAAAAACACATAAAAACCTCAAAAATCCATAAAAACATTAAATATCTCAAAAAAAAGGAAAACCCCCAAAAAATTTAAAATCCTTAAAAACATTAAAAACCCATAAGAAAATATTAAAAAAATAAAAACAATTAAAACCCCTAAAAACCTAGATATACTTAAAACCATGAACCCTCTAAATCCTTAAAATCTGTAAAACCCCGTTAAAATACTAAAATAACGCTAAAATTCCCTAAAAACAAAAAAACATTGAAACCCCTAATAAAACCTTAAATACATAAAGACACTTAAAACCCCAAAAAACATAAAAAAGTCTAAAATCATTAAAAACCCTAAAAGACCCTAAAACCCTAAAAACCACTAAATTCAAAAACCCCTAAAACCATTAAAAAACACCAAAACCCATAAAAACCCAAAATGACCACTAAAAACATTGAAAACTATTTAAACCCTTAAAAATTATAAAAACTTTAAAAAACATTAAAACCCCTAAAAACATAAAAAACACTAAAACCCCAAAAAATCAAAAAACCTTGAAAACCCAAAAATCCCTAAATACCCTAAAAAACCTAAAATCTATCAAAGCCATAAAAATCCCTAAATAAGTAAAAAAACCTAAAAACAATGAAAACCCTCATAAAACCATAAAAACCAAAAAAACACTTAAAACCACTAAAACCTAAAAATTATAAAGACCATAAAATAGGTTAAACCCCTAAAAACCCTAAAAATCCATTAAATTACATAATAATCATAAAAACTCACAAATATCCTATAAATCCCAAAAATTACCAAAAAACATAAAATACTTTAAAACATTAAAAAATAAAAATAAAACCTTAATAACCTAAAAACACTTTAAACCCCTAAAACCAAAAAACACTAACTACATTAAAAACCTAAAATACTCATAAAAAACTATAAAACCACTATAAACCATAAAAACCCTAAAAACCATAAAATCCCTAAAAACACTACCAACTCTAAAAACCCTTTAAACCCCTAAAAACTATCATAAACTCTAAAAAACATTAAAATCCCTAAAAATCCTAAAACCCTAAACACCTTAGAAGCCTAAACATCCTAAAAACTCATAAAAATCATAAAAAGTCCCTAAAAATCAATAAAAATGTAAAAACCCATAAAAACTATGAATGCCCTTAAGAAAAACTTAAAACCAAAAAAACCCTTAAACCCCCTAAAACCTAAAAAATACTACAACTCCTAATAACTCCTAAGAATCCCTAAAAATCATCAAAAAACCCCAAAACCATAAAATCTATTAAAATCCAAAAAAATCGCTAATCACACAAAAGAAACAAAAAACCCAAAAAAAAATCTAAAGAAAAGCTTAAAAAACAAAAAAAAATTAAAACAACTAAAACCCTAAAAATGATAAAACCCTTAAAATACCCTAAAAACATAAAAACCACTAAATACATTAAAAATTATTTTAAAACCCATAAGAACCCTAAGAACGCACAAAAAAACAAAAATAACCCTTTAAAACATTAAAAATATTTAAAATACTATAAAAATTCTTAAAAACCCAAGAAAACAAAAAACCTTTAAAACCCTATAAAAGCTCAAAATCCCTAAAAACCCCCTAGATTTCTAATAAAGACCTAAAAATCCCAAATGAACGTATAACCCCCTAAAAACTTAAAAATCCATAAGAAAACCCCAAACACATAAAAAAATTAAATTCCATAAAAATCTTATAAATGCTAAAAACCCAAAAGGCCCTTAAAACCCAAAACACCTTAAAAACTATAAAAATTATAAAATCCCTAAAACCCCTAAAACCCCTAAAACCTCTAAAATCCACTAAAAACACTAAAATCCTTTTAAACTCCTAAAATTTTAAATTTAAAAAAATGTTAAAACCCTTAAAAACTCAAAAAAACATGAAAACCAAACAAAAAACAATAAAACCCTAAAAATCTCCAAAAACCTCTGAAAATATATAAAACCCTAAATAGCATAAAAATCCAAAAAATTCCTAAAAAACCTAAAAATGTAAGAAACACCAAAACATATGAAAACCCCTAAAAAACCACAAAAACCTACAAACACATAATCCCCCTAAAAATTATTAAACCATAAAAAACCCTAAAAGACCCTCAAAGCACTAAAGAAACCTAAAACCATAAAAACAACTAAAAAAATTAAAAAACCAAAAAAACGCCCTAAAAACTGCTAATAACTCTAAAAACCCTTTAAACACCAAAATTTTTTATAAAACTGTAGGAAAACTAGAAATACATAATAAAAAAATAATTAAAACCAACAAAATCCCTAAAAACCCTAAAAACCTGTAAAAATCCTAAAAATTCTTGAAAATCATGAAAAATATAAAAAACCTAAAATCTGTAACAAAATCTTAAAAACCTAAAACACTTAAAACACCTAAAACCATAAAAACTCTAAAAACATTAAAAACACTAAAAAGACACAAAAACCATAAAACCCCCTAAAAATCATAAAAAACCCTAAAAACTGAAGAAAAAAAATCCTAAAGCCCAAGAAAACAGTAAACCCACTAAAATCTATACAAATCCATTAAACCCCTAAAATGTTAGAAAACAAAAAAAACATAAAAAACCTAAAACCCAAAACATACCCTTAAATCCCCAAAGAACATAAAACCCAAAATACCCAAAATACTAAAAACCCCTCAAAATCCCAAAAAACACTAAATGATCAAGAAAATACTAAAACATACACAAAAAATCATCGAAAATATAGAAAACACTAAAATCATGAAAAACCATTAGAAAACCTTGAAAACCAAAAAACAAATAAAACCCTTAAAAACCTAACATACACAAAAAAAATTATAAAACCCTAAAACATTCAAAATCCCTAAATCCCCAAAAACCCATAAAAATCTAAAATAAATACAAAACAATCCCTAAAAACATAAAAACCCGAAAAAAAACCTGAAATACACTAAGAAAAACCTAAAAATAATCAAAACCCCTAAAAACATAAAAATGATAAAAAACCTAAAAATTACAAAAATACCCTAAAACCCTAAAACCACTAAAAACTATAAAAGACCCAAAAACATTAAATACCCCTTTACCGCCATAAAAACTCTAAAACACTAAAAATTATAAAACTCAATTAAACCGCTAAAAACATTATAAAACTGTAAAACACCATAAAACCCTAAAAACCTAAAAACCCCAAAAAATAAAAAACTGTAAAAATCCTAAACCCTTAAAAATCACTAAAAACAATAATAATCATAAAAAACCAGAAAATGTAAAAAATACTAAACCCCTAAAACCCATAATAAAACATTAAAAACCAAAAAACGCATTAAAACCCTAAAATCCTAAAAAAATTCTAAAAACCCTCAAAAATCCTAAATACCATAAAAATTCTAAAAAGCACTAGAAATACCTAAAAATGTAAAAAACCCTAAAAAACTTTAGAAAGCCTTAAAATTCTAAAAACACTTAAATCTCTTAGAAACCTAAAAAATCTAAATACCTTCGAAACCCAAAAATTCTCTATAAACCCTATAAACCATAAAACCCCTAAAAAACATAAAAAATCTTAAAAACCCATAAAACACCCAGATATACTAAAAACTCTAAAAACCCTTTAAATCCCTAAAAAATTAAAAATCTAAAACCTTAAAATCTATAAAAAACCAAAAAATCCTAAAAACACAAAAAAAACTAAAAAATAGAAAAACCCTAAATTCCAAAAAAAAACATAAAACCCTTAAATCCCATAAAAACCTAAAAACCCTAAAAATACCTATGAACATAAAAAACCAAAAAATCCTGAAAATTAGAAAATCCTCAAACCACTTACAATCCAAAAAATCTAAAAACTACAAAACCTATAAACCACACTAAAAAACCTAAAAAACATAAAAAACACTCAAAATCACTAAAAACACTAAAAAACCATAAAAACCTGAAAAATACTTATAAATACCTAATAACGTAAAAAACAAAAAACAAAGAAAACCCGTATGAAAACCATTAAAACCTAAAAACACTTAATTTCCCTAAAAAACCTAAAATATGATAAAAATCCCAAAACCCTAAAAAACCTAAAAATCGTAAAAACCATAAAACCCCTAAGAACATTAAGAAACTAAAAAAACAAATAAATACGTTGAAACGCCCCTAAAAACTCTAAAAATCAATAAAAACCCTAAAATGTTAACAAAATATAAAATACAATAAAAATTCTAAACACTTGCTAAACCCAAAAAAACCATGAAATCTTAAAAACCATCTAAATCTCTAAAACCCATAAAACCCCATGAAAATACTAAAAAATAACTAAAAAATCCTAAAAATATAAATAACCCTAAAAACTCTCAAATCCGTAAAAACATTAAAAACCGATAAAAATCCTAAAAACCATAAACAACACTAAAAACACTTTAATCCCCGAAAAAGGATAAAAATATCTAAAAACCATTAAAACCCTTAAAAGTAAAAAAACACCTAAAAACCCAAAATGACCATAAAAACCTTTAAAAACTTATAAAACCCAAAAAATTCTCAAAATATTTAAAATCCCTAAAAACCAAAAAAATCCAAAAAGTCCATAAAATCCCTAAAAAAATAAAAAACCCAAAAATACATGTAAAACCCTAAGAAAACATGAAAACCCTAAAAAAACATAAAACCCCTAAAAACCCTAAAAATGAAAAAAGCCCTGAAAACCCCTAAAATATTCAATAAAAATCCTAATAACACCTAAAAACCATTAAAACCCAAAAAACATTAAATAACCCTAAAAATACATAAAAACCTAAAAAATTACTTCAAACTCTAAAAACATTTTAACCCCCTAAAAGCCTTAAAATGTATAAAAACCTAAAAACAAAACTCAAAAAATACATGAAACTTTAAAAAACTATAAAAACCCTAAAAAATATAAAACCCCCAAAATTCCTAAAAACCCTAAAAACCATAAAAATAAAATTAAGGACCTAAAATACCAAAAACAATTTAAAAACACTAAAACCCTTAAAAAAACCTAAGAAAACTATAAAAACCTAAAAACACTTAAAGCCCTTAAAAACAGAAAAATGATAAAATCCATAAAATCGCTAAAAATCCTAAAACCCCTAAAACACTAGACCACCCTAAAACCCATTAAAAACTCTAAAACCCCTTTAAAAATGATAAAAAAAATATATATTAAAACCTAAAAGGCAGTAAAAAAATAAACCCCCCAAAATAATAAAACCCTAAATACCCTAAAAACTATCAAAATCACTAAAATCCCTAAATACAACAAAGCCCTAAAAAATAACTAATAATACCTAAAAATGTAAAACACTAAAAACCCAGAAAAAAACAAAAGAAAACATTCAAAACCTAAAAACACTTAAAACCCATAAAATATACAAAATGATGAAAATCCAAAAAAAACCTAAAAACCAAAAAAATACCTAAAACCCATAAAACCATAAAAATTATAAGAAATCTAAAAAATCCATAAAATAGAAAAAATCTTTAAACCCTAAAAACCCTATGAAAAGTTTAAAAACCTAAAAATACTTAAAACCCTATAAACACCTAAAAATGCATAAAACCCTTAAAACCCTAAAGGACCCAAAAACCCCCTAAAAACCATAAAAACCGTAAAAAACAAAAAACCCACATTAACCCCATAAAAACTCTAAAATACCACTAAAAACTCTGGAAACCCTTCAAACCATTAAAAATGTTGTAAAACTCCAAAAATTTTAAAAATCCTATAAAAAAAAACTAAATCCCAAAAAAACAATAAAAATCCTAAAACCCCCCAAAAACCCTCAAAATCCTTAAACCTCCCCAAAAAACATAAAATCATAAAAAAACCCTAAAATCCATGAAAACTTATGAGACCCTAAAAACTATGAAAATGTAAAAGAAAACCATAAAACCCTAAACACAATTAAAACCTCAAAAAACCTGAAAAATGATAAAACCCCCAAAACCCTAAAAACCATCAAAATCCTTAAAGAACCTAAAACACATAAAATCCAAAAAACAAATAAAAATCCAAGAAACGTTAAAAAATATCTAAAACCCTAAAATATTATAAGAAAAACATTAAATCCAAAAAATAATTTAAACCCCTAAAAACCTAAAATATGTTAAAAACCATAAAACCCATTAAAAAGATCCTAAAAACCCAAAAAACCACTATAAACCATAAAAATATAAAAACCCATAAAAATATAAAAACATAGAAAAACCAAAAAAACTCACTAAAAACTCTAAAAACCTTCATAACCCTAATATCGTTAAAATACTCTAAAAATATTAAAATCCTCACAAATTAAAAAACCCATAAAAACTCTAAAAACCATAAAATTTATAAAAAAAACCTAAAAAAAGAAAAAAAAAACTTAAAACCCTGAAAAAATTCTAATAAAACCTTAAAACCCCTAAAAACCATAAAACCCCAAAAAATATTTATAAACCTTTAAACCCCTAAAAACATGCTATAATCTCTAAAAACCCATTGAATCCTAAGAAACGTTAAAACACTAAAAAACCTAAGAACCTAAAAAACTAAAAATAACCCCCTAAAACAAAAAAAACTATATAAACCTCAAAATCCTTAATACCCTAAAAACCATAAAAATACTAAAAAATCCCGAAAATTGACTTAATGGGTAAAAAACTGAAAACCCTTCAAACACTAAGAAAATATTAAAAACAAAAAAATATCAAAACCTAAAAAATTATAAAAAAGCTAAAAAATATAAATATCTTGAAAAATCTCAAAAAACCCAAATACAACATTAAAATATAAGAACATGTAAAACCCCCTAAAACATAAAAAATTATAAAAACTATGATAACCCCAAAAAAGACCCTAAAACCTCTAAATCCTTTAGAAAAACCTAAAACACCATAAATCTGTAAAACTGCTAAAAACTCATAAAACCCTTTAAACCCCTATAATTTTCAATAACACTAAAAAAACTTAAAAACAATACAAAACTAAAAAAAATCCATAAAAATAAATAAATAAAACCATAAAACTATAAAACCCATAAAATCCCACAAAATCCCTAAGAACCATAAAAAACCATAAAAATACTAAAAATACCTAAAAATCTTTACAAATAAAAAAGACTATAAAATCCTTTGAAAACCTAAAGAAAATTTAAAAAAATATAAAAACACATAAAACCCCTAAAATTCAAAAAAATTCTAAAACCCTTAAAAACCATCAAAATACCAAAAAACACTTAAAACACATAAAAAATCATTAAAATCCCAAAAAAGTAAAATGCATTAAAAATCATAAAACCCCCAAAGAACCCAATTATACTGAAATTCATCTAATTGATTCCCCCGATCACGATATGAGTTAAGGTCAATGTGGACGGTGTGACTTCGGGTGCACCTAGACCCTCGGGATATGGTGATGTCTTCCGCACCTATCGAGGCTTCGTTAAAGGATGTTTTTTTCATTTTATCGAATATGGAACTGCCTATGAAGTGGAAATCTAGACGTATATAAAGGAGGTAAGATATGCCACTCACTTCTGATGGAATCATCTTTGGTTTTGAGTTTGACTCACATCAAGCGGTGGAGGCCTTCTAAAGAAAATCAAGACAAGTAACTTGGCAGCTTCAACCTTAATGGATATAATAACTTGATGCCTCTTGTTTCCTTACGCTCAACATTAAACATGAATATAGATAGGAAAATATGGTGGTGGACATCCTCGCAAAGAAGTCAATTGAGGATAGGAGCCCATTTTGGTCCTTTGTAACCCCTACCTTTTGTACGTCCTTAGTGGAATCAGACAAGAACGGGGTTTCCCATTCCCAGTTTTGCAATCCTACTTTGTAACACCTTGTACTTTATTTTTCATAATAAATTTTTGGGATCAAAAATGCCTTCCCCACACCCTTCTTTTCCCTAAAAATTATAAAGAACTCTAAGAACATTAAAAACCCTAAAAAAGTTTAAAAAAATACCCTAAATAAAAAAACCATAAATCCCCTGAAAACCATGAAATCCCTTAAAATCACTAAAAATAGATGAAATCTAAGAACATGCCAAAAAATCCTTAAAAATTTGAAACCATAAAAATCCTTAAAAATAAAAAGAAATCCTTAAAACATAAAAATACTTAAAACCCCTAAAAACCTAAAAATGATAAAAACTCAGAAACCCCGAAAACACCTAAAAAGCATAAAGATGCCTAAAAAACATAAAAATTCATAAAACCAAAAAAACTAATAAAAACCTTAAACCACATAGAACCCCCAGAAAAACTCAAAAAACACCTAAAAACCTTGAAAACCAAAAACCCTTCAAACCCTAAAAACCCAAAAAATCCTAAAAACACCAAAAACCCATAAGAATCCTAAAAATTCCCTAAAAATACCTAAAAATGTAAAAAACAAAGAAAGCATGAACCCCCCTAAGAAAACATTAAAAAAATGAAAACACATAAAACCATTAAAAAACAAAAAATGCTTAAAATCCTAAAAATACCATAAAAACCCTAAAACCACTAAAAAATTAAAAACACCTAAAACATTAAAAAATCTTAAAATCCCAAAAACCCCTATAAACCCACTAAAAATCTAAAAACCCTTTAAACACCTAAAAATTTAAAAAAATCTAAATACCTTAAAACCCTAAAAAATCCACACAACCTCAAAAAAATAATAAAAACCATAAAAACCCACAAAATCTCTAAAAACCTTAAAGCACATAAAAAACATAAAATCTATAAAAATTAATAAACTCTAAAACCCGTAAAACCCCCAAGAAAACATTAAAAACCTAAAAATACATAAAACACCAAAAACCTTAAAAATGATAAAACCCAAAAATCTAAAAAACCCCTAAAAACCATAAAACCCTAAAAATACCTATAATCCTTAAAAAATATAAAAACCCTTAAAATCCATTAAAACATAAAAAACCCTAAACCCCCTAAAACCCCTAAGAATACCATAAAAACCTAAAAAACCTAAAACACCTAAAAACCTAAAAATGCTTAGAACCCCCTAAAAATACTAAACATGTTAAATAGTCTAAAACCATAAAAACACCTATAATCCCTAAAGCCACAAAAAACAATTAAAACCCATAAACCCTTAAAAAATCCTAAAACCATATAAAAACATATAACCCACTAAAAATTTAAAAAAAACATTAAATACACTAAAATGTTAAAAAATATAAAAACCCTAAAAACACTATGAAAATAAAAAACCCTAGAACCCCAAAAAAACTAAAAAAACATAAAAACCATAACAAACTCTAAAAACACTCAAAATATCTAGAACCCTAAAAAACATAAAAATCATAAAATATAACCAAAAATCCCTAAAAATGTAAAAAACCCTAAAAACCATAGAAACTAAAACAAAACCTTAAAAACATAAAAACACTAAAAACCCCTAAAAACTGAAAAACTTATGAAACCCCTAAAAGACCCTAAAACCCTAAAAAACACAAAATACATCAAAATCCATAAAAAACCTAAAAACACACAAAATACTAAAAAGAACTAAAAACAAAAAATTAAAAATTTTATGACCCCCTCTCACCAAAGATAACACAATGAAGGGAAAGAGATAATAACCCCAGAGTCCCACCTCCAGTAGGCCCTAGGTTAGCAACTAGTACCGAGGGTATAAAAATCTCACAACATGGGAGGAATTTACCTCATTAAGAAAACAAGACTAGGATATAGGATGGATCATGAAAAAATAACTCCGACACATAATATTAATTAAATCAAAAACCATAACACATGCACGTATAAATAGATCTGATACAGATAAAAGTATCCAAAGTAAATACCCAAAAGTAACGCTAAATCAATGATACAACAATTGTCAAGGATCTGAGCTAGTAATGTCCAATACGATCCACGTAGTCCTCATGGAAACCAGAAATCATTTTTATATACACAGGGTGATCATATAAGTATACTCAGTAAGAAAAACAAATTATCCCATCAATATGTGAAAGAATCATACTAATGCACATGTGAGAAAATATCAAATCCAAATAGAACCTATCAAGGTATACTAACTATCCCAACCTCACCAAGTCATGATCACAAAATAACACAAACAAAGTAATAAAATATAATTATAATCAAAACGATAAGGTTACCCTGCACTGATTTCCCATTATTATTTCTCTCTCACAACCAACATCATATGTCATGGTGCTCCTATCTCTTTCGTAGTCCACACCACCCAACAAGCATGGTCACAAAACACCTTGATCACAGAAATCTAGGCTCACCACCCCATAATCTCGACCACAACACATCTCTCCCAAAAACAAATGGGCCACAACCCAACCACTGTGAAAATCATAGTAGGGTATCGTGAACATGTAGGATATCAAACTCATTCCCTAATCCTACCATGAAAAGCCCCCACTATAAGCCTCCCCAAACGAATAATCATATCACATCCATCCTGAAAACACCTTGGTCACCAACCCACAAACTCGGTCATGTCTCACCTGAAAGCACATGGGCCGTGAAACCTCACCCAAAACACCTGGGCTATCACAACCACCATCTAATTCACTAAAAGACCTTTGTCCATCATAACCTCTATAATATGTACTTTTCCTAGAATAGAGAGCGGGAAAGAGAAGGTACCCATCCATCTGTACTCCTCACTATATGTTAGAAAAACTCCCCCTCATGACTATGCGGGTGTCGACACATAGTGTTCGACATGGGTTGGGAGTGTATAGAAATCACAAGAATATAAAAGTATATATATATATAATAGAAAACACTAAATCCCAACATATGGGTTCACAAAAAAACAACCAACTCACTACACCGTCACTTTTTATGAAACATCTTAATGAATAACACAACACAAAAAGACACAAACCACATTTCACATTTCCATCCAATTTCATTTAATCATTCCATTCTTTATATTATTTAGAATCAACCACATTTAATGACACAACCCATTATTTAATTACTCATTAACCATTTTAAACCCATTATCCAAACCAAACCATTTCATTTCAACCGTCATAAATCATTTATCCCATTACTATTTAGGCATCTAGAAAAATGTAACCACCACTTTAACGCCCCAAAACAATGTAAAACAAAGAACCCTTCTAACCCAAAAGCAAGGCCCACAAACCACCTCACCAACCTAAAATAATGCCACCCAAACCACCTCAACACCCCAAAATCACATCCCAAAAACCACATTGCCACCCAAAAGTACGACCAAACATCACAACAAATCAAGATCATTTTATAGATTTACAATGGGGATTTTATCGCATTCCACTTTATTTTAGGTACATTATCACACAAGCCATAATTTTGGGGAAACCATTTTATTAATAAAATATTATTAGTTAATTGATTTCCATTTTAGAGTGATATCACAAAAAATCACAACCAAACAATAAATATCAAAATATATATCCAGCATAAACAAAACCCCCAATTGTCACAATATTTAATAGTGCATCAAGCTTGTTTAATTCACAATATCACTATAATAATAATGATGTAAAAACATGTGATTAAAACACCTTTTTACCATTATATTTCAATTTAACCAATTATTTATCATTAATTAAGCCAGAAAAAACCTAACTCACAAGTAAAAAAAATCAAACCCCTCCCACATGATACACAATGAGGAGAAATAAGGTATTTCCTACCTCAATGAATCTTTTTTCGAATCATTGCGCACTGGAGGGCAAAGAATAACCCCCACAAACCAAAACTGCACCATGAGAAAACATGGATAATCCTACAACATAACCAAATACCATAAAAAATCAACCCAACATACAACCTAAACCAAAAAAATTGACACAATGAATCACCAAGAGAAAGATGGAAGAAAACCTACCATGAAGAAAGAAGATCTTACCACAAATTGCAAATGAACAACCACTTGGAAAAATTGATCAAATATGGAGGAAGAGGTCTTGAAGAACTCCTCTGAAATCCTAGGATTCCCCTAAAACAAGAGTAATAAGAATCCATGGATAAACAAATGAAATTTCACTGAGAAATAACTTTTAAAACCCCACTACATTAAGTATTTTCAGGACATGTAATCCTCTTTCACATCATGTAATCCTTAGGATCATATTTCTCTAAAAAGGAATAAACTTTTAATTATTTAACCAAAAAAATATAATTTTTATGAACCAACCTCATAAAATCCATGAAAAACCATTACACAGCATTTAATACACTTACACGATGTTTATTTCATACAGAAGAACTTTTACACCTTCATATTACAACGAAAACTACTGAAAAATCCCCTGAACACCTCCAACAACCAAAACTGGAAAAGTAACTAAACAATAGGGCCTAAATAATTACATTAAATATATATGAAATGATTATAACCCTATAAAATCCAAAACATATCCCAGAAGAAAAGGGGTCTGAACAAACACCTCGCCTGATACATCTCAAGTGTCTCATCATACCAAAAATGCTACCACCAACCAAACACACCAACCCAAATGAACACAAAACACACTTCTCAACCACATCACCACAACAACAATCCAAATCCTCTCAAAAATCCATACTACCACACAACCACTGCAAAACCATCTATACCTCAATATAGACCAAACCAATAAATATTATAACCAATGAACTATCACATCCTAAATACACAAATCGAATAATTATTTCTTCCATGTAAATACACTATCTACTCTAGACAACACTTACTCACCCACACTGGTTTAATCACATCACAGTTAATGCATCTCGATTATGAATCAGGTCCTTCCATTTTCATATGCCAGGAAATTATCATACATCACACCACACACATAAAAAACCATGGAAAATAGATCATCTCATAAAACAAAAGTATCCCAACATCACATCACAAAGAAAAAAATAGAAAATAAAAAAAAATAAAACAACTTTGGGTACTAGTAACGTATCTGTGTCTTTATCTTCCGAGTAATCACCTCTAAGAAACCATTCCTCCACAACACGTGAACCTAAGAAATGGTCATTCAATGCATCACCTTACCTTAGAGAAACTGGATATATACTGTTCATTCCACAAATGTTGGCTCATATTTTATATCCAACTCTTCCCAATCAATGAAATGGAATTCATCATGAATATATCTATGAAACTAAGAAATGTGGAAGACATCATGGATCCTGTCTAATCATGGTGGCAATGACAACTGATATTCCAACTATCTAACTCACCCAAACAACTCAATGGGCCTAATAAACATGGGGGAAAATATTACCCCCTCTAACAACCTACCACTTCCTATGTTGAGGGGAAACCTTCAATAACACATGGTCCCCAACCTCAAACTCAAAGTTCCTCCTTATATGATCAACATAATACTTCTTCTAGTTCTTCACTCCTTTTATCCTCTCACAAACAAGATAAAATTTCTATGTTGTGCTCTGCACCATGTCAGTAATGATAATGACTGTCTCTCCAGCCTATGTCCTTCACAATGGAGAACTACATGGACTCCCATATAAAGGCTTCAATAGTTCTATTCCAACGGAAGAGTTGGTGAGGTGGCTTATCAGTTGGAGTTCCCACTGTGATTATAGAGTATCCACAATATCTTCCACATCTCTCAGCTTTGTCGGTATCTTCATGATGAATCCCATGTCATTGAATGAGTAGAGTTGTATATCAAGTAATATGTGACATTTGTTGAAAAACCATTAGTGATTCAGGATCACCATGTTATGGCATTTTTTGAATGAACTATTTCTATGGTTTGTGTGTTGTAGAGGCATAGTGGCCTAGAGGAGAGTACTTTGGAGAAAGGGAAAAACATGCGTTCCTACTACCCAAAGTTGTTTTGAGTTGTTCCTTGCTCTTTCTTTCTTTCTTTGTGAGGTGTTGTTTGTGATCTTTTTGTTTTATATGATCAACTTTTTTCCTTGGTTTGTGATGTGTGTTGTGTGATGCTTGATAAATTCCTGACATGTAAAAAGGGGAGAACCTGATTCCTAATCAAAAAACATTAACTGTGATGTGATTAAATCCATGAGTGTGATTCAGTTTTACCTAGAGCGTACAATATCTATACATAAAAGATATAATTCCCTGATTTTTTTGTTTGGGACGATCCAATTTTTTTTGTAGCGGTTTTTGGTTTTGGCGGCATCGATGTTGACATAGTTATACCATGGTTGTGTGGTTATATGGTTGTGTTAGAGGAGGTGTATTGTGGTTGTGTTTATGTAGTTTTTTAGTGTGTTTTTTAGTCATTTGGGTTGGTGTGCTTGGTTGGTGGTAGTGTTTGAGGTATGATAAGACGCTTGAGAGGTATCTGGTGGGGTGGTTGTTCAGACCCCTTTTATTTTGGTATTGGTTTTGTATTCTTGAGCATGATAATAGTTTTATTGGTATATTATATAAGGGTTTTTTCACTTATAGTTTTTTACTTTTAATGATTTTTTTGTTAGATGTGTTCGAGGGAGGTTCTAGGAGTTTTTAGTAGAAGCTAGAGGTATAGCAGAACTGTTATAGGAAATACATGTCATGTAAGTGTATTAAATGTGTAATGGTGATTCAGGTCTTGTTAAAGGCTAGTTCACAACATGTATATTTTTTGGGTAAAATAATTAAAAGGTTATAAATTTTTCAATGAAACTGAACCCTAAGGATTAAATAATGTGAATGTGGATTACACGTCGTGTAAATCCATGATGTAGTGCAGTTATAAATATTCTTTTATGAAATAATTTTAATTCATTCAAAATTGGATTCGTCTTCTTATCATTTGGAGTGAAACATATGAGCCTTGAGGATTTCTTTAAGCCCTATTCCTCCCTATTTGGCCCTTTGGTCTTTGTGGTTGTTTGTTTTTTATCTGTGGTAAGCCCTCCTTATTTTTGGTAGGATTTCATTCATTCTTCTCCTATGTATTTGCTATCATGATGTTGTTATGGTTTGGGGTATGTGTTGGGATTAATTTTTATGGTCTTTGGATATGGTTTGGATTGATATGTGATCTCATCGTGAACTTGTGGTTTTCAAACATTCTTCTTCACCCTGCGGTGCATAATGAGTCAGCAAAGATTCTTTGAGGTTAGGATTTTCTTATTTCTCCTTATTTTGTATCATGAAGGAGGGGTTTAATTTTTTTATCTATAAATTATTATTGTGATGGAATAATCATAGATAAATAATTCTTAAAATTGATTTGAAATGGGTAAATGGGGTTTTATTTGAATTCTTTTACAACTTTGATATTATTTTTAATATTGTGGATTCTATGGGCTTGTGGCCCTTCTAAAAATTGTGGCCATTGGGGGATTTGTTTGTGATGGATAATATGTGTTGTGAATTTTTCACCTATTTTGATTGTTGAGATATCACCCTATAATGGAAAATTATTAACCACTTATATTTTGAAAATGAAATGGTTTCCCAAAGATTATGTCTTCTGTGATAACGTCCCTAAAATAAAGAGGAATGCGATAAAATCTACGTTTTAATATGTAAAATGATCTTGTTTTTTGTGATTTTTGTTCTTTATTTTGGGATATGGATATGTTTTTTTGGAATGCAGGGTTTATGGTTCGTTGTCCATGATTTTGGGGGGGTTAGGTGGTCTGCGGGCCATGATTTAGTGGTGGCAAGTTGATTTGGGGTCTGTCCTTTTGGGGTGGCTAGTTGGTTTGCGAGCTATGCTTTTGGGGGGGTGAGGTGGTTTGTGGACCATTATTTTGGGAGGTGATGTTGTTTGTGGGGCATGATTTTGGGGAGGAAAGGTGGTGGTTTCTTTGTGCTAGATGCATGAGTAGCGATGAAATAAATAAATGATTGTTCAAAAATGTTTCAAATGACATTGGTTGGTTTAGATAATGGGATGAAAATTGTTAATGAATAATTAAATGATGGGTTGTGTTATTAAATGTGGTTGATTCAAAATAATGGAAAGAATTAAATCATTATACAAAATTGGTTGGAAATGTGAAATGGGGTTTGTGGATTGTTGTGTGGTGTTATGAATTTAATAGTGGAAACAAAAGTGATGTTGTTGTGAGTTGGTTGGTTTATTTTTGAACCCATAGGTTGGTATCATGTGTTTGATATTGTATCTATATACTTTCATATTCTTGGTATTTCTATAATCACCCCACCAACATCGAGCACTAATTGTCGACACCTGCATAAT
Organism: Viscum album; assembly: GCA_963277665.1. NCBI lineage: Eukaryota > Viridiplantae > Streptophyta > Magnoliopsida > Santalales > Viscaceae > Viscum > Viscum album. The sequence goes on along the minus strand of CAUJRU010000387.1, from coordinate 467,355 downwards.
CAGATATTGGGGGGGTCCCAACATCCGATGAAGAGTACCGATGGCGGGGTACTCACTCTTTCCCACTCTATCTTTCAAGAGAGGTAGGTATTTCACAAGCTATGATGGATGGAATTTTTTAGTGAACTATATGGTGGTTGTGAGAGCCCAAGTGTTTACGAGTGAGGTGGGATGGCCCAAGTGTTTTCTATAGAGACATGGCCATGTTTGTGGGGCGGTAGTCTAGGTGTCTTCGGGTTAGGTGTATCGTGGTCTTTCTTGTGGGTCGAAAAGTCCAGGTGTCTTCAGGCATGTTGTGTTGTGATCATTCTTGTGGGGCGGTTTGGTGTACATAAGATATGGGAGCTCTAGGACATGTGGTATTGGGTGTGAGAGAAGAACTCCATTGGGAATGTGGTGCATGGTTCCCTTATCGATGTTATTCTTATCATATTACATTACATAATTTGCATTATTTGGTGATCATGCCTTAGTGAGGTTGGGATGGTTAGTATACCGTGATAGGTGATGTTTGGTTCTGATGTTTTCTCACAGCTGCATTAGTATGCTTCTTCAACATGTACACGAGAGAACTTGGTTTTCCTACCCAGTATATTTTTATACACACTATATGTATATAAATCTTTTTTTAGGTTTCCAAGAGGACTATGTGGACTGTGTTGGACACTACTAGCTCAGATCCTTGACATTGTTGGTGTCTTTGTTTTAGATTTACTTTTGGGTATTTACTTTGGTGACATTTATCTATATCAGTTTTATGTAAACATGCTTGTGGGATGGATTTTAGATTTCTTTTATATTATGTCTTGTAGTTTTTTTTTGTTGGATGGTTCTTCTTATCTCCTAATCATATGTTGTTATAGAGTACAATTTCTCCTATATCATGAGATTTTTTTACCCTCGGTGTTAGTCGCCAACCTAAGGCCCACTGGAGTCGGAAATCAAGGCCATTATCTCTCTCCCCTCATTACAGTATATTTGGAGGTAGGGGTCAGGAAATGTTATCCTAAAAACCTAAAAACTCTTAAACCCATAGAAAAATAAAAAATACTAAAAACCCTAAAAATCTATAATACTTCTAAAAATGCCTTGAAAACCCAAAACCCCCTAAAAACCATAGAAACCCATAAACACCTTAAAATCTCTAAAAACCCATAAAAACCTAAACCACTAAAAACTATAAAACCCATTTAAACCCCTAAAAATCTTAAGAAACTCTAAAAACCATTAACCCCCCCCCCAAACCCTAAAAACCCAAAAAATCCTAAAAACCCTCAGAATACATAAAAACCCTAAAAATTGTAAAATCCAAAAAAAAATCCATAAAATCAATAAAAAAACCCCTAAAAACCTTGAAAACCCTAGGAAAACACTAAAAACCTAAAAACGTATAAAAGCTCAAAAAAATCTAAAAAATGATAAACCCTTAAAAAACCCTAAAAAATAAAAAAAAACTAAAACCCCAAAAAACCAGAAAAAAATTTAAAAAGTGCAACCCAAAAAAAACCTAATAAACTAGTAAAACTATAATAACCTTTTACCCCATAAAAAATAAAAAAATAAAAAACCCAAAATACTAGAAAACCTAGAAAAACCCTAAAAATCTCTAAAAAACCTATAACCCAATAAAAATTATATCAACCTATAATAATCCCAAAAATCCTTAAAAACATAAAAACCCTAAAACCCTGAAAACCCCTAAGAAAACCTTAAAATCATAAAAAAATTAAAACACCTAAAAAATGAAAAAACACTAAAACCCTAAAATCCTTTAAAAACCCAAAAAAAACACTAAACCATTTAAAAACCCTAACACCCCATAAAAATCCTAGAACCACTAAAAACTCTAAAACCCCTATAAACCCTTCCAAACATTAGAAAACTCTAAAAACAATAAAACCCTAAAAACTCAAAAAAACCCTAAAAACCCCCAAAAAACCCTTAAAATCCCTAAAACCCTAAAAATCTCTAAAACCCCTTAAATCCCTAAAACCCTAAAACTCATAAAAATCATAAAATCCATAAAATCCCTAAAAACATAAAAAATCGTAAAAGCTCTAAAAACCATAGAAATCTTTAACTACAGAAAAAACATAAAACCCCTAAAAACCTAAAAAATGAAAAAAGACCAAAAAAACCAAAAAACCCCTCAAAATCCATGAAACCCTAAAAACCATAAAACCCTAAAAATTTATTAAAATCCCTAAAAATGTAAAAACTCTAAAAACCAATATGGACCCAAATAAAACATAAAAAAATAAAAACACTTAAAAACCTAAAAAATCATACAACCCCTAAAATTCAAAAAAATGAAAAATCTCTAAAAATTCCATAAAACCATATAAATCCCTAAAAACCCAAAAACCCACAAAAACATTAAAAACCCCTAAAAACCCATAAAAACCCTAAAAACAAAAAAAATCTAAAAAACATTAAACCCCTAAAATAATAAAATTTCTAAAAAACCAATAAAACAAATACAATCCTAAAAACCATATAACCCCAAAAATAAATAAAAAACCTAAAAAACCAAGAAACCTAAAAAATCTCTAAAAAAGACTAAAAATGTAAAAAACCCTAAAAACCATGAAAACCCCTTTAAAAATTTAAAAAATTAAAATCCTAAAAACACTTTAAACACATAAAAACCTAAAGAAACCCTAAACCCCTAAAAATCCCTAAAACTCCTAAAAACCCTACAATGAATAAAAACCCTAAAACCTTAAAAACCCTAAAATCCCATAAAAACCCTAAAACGACTAAAAACCCTTTAAACCCCTAAAATTACTAAAAATTATAAAAAAACCTCTAACCTTAAAAACCTGAAAAAAAAACCTCAATTCAAAAAACATAAAAACCCTAAAAACTCACAAAAATTTTAAAACCCCAAAAAATCATTAAATTCACAAAAAAAATAAAAAAAATACCTAAAAGTGTAAAATACTATAAAACCCTGATAATCAATAAGAAATACTTAAAAAACTAAAAACACTTAAAACCCATAAAAATTAAAAATTCTAAAAACCCTAAAGATGATAAAATCCTTAATTAACCTTAAAACCCCTCAAAATCCCTAAAAACAATAAAAACATGAAAAATCTAAAAATTCCATTAAAATCCCTAAAAATATAAAAACCCTTAAAACCCAGAAAAATCTTAATAAATCCTTAAAAACCTAAAAACACATAAAATATTTAAAAACCTTTAAAGCACTAAAAAAGATAAAACACCATAACATCCCTAAAACTCACTAAAAACACTAAACACTCTTTAAACCCGTAAAATTGTCAAAAAAAATTCTAAAAAACCCTTAATTCCAAAAATATCAAAAGAAGCCCTAAAACCCAAAAAACCTAAAAAAACATAAAAAACACTAAATACCATAAAAAACACTCAAAATATATAAAAACCATAAATCCCTAAAATTCATAAAAGGTCCTAAAATTATTAAAAATATAAAAAAACCAAAAACCTAGAAAATCCCTAAGAAAACCTTAAAACCCAAAAAACACTTAAAACTCATAGAAAATTAAAAAATTATATAAACCATCAAAAATCAAAAAACCCTAAAAATCATAAAAAGCCCCAAAAAATCATAAAAAACAAAACAAATCCCTAGAAATCACTAAAAATATAAAAAACACTAAAAATCCTAAAAAATCCTAAGAAAACCATAACAAACTAAGAACACTTAAATCCAATAAAAACGTAAAAATGCTAAAAACCTAAAAAACTCTAAATATATAATAAATCCCCAATCAGCCCTGAAAAACATAAAACCCCTAAAAACCTTAAAACCCTAAAAATGCACAATAACCCTTAAAATAAATAAAAACTCTAAAATCCCTTTAAATGACTAAAAATGATAAAAAACCTTGAAAACCCACAAAACCATAAAAAATATAAAAGACCTTAAAAAACCAAAAAAAATACCCTAAACCCTTAAAAATCCATAAAAACCTTAAAAACAAAAAAAAAATCTCAAAATACCCAAGAATCCCTTAAAACATTAAAAACCAAAAATCCCAAAAAAACCCCTAAGAAAACCATAAAACTCAAAAAAAAAACACATAAATTCCATAAAAACTATAAAATTGTTAAAAACCCTAAAAACATTAAAACCCTAAATTCCCTAAAAACCCTTAAAAAGCATAAAAATCCTTAAATATCCCTAAAAGCCCTAAAAGCATAAAAACCCCTAAAACCATAAAAAAACCCTAAGAAAACCATAAAAACCTAAAAACACTTAATAACCTAAAAAACATGAAATACCATAAAATCATTTAAAAGACCCAAAAACCCCCTAAAACAATAAAACCCATAATACATTAAAACCCCTAAAAACCCATAAAAATCCTAAAAACCCACTAAATACAATATAAACTTTTTAAACCCCTAAAAATGTTTAAATATAAAAATGTTTATAAACCCTAAAAACTCCAAAGACACATAAGGACCCAAAAAATAAAAAAAAACCATAAAAACCCTAAAACCCCCAAAAAATTATTAAATTTTAAAAAAAAAGATAAAAACATAAAAACCCATAAAACTCCGAAATCCCTTAAGAAAAGCATAAAAACATAAAAACACTATGAACGCACAGAAAACCTATAAATGCTAAAAACCATAAAAACATGAAACTCTAAAACCTCTAAAAACCGTCATAATCCATAAAACCACTAAAAACCATACAAAACCTAAAAATACCTAAAAATATCTAAAAACCTAAAAAAACCCTAAAAACCCTGAAAATCCCTAATAAAACAAAAAAACTCTCAAAACCCATAAAAAAATAAAAATGACAAAAAACCAAAAAACACAAAAGAAATTCTAAAAACCCCTAAAAACATAAAAATATCTAGAAACATTTAATAACCTGAAACCCAAAAAAAATACCTTAAAACCACTAAAAACTCTAAAACCCTTTACCCCAAAAAAAATGAACAAAATATAAAAACATTATTACCCATTAAAACTCAAAAGGATCCCCAAGAACCCAAAAGACCCATTAAAATTCTAGAAAACCTAAAAGACCCTAAACCCCTCAAAATCTATAAAAACCCAAAAAATTAATAAAAATCAAAAAAAATCCCTAAAAAAATAAATACCCTAAAAAGCCTAAAAACAACAATGAAAACAATAAAAACCAAAAGACACTTAAAACCTAAAAAACTATAAATCCCCTAAAAACCCTAAAAACCTCAAAATCCCCAATAACCCTATAAGTAATAAAATTCCTAAAAAATCATATAAATACCTAAAAACATAAAAACCCTAAAAAACTTGAAAAACCCTCTGAAAATTTTAAAAACCTAAAAACACTAAAATCTCTTAAAATTTATAAAACACAAATAATCCTAAAAATACCCTAAATTGAGTAAGACCCAAAAAACCCATAAAAACCTTAAATCCCTATAAACCCGATAAAAACAATAAAAGCTATAAAAACACTTTAATCCCCTAAAAACATTAAAAAATATTAAAAAACCTATAAATATTCCCAAAAACCCCATGAAACCCTAAAACAACTAAAACCCTCAAAATCCCTAAAGACCCCAAAAACCATAAAATCCTAAAAAATCCCTAAAAATCCATACAAATGTTAATAACCCTGAAAAACCTATGAAAACCATAAATACCTAAAAAATATTAAAAACCCTAAAGAAAACTAAAATTCATAAAAACCATGAAAAACAAAAAACCCTAAAATCCCTAAAACCCTATTACCCTTAAAATTTCTAAAAAATGCTAAAATCCCTAAAAAAATTGAAGATCCTAAAACCCAGAAAATCTACAAGAAAACCTTAAATACTTAAAAATAATTAAATCCATGAAAAAACCTAAAACATTAAAACCCCAAAAAAACCCCAAACCCTGGAAAACCATAACCCCCCCCCCCAAACCCATAAAAGCACATAAAACCCATAAAAACCCTAAAACCCACTAAAAACTCTTTAAACCCCTACAAATTTAAAAATGCTAAAAAATTTCAAAAACCCTAAGAAACTCACAAATACTATAAAAACAAAAAAAACATAAAAACATTAAAAGACCTCAAAATCCCTAAGACCACTAAAACCTTAAAAAAACCAAAAAACATCACCCAAAATCCCTAAAAATGTAAACAAACATAAAAACCCTAAGAATACCCTAACAACCTGAAGCACTTAAAACCCAAAAACCTAAAAAATTATAAAAACTATAAAAAACCCATAAAATCCCTAAAATATCCAAAAAAATACTCAAAATCCCAAAAAATACTTAACATAATAAAAATATTAATAAATCCCTAAAAATTCCTGGAGAAGATGGCTGAGCCAGTAGGGGGCTCGGGCAATTCTGTGGATCCTCAGCATTCACCGGCTCCTCTGAATCCGGAAGTAGCCGAATCAGTGAAGAATCCTGACTCTAAACCTATCGATCACAATGTCCTTTTTCAACTTTGCAATCCCCGTGTTGCAAAACCTGGTCAATCATCAGCCTCACCTCTATATGAGTTGAAGAAGAATTTTGCTGAGGTTTTCAAATCTATGGATTCCTCTTCTTTCTCTGACTTCGGCACCCCCTCCCCTGGGTGTGTTATTAAGAAAGGGAAAAGAGCTCATGTTTCTGCCAACTAGGAAGCAATTGAAGAGATAATTAACCTTTGTAAATTTTCAATCATTGCTCGCATGGTCATACCTAAGGGTAAAAAACTATGGAGATTTGTCGAGCTTGTCAAGCGAGTTGTGGAAATCTGGGGTTTCTTAGACTGGAAAATGACAGCCATGGGTCATGGCTTTTATCACATCGTTTTTACCTCTGATGAGCATAAATGACGTTCCTAGAGTTTTGGATCACTTGCTCTTATGCCTAGTTTGCTACGGATTCAAGACTGGGACCGTAATTTTGATCCAACAAGCGTCAAGAATACTTTTTCTCAGGTTTAGATCTTTATCTGCAAATTGAATTGGTTATACTGGCATCCTCGAATTCTATGAGACATTGCCTCCTCGGTTGGATTTCCTATCCGCATCGATAGGGAGACAGACAATCCAAGATTTCAGAACTATGCTAGAGTTCTTGTTGAAATTGACATGGCCAACACTTTGGTTGAAGAAGTGGTGCTGAACACACTGGATGACAGTATCATGCTGGAAATATAGTATGATAGAAGACCCAATTTCTGTAATAATTGTCTCTTTCTTGGTCACTCTATCAATGAATGCAAGAGACTGAAGACCTGTAACACTTTCAAGGTGCGAGGTAATGAGGATGGTTCATGTCAAGCTTCTAAAAAGAAATAAATGACCCAGAAGGATGCAGTGAACCCTCTACAATTTTGTACCCTCCCTCTACAAGGTAATGGAAACAACAATGTGGGACAAGTGGGGTCCTAGATCAATCTGTTGCCCCTAAGAAGATTTTTGATCCCATTGCATTTTTCCTAGCCAAGGATCTTAATGTTCTTAATGCTGAGAAAGCTGCTCATGCAATTTCTACATCTCCTAGGGTCTCTCTAGTGACTGATGTGCTTCCTATTGAGAAAATTTCACTTGCCCAGCCTGATACACCTATTATTACAGCTGCCAGCAGCCCTCCTGATTCTTACAAAGCAGTGGCTCCTACTGAGCAAGTTAAGGATTCTACAGGTACTCCTCCTATTGAGGATCTTCTAGAGATTGTTTCCCCATCTCCTGGGGCCTCTCCAGTGATTGATGCGCTTCCTATTGAACAAATTTCACTTGCCTAGCCTGATACAACTATTATTACAACTGCCAGCAGTGTTCATGATGCACCTACCCAGCCTCCTGATTCTAACAAAGCAGTGGCTCCTATTGGGCAAGTTAAGGATTATACAGGTGCTCCTCCTCTTGTAACTCCTCCAGATATTGCTTTCCCGTCTTCTGGGGAATCTCCAGTGATTAATGTGTCTTCTGTTGAGCAACCTTTGTTTGTCCAGCCTGATGCAACTAACCATGAATCTTCCAGCAGTGCACATGGTGCACCTGCTCAGCCTCTTCAACTCACTCTTGTAGTCATCAATGTGCATGATGTGGGAAGGCCTCTGTCTCATCCTGATGCTCACAATACAGATGCTCCTGGTGAGAAATTTAAGGACACTGTAGGTGCTCTTCCTCTTGGGGCCCCTCCAGAGATTGATGCGATGTCAGATGTACAAACTGGTGCTTCTGTGTCTCCTGTTTCTAAACTTCATCCACCCAGCAGAGTTCACAATGCATCTTCTCAGCTTGATGCATCTGCTCTTGCAGATACTGCTGAATCTTTCACTCCTGTTCCTGCTGGAATTGCCACCAAGGCCAAATTTACTGGAGTTCCTCATAATTAGGGGATTTGTGTCACTAATACCTTCTCCCCCCCTATATGGGAAACTATGGGATTATCAAGTAGGTGATAGTCAAGATACAGATGTTATCCCTGAAGTAGCTTTTATGGCCTCTACTCATGAGGTGCCAAGAGTTGATAAAGTCACCAAGAAACCTCCTGGAAGACCTACCAAGTAGGGAGGAAAGAGTAAAGGAGCATCTTCTAAGAATACACAAGGCATGTCTCTCCAGAGAGGCAACACAAACCTTAATCAATGAAGCTGCTTTTTTGGAATTGTTAGGGGATTGGGAACTCTCCCACTACAGCAGCACTTCGACATTTCCTTACTGCCAATAAGCCTTCACTTGTGGCCATTGTTGAGCCTCTTATTAGTTTTGATAACTAGAAGGATTTCAACTGGGAATCACTCGGATACTCATTTATTTCTCACAAAAGATGTGCTGGTAACCTTGAAACACTATGGGTTTTTCAACACAATGACTTAAAACTTGAGTCTTTTGAGATTTGTCATCAAGTTATTTCAGTTCACACCCAGATGCAAGATACTCCTTTCTCCTTATCTTTTGTTTATTCCTCTTGCTCTTATATCATAAGAAGAGAACTTTGGGATGAATTATCTGCCCTCAGTGAGAATATAAACCATAACTGGGTCATCTCTGGTAAATTAAATGTTTTTCTGAGTCCAGATGAAAAAATTGGCCCTCATTTTTTCCATTCTGCTGCTTATGATTTTCAGTGTTGTGTGGACCAATGAAATCTCATTGAAGTTCCTATGGTGGGTTCCAAATTCACTTGGGGAAGGTTCACTGTAAATGGGAGGCAAGCCAGTAAAATTGATAGGTGCTTCATGCATGTCAATGATACTGGTGATCTATTGGACATCTCAGGATTTACTCTTCCCAAATTTAACTCTGATCATAATCCCATAGTTGTCTCCATTCAGGAGGACACCAAGAGACTCTCTCCCTTACCCTTCAAGTTCAACAATGCCTGGCTTTCAATTCCAGGTTGCAGGGAAGTTTTTATTGATGTATGTAATTCCACCTTCCATGGTAGTCCTTATTTTGTGGTTGTCTCAAAGCTTAGGAGAATCAAAAGCCTTTTTAAAGTTTGGAGTAAGCTCTCTCTCCCCAGAATTGATGATGAGGTCAAGGATACAGAATTTCAGCTGGAGTTTTTTCAAGAAAACAGTCAACAAGGGAATGTTCCTACTCATGAGGAACTTTAGTTTCACAAAAAGATTGATGATCTTCTTGCTCTTAAAGAGAATCTGGAAAAAATAAATTCAATGTATGATGGCTCAAGGATGGTGACAGAAACTCAAAGTTCTTTCATCACTTGCAACGGGAGAAAAGGGTTCATAAAGGACCTAACTGTATCTGAATCAATGGAACAACGTTGGTTGAGGAGAAAGAGCTATCTGATGCTGTTGTTGATCATTTTAAATTTCTATATAATGGATATAGTACTCCTCCTTCTGCCCTGATTGCCAATTGTATTGAGAAGTGTGTGAATGACTCACAGAACAATGATCTGACCTCTCCTCCTCTTGAGGATGAAGTTAAATCTTTTCTTTTCTCACTTAATTCTGAAAGCGCCCCTGGACCGGATGAATTTACCAAAAAATTCTTCATTTTCTATTGGGATATCTTTCATGCAGAAATTACCAATGCTATCAGGGAGTTCTTTCTCTCAGGATCAATTCCTTTTTGATCCAACTCCAATTTCATCACTCTGCTTCCCAAAAAAGAAGCTGTTATTGATATTGGTGACTTTCATCTGATTGCCATTGGAAACACCATTCCCAAGATTATTAGTAAAATCATCGTCACTAGGCTGGGGAAGTTTGTTGGAACCATCATCACACCTAATCAATTTGGATTTTTTCCTGGGCGAAGCATTCAAATTTTTTTATATATGGCCTCTGAAGGAGTGAATATCATGAGAAAGGAATCCAAACATGGGACCTTTGCTTTAAAATTAGATATATTCAAAGCCTTTGATACCATTAAGTGGCACTTTCTGTTCAAGGTTTTGAGTATGTATGGATTTTCATCCAAATTTATCAGTATGATTTATTATATTTTAGAGAGTGCCAGAATCTCTGTTCTGGTTAATGGGGTGACAAAAGGTTTCTTTCAATGTTCACAAGGGGTCGGACAGGGAGACCCACTCTTTGAGATCCTCTTTGCACTTTCAGAAGATTATCTGAGTCATATTATTACCAATGCAATGATGTCTAGATTCTATTTTCCTATCAAAGATACCAAGGACTCTTTTGTACCCTCACATATTTTTTATGCTGATGATATCCTTCTCTTTAGGAAGGATAATATGCGAACTATATCAGCTATCCGGAAAATCTTTAATCACTATGAAGATGTTTCTGGATAGACAATAATTTGTAGTAAATCATCTATTGTCTTCGGGAAAGGGAGCTCCTCTGTGAGGAAAAATAGAATCATTAGATGTCTTGGAGTCAAAAAAGGATCTTTGCCATTCAATTACCTTGGGGTTCCCCTCTTTTGGGGGAAGGTAAAGTGTTGCCACTTGGAAAGAATCTCTTTCAACATCACACATCAATTGGATAAATGGAAGGGAAAGTCCCTATCCCAAGCAGGCAGAGTATGCCTTATCAATTCTATCATCACCTCAATGTTTATTCATGCCTTCTCTATATATAGATGTCCAGTAAGTCTGATCAAGTCTCTTCAATCCAAGATTCGGAACATCGCATGGACAGGATGCATTAATGAAAAGAAATTGGTAACTGTTACCTGGAAAGACTGCATTAAACCCATTGAAATGGGTGGTCTTGGAATTAAGGATCTCAGGGTTTTTAATGAGGCCTTGTTGGCCAAATTCACCTGGAACCTCTTCGTACACAAGGAAGGTGAGCCGGATTTTCTTAAAGAAAGATTTACTGCTCACCTGTGCAATGGTTACACTGGGTACATGCTCTCCTCTTTCTGGACCACAATTAAATCCTCATACCAGGACATAATCTCTCATTCTATTTGGGATGTTTCAAGTCACTCCAATCTGAACTGTTGGCTCACTCCGTAGCTCGATCGTCCTCTACATGAAATCATGTAGGTACCTCAGGGTCTGAAACATATGTCTATCAATGATCTCAAAGCCAGTCTGATGGAGTTGGATGGACTTCTACGACCACACATCATCTCCCAGATTCATCGTTACAACTACATTGATTCGGATACTCTCATATGGAAGCTGAATCTGATTGGCCAACTCACTACAGGCGAGTTCTACAAGCATAAATGCTGGAAAGGCCCGGATCCCCCGTCAAGGATTATGAAATACAAGTGTCAATTCATTCCCCCTAGACACTTCCTTCTTATCTGGAAGATTTGGAGAAATAGGATGCCTATGTATGGTCAGCTGCAAAAAGCCGGATGGCATATTGTTTCAGCCAGCAGTATTTGTTTGCGAGGTGCTGAAAGCATACAACACCTCTTTGTTTAATTCAACCTTGTGCATAGACTATGGAACTACATGCAATATGTATTTGGTCTCCGGTTACCCCTGGAACCTTTTCCCAAAGGATGCTCTTTATTACAGATTTTAGCTACAGTGAGCAACTTCACAATCTTCTTCTTGCTGCATCTGCAGCAATTGTTGCCTTCTTATGGGCTGCGAGAAATCCTGCTATGTTTTGGAATAAATCCTGCTCCACACATGAGGGTATTATTTCCATGCACAATGATGTTCGAATGGCTGGGTGTATCCAATCAGGTTCGATGAAAAACTGCTTCAATGATCTTGTTACACTCCGCACTCTTAGTGTTCCTGGCAGGTGCAAAAAATCGATGTTGGTGAAGTACATTAGATGGATTACACCAATCCCGTCATGGATCAAAGTCAATGTTGATGGTGCGGTAGTAGATTAACCAAGCCCTTCAGGTTGTGGTGGTGTTTTCCGTACTTATCGAGGTTTTATCAAGGTTATTTTCTATCATTTCATTGGGAATGGATGTGCCTATGAGGCAGAGATTTGAGCTATTATCAAGGTTGTTCGTTTTTCAAATCAATTTGGGTGGATGCATCTATGGATCAAATCGGATTCGATGCTTGCAGTGGAGGCTCTCCGCCAAAACTCAAGGAAGGTTCCATGGCGGATTCTACCCCAATGGATTGAATGCCTTATCCTATCCAAGAACCTGAGTCTGAAGATCCCTCATGCATATAGGGAAGTCAATATGGTGGTTGATTCTCTTTCGAAGATGGCTATTGAAGAATGCTGCTCACGGTGGTCATTCATTGCTCCTTCTTTTTGCACGTCTCATGTAGTCTCTAACATAAAGGGCACTACTCGCACCCAAATGTACAAGTCCCCCTGTAATGTTTTGTACTTTTTCTTTTTTATATATTGAGGCGCCAAGATCTCCGCTTAGCCCGCGCCTTCTTTTCCCTAAAAATGCCTAAAAACATAAAAAACCTAAAAAACCAGAAAACTCATAAGAAAACCTTAAAATGATAAAAACACTTCAAACCCCTATAGACCTAAAAACAAAAAAAACCAAAAACCCCTAAAAGGACCAAAATACCAAAACAAACCCATAAAAACCATGAAAACTAATAAAAAATAAAACCATTAAGAGCCCATAAAAACTAAATAAATCACAAAAAGCTCTAAAACCCCACACGTCCCCAAAAAATTTAAAAGGTCTAAAAAACATCCACAACTCAAAGAAAACCTAAAAATAAAAAAAAAACCATAAAACCCCTAAATATCCAAAAACCACTAAAATTTCCTAACAACTAATAAAAATCCTAAAAATCCAAAAAAATCCATAAAACATAAAAAACTCTAAAAACCCTAAAAACCCCCATGAAAATATGAAAAACCTACAAACACATAAAACCCCTACAAAACCAAAAAAAATCTAAAAACCTTAAAAATCATAAATGCCCTAAAACACCTAAAAATCGCTAAAATACCTAAAAACATGAAAATTATAAAAAAACACCTAAAATCCCTAAAAAACCAAAAAAAATAGAAACAAACAAAAACATTAAGAACACTTTAAAACCAAAAAACACTAAAAAGTCATAAAAAACATAAAAACAACTAAAACCCCAAAAAAATGAAAACACCCTAAAACCCTTAAAACACTTACAAAACATAAACACCTATAAAACATTAAAAAAAGATAAAAAAACCCATAAAACCCCTTTAAACTCCTAAAATGTTAAAAATTGTAAAAAAATATAAAAAACACAAAAGAAACTATATAAACCACTAATACCCCCAAAAATTAATAGAAAATCTAAAAACCATAAAACCCAAAAAAAATCTTCACAACCCTAAAAACCATAAAAATCATAAAAATTTCTAAAATACCTAAAATCATAACCCCCCCCCCCCAACCATAAAAATGATAATAAAACCTTAAATAACAAAAATCACTTAAAACAACTAAAATCCCTGATAATGGTATCAATCCTAAAAACACCTAAAAACCCTAACAACATTAAAAACCATCAAAATCCATAAAAACTATAAAAACTATATAAATCCTAAAAAAGCTGCAGAAATCCTAAAAATGTAAAAACACAAAGAACCTTGAAAACCCAAAAGAAAAGATTATGACCCTAAAAAAATTACACCCTTAAAAACCTAAAAAACATAAAAAATATAAAAATATAAAAACTCACTAAAACCCATAAAACCCAAAAAACTCACTAAAACCACTAAAAACCTTAAAAAATCCCAAATCCATAAAAACTCTAAAAATCATGGAAAATATAAAAACCCTCCAATCCCCTAAAAATGCTAAAAACTACAAAGACCACAAAAAAACCAAAAAAACCAACAAAACCATAAGAACCCAATAAAAGAAGAAACCTAAAACCGTAAAAACATAACAAATGCTAAAAACCATAAAAATCCAAATATAGCTCAAAATCCCTAAAAACCTAAAAAACCCTAAAGACCCTAAAAACCCTTAAAAACACCTTAAAAACATAAAAATAGTAAAAACCATGAAACCCTCAAAAACCCAAGAAACAACAAAAAATTATAAGAACCATTTAAACACCCAATTTTTTTAAAAAAAACTAAAAAAACTTAAAAACCCAAAAAAATAAAGAAAACCCAAAAACCAAAAAAACAAAAAAAAAAACTAAAAACCCATAGTAACCCTAAAAACCCTCAAAATACTTAAAAACCCATAAAAACCTAAAAAATCCCTAAAAATACCTAAAAACCTAAAAAAACACTCAAAATCGTGAGAACCCCAAAAAGAACATAAAACCTAAAAACACTTAATACTGCAAAATTAAGTAAAAAATGGTAAGACCCTTAAAACCCTAAAACCCCTCAAAATCTCTAAAAACTATAAAAACTATAAAAATACAAAAAAAATCCTAAAAATCCATAAAAATGCCAACCCACATAAAAACTCTAAGAAAACCTTAAAAACTAAAAACCATTAAAACCATTAAAACCCCAAAACCCCTAAAAGGACCTAATAACCCTAATGCCCCTTAAGACCATTACACCTCTAAAAACCTTTGAACCCATAAAAAAATGAAAACCATAAAACCCACTAAAAATATAAAGCCCCTTTAAAAACCTAAAAATGATAAAAAACAATTAAAAACGTATAACCCTAAAAAAACAAAAAAAAAATCTAAAACCCGAAAAACCCCATAAAAACCAAAAAATTCAATAAAACCTTCAAACCCCTCAAAATCATTGAAACCCATAAAATCCAAACAAATACTAAAATTCCCTAAAAATATGAAAATGTAAAAAACCATAAAAACCCAGAAAACCACTAAGAAAACATTAAAACACCAAAAACACATAAAACCCTTATAATAACTAGAAATTCAAAAAACCCTAAAATCCACTAAAACCCCCTAAAAACATTAAATCCCTAAAAATGCCTAAAAATCCCTAAAAACCCTAAAAATCATAAAAAAATCAAACCATTAAAATACCTAAAACTTAAAAACCCAAAATCCTTGAAAAACCTTAATAAAACCATAAAAACCTAAAAACACATAAAACACCAAAAAACCCTAAAAATCATGAAAACCTCTAAAAATCATAAAAACCATGAAAACCCTAAAAACTGTGAAAACCCTAAAAACCATAATAATCCCTAAACCCATAAAAACCATAGAAATCCAAAAAGATCCCTAAAATCCCAAAAACGTAATAAACCTTGAAAACCCCTAAGAAAACCTTACAAAACTAAAAACATTTAAAGTGCCTAAAAACCTAAAAAACATTAAAACCCATAAAATAAAATAAAAAACATAAAAACCATAAAATCCTTAAAAATAGTAAAAAACCATAAAACACATCAAAACCACTAAAACCTATAAAAACCCTTTAGACACCTAAAAATATTAAAAATAATAAAAACACTAAAAAAACTCAAAAAAACCTTAAAACCCAAAAAGAACCCTAAACCCCTAAAAATCGTAAAACCCTCAAAATACCTAAAAACTCTAAAAAATAAAAAATTCGAAAAATTACTAAACGTCCCTAAATATGTACAAAATCCTAAAAACTCTATGAAATCCTTAAAAATGAAAAAACACTTAAACCCCCTTAAAAACCTAAACTATGCTAAAAACCATAAAAAACTCTACAAACCCCAAAACCCCTCAAAATCCTTAAAAACCATAAAAATACTAAATAATCCCTAAAACCACCTAAAATGTAAAAACCCCTAAAACCCTAAGAGAACCTTAAAAACATAAAAACATTTAAACCCCTAAAAAATATAAAAAAATTTAAAACCCTAAAATACCATAAAACCACATAAAAATAAAAAACCTAAAATACATAAAAACATGAACAACCCTACATACCCTAAAACCCCTAAAAACACAAAAAACCTGTAAAAACTGTAAAAAACCCTAAAAACAATAAAAAACACTAAACCCCCTAAAAACATTAAAACCCACTACCCCCCCCCCCCAAATCCCCCAAAAATCCCTTAAAACCTGAAAAACATAAGAACTCTAAAACCCCTCAAAATACCAAAAAAACCCTAAAACCATAAAAATACCTAAAAATTTAAAAAACCCTAAAACCATAAGAAAACCTTAAAATCATACAAACACTTTGAATCCATAAAAATTTAAAAATAACTAAAAACCCTAAAACCCTTATATCCCCCAAAATCCTTAAGAACCCTAAAAACACATAAAAATCCTAAAAACATTAAAATTCTCAAAAAAAATAAAAAACCCTAAAAACCACTTAGAATGCCTTAAAAACCAAAAATAGTTAAAACCTAAGAAACAATAAAAACCTAAAAACCTAATAAGTACCTAAAACCCTTAAATCCATAAAACCCCTAAAAACCATAAAAATCTATAAAACCCTAAAATCAAATAAAAACCACTAAAAACCCAAAATGCCCATTAAACCCCTAAAACCATGAAAAACTCTAAAAAACTTTAAAATGCTAAAAAACTAAAAAAAAAATAAATAAAAAGTATTTTAAAACCCCTAAATATCTATAAAACCCTAAATATATCTAAAAACCCTAAAACCATTAAAAACATAAAAAATCTATAAAAATCCCTAAAAATCCTGAAAAAAATATAAAAATGAAAAAACCTGTAAAAAACCTTATGAAAATATTTAAAATATTAAAACACCTAAAAACCAAAAATAACCTAAAAAACGCAAAACCCATAAAAACCCTACAAAACCCCCAAAACCCTCAGAATCACTAAAAACTCCAAAAATCTAAAAAATCCTAAAAAGTACTAAAACTCGATAAAGTAGAAAAAACTTTAAAAACACTAAAAAATATTAATAAAACCTTAAAAACAAAAAAAAAACATAAAACCCCTAAATATACAAAAAATGATAAAACCCTAAAAAGAACATAAAAACCCAAAAAACCCTAAATACCAAAAAACCCCTAAAAACCTTTAAAATAGTTGAAACCATTAAAAAACCCAAAAACTACTAAAAATTATAAAACCCCTTTAAATCCCTAAAAACTTTCAAAATCACTAGAAACCATAAAAACCTAAAAATAAAAAAACCATAAAAAGCTAAAAAACTAAAAAACCATAAAAACCTAAAATCCCTAAGAAAACCCTAAAGACCATAAAATTCCTAAAAAAGACATAAAAATCCCTATAAACCTAAAACAAATACTAAAGCCCCAAAAAAACTTGAAAACCTAAAAACACTTAAAACCATTAAAAACCCTAATAGTGCTCAAAATCTTATAAAACGAGAAAACCCCTTAAAATTCCTAAAAACACTAAAATGCATAGAAATATTTAAAAATCCCAAAATATCCCAAAAATATAATGATCCTTAAAAAACTAAAAACCCTAAGAAAACCATGAAAACCTAAAAAGATAATAAAAATTCTAAACAACTAAAAAATAATAAAAATGTTAAAACTTGAAAATACCATAAAACCCGAAAACACCTAAAAACCATAAAACCCATAAAACCCATAAATAACCCTAAAATCCCATAAAAACCAAAAACCCAAAAAAACTATAAAAACTATTTAATCCCCTAAAAATGATAGTAACTCTAGAAACTCATAAAAACCATAAAATACTCAAAAAACTCTAAAACCCCAAAAAAACATAAAAACCCTAAAAACCCAAAAATCCCTCAAAACCACTAAAAACCCAAAAAAATAAATATCATAAAAATACTTTAAAATGTTCTCACAAAAAAACTCAAAAAACATAATTGAACCTTAAAACCAAAAAAAACACTTAAAACCTATAAAATAATAGAAAATGTTAAAACCCCGGAAAACCCTAAAATAAAAAAACCAAAAAACCCCTCAAAATACCTAAAAACACATAAAACCCCATAAAAATCATAAAGAAGACCTAAACAACCCTAATATGTAAAAAACACTGAAATCCTACACAAACATTAAGAAGACCATAAAATCCTAAAAACAATTAAATAACTAAAAACCTACAAAATGATAAAAAAACTAAAAAAACCCTAAAATACACAAAGATATTAAAAACCCTAAGACCAAGAAAAATTCCTAAGATCCTTAAAAACCCATAAAACCCAAAAAAACCAATAAATAATGTAAAACCCCTAAAACCCCCTAAAAAGTTAAAAATCTCTAAAAACCATTAAAACCCTAAAAAACTAAAAAAACCCAAAAACCCAAAAACCCCAAAAAACCATAAAAATCCTAAAACCCCTAAAAATTCCAAAACACATAAAAAACTCTAAAATCGCTAAAATCCCTAAGAAAACCGTATAATCATAGAAAACATAAAACCCATAAAAACCTAAAAACAATGAAAACCCTACCCCCCCCCCTAGAAACCTCTCAAAATACTTGAGCAACCTAAAAACAAAAAAAATCCCTAAACACCAAAGAAATCCTAAAAAACCTAATGAAAGCTTTAAATAACTAAAAAAATTAAACCCCTATAATCTAGAAATTCTAAAATCCATAAAAACCCTAAAACACCTAGAAACACAAAAAAACCATAAAACCCCTAAAAACATAAAACCTTAAACCCCTAAAAAACTATTAAAACATTTTTAAAACCCTAAAAATGTAAAAAACAATAAAGAACCTTAAAACCTAAAAAAATCTAAAACCCCCAAAAACTATAAAAATTCTAAAAACCCTAGAAACCCTATTACCCATTAAAATACATAAAAACCATAACAAACCATAAAATTACTAAAATTCCATAAAATCAATAAAAAAATAAACACACCTAAAAACCATAAAAATCTAAGAAAACCAAAAAAAACAAAAAAAAACTTAAATCACCAAAAAACCTAATAAATTTTATAACCCCTAAAAACTGAAATACCCTAAAATCCCTAAAATCCCCCCATATACCAAAAACCCCTAAAACCATGAAAATTATAAAAAAGAACTTAAAATTGCAAAAAATGTAAAGCCCCCTAAAACCCTTGAAAACCCAAAGAAAACATTTAAAAAATTAAAAAAACATTAAACCACCAAGTAACCTAAAACGCTAAACCCCTAAAACCCTAAATAGACCCTAAAAACCCTAAAAACCCTATATCTATAAAAACAACTTAAAATCATTAAAAACTCAAAAATCCCCTAAAAACCAGAAAACCCTTACAACCCTAAAAATCTATAAAAACCCTAACAATCCATAAAAATCCTAAGAAATTCCTAGAAAACTCTAAATATGTAAAAACTAAATAACATTAAAAATACTAAAAAACCATAAAAACCAAAAAAATTAAAATCCATAAAAACCTAAAATGATAAAAACCATAACAAACACTAAAAATATTAAAAAAATAATGAAAACCCTAAAAAACCAATAAAACCCTTGAAAACCATAAAAATAAAAAAATCCCAAAAATTCCTAAAATGTTAAAAATACCTAAAAACCATGAAAAAGACTAATAAAAGAATATAAACATAAAAACACTTAAAACCCATAAAAACCTAAAAAAATAAAAAACCTAAAAATCATAAAAACCAAAAAAACCCATAAAACAATAATAATACCTAAATTCCTTAGAAATTATAAAATCCCATAAAACTTCTAAAAAAATATGCTGTAGGATGCTGGTTTCACGCTGGCTGGGAGATTCTATTGCAAATGACTTTGTTTTCCTGCTTTTTCTAGTTTTGTGTGTCTTTTGGTGTTTCTAGGGTCTTGTGGGTTTTGTCGGGTGTCTAGGGTTTTTGGGTGTGGGTTGATTGACCCATCCCCTCCCTTGTCTGCTACGTCTTTTTTCATAATAAATTTTGAGGGGGTCAGGAATAGCCTGGCCTCACACCTCTTCTTCCCTAAAAATAGAAAAATCCCTTAAAACCCAAAAAAAATCATAAAACCCTAAAGACCCTATAAACTCTCAAAATCCCTAAATACACTAAAACCCTAAAAATTATAAAAATTCCCTAAAAATATCTAAAATGTTAAAAAAACAATAAAAACCCTAACAAATCCATAAAAACAAAAAACCACTTACAAAAAATATAAAAATCCAAAAAACCCAAAAAACCCTAAAACCCCTCAAAATGTTTAAAAACCCTAAAATTATTAAAAAATCCTTAAAAATACCAAAAATAGTAAAATCCCATAAAAACCATGAAAACACTTAAGAAAACCTTAAAAACCTTAAAACACTAAAATACCCAAATAACATAAAATGTCTAAAAACACTAAATTCCATTAAAAACCCTAAAAACCATGAAACCCCTAAAAGCCATAAAAATAATAAAAACCCTAAAAACTACTAAAATCTATTAAAACCCATTAAACCTCTAATAATTATAAAATCTCAAAAAACTATGAAATCCTAAAAAACTCCAAATATATATATATATATCCCAAAAAACAAAAAACCCCAAAAAAACAAAAACCCAAAAACCACTTAAATTCCAAAAAACCAAAAAATAAACAGAAATCCCAAAAAATCCCTTAAAACATAAAAACCCTAAAACCCTAAAAATCCCTAAGAAATCCCTAAAATCTTTAAAAAATTAAAACCCCTAAAAACCTAAAAATGAAAAAAAATCCTAAAAACACCCAAAAGAACCTAAAACCCCTAAAACCCATAAAACCATAAAGAAACCCTAAAAAACCATAAAACCCTAAAAAACCATAAAACCCTAAAAAAATAAAACAACTAAAAACTCTTAATAACCTGTATACCGCTAAATAATGTTAAAAAACTATAAAAAATTAAAAACTCTAAAATACGCAGAAAACCCCTAACCCACCCCCACCCCCCCAAATAACCATAAAATCCCAAAAATCCCTAAATACCCTAATTCCCTCAAAATAAATAAAATCCCTAAAAACCATAGAAATCCTAAAAAATCACTAAAAATACCTAAAATCATAAAAACCCCTAAAAACTCTAAAAAATCCTTAAAAACCTTGAAAATATAAAAATATTTAAAACCCCTAAAAACCTTAAAAAATGAAAAAACCTCTAAAAAGACAATAAAAAACCTAAAAACCAAAAACACCTAAAATCCTTAAAAATATTGAACCCCTTAAAAATAATAATAACCATAAAAACACAAAAAGAAACATTTAAACCCCCATAAACATTTAAACCCCCATAAAAATTTAAAATCTAAAAAAACATCAAAAACTATAACAACTCATAAAACCCCTAAAAAACATAAAAATCATAAATATATCCCTAAAATACATAAAAATATAAAAACCCATAAAATCTCTAAAAACATAAGAAAACCTTAAAAACCTAAAAACACTTAAAACCCCTGAAAACATAATAAACACTAAAACCCCCCAAAACTATAAAAACTCTAAAACCATCAAAATCCCTAAAACCAGTAAAAACCCTAAAACCCTAGAAAAATACTAAAAATCCAAAATACATAATAAACCCTAAAAACCCAGAAAAATCCTAGGAAAAAAATTAAAATTAAAAAAAGACTTTAAACCGCAAGAAACTTGAATTTTTTTTAAAAAACCCTATACAACCTAAAATGATCTTAACCCCTAAACCCCCTAAAAACATAAAATTCCTAAAAACCTAAAAAACCACTAAAAACTCTAAAAACCAATTAAACCCCTTAAAATGTTTAAAAAACTCTAAAAAATAATACAAATATCAAGAAAAAACCATAACCCCCTCCCCCCAAACCACAAAACCCAAAAAAAATTCAATAAAACCATAAAAACCCTAAATATCACTAAAATCCCTAAATAATTCATAAAAACCTAAAATACCACAAAAACATTAATACCATAAAAAAATTAAAACCCCTAAGAAAATACTAAACCCTTAAAAATACCTAAAACCTTATGATAACCCTTAAAACCCAAAAATATCCATAAAAACTTTGAAAACCAAATAAATCTTGAAAACTCATAAAATTACCTAAAAACATAAAAGATAATAAAACCCCTAAAAAACATTACAAACCAAAAAAAATAAATTTTAAAAAACAGAAGCAAAAAAATGATAAAAACTGTAAAAGAAACTAAGAACCTTTAAAACCCATCCAAACTGATAAACCCTAAAAACAAAAAAAACTCTAAAACCCCTTTGAACCCCTAAAAACTCAAAAAAAATCAAAAAAACCATAAAAACCCTAAAAATCAAAAAAAATCCCAAAACCCAAAAAAATAATAAAAAACACCAAAAACCCTAAAACCCACAAAAACCCAAAAATCGAAAGAAACCTAAAAATAGTAAAAACCCTAAAAATCACTAAAGCCCTTAAAAACATAAACAACCATAAAATACATTAATAAACTAATAAAAACATAAAAACCTAAAAACACTGAAATCTCATAAAACCCTAAAAACAATAAATCCCTAAAAAACTCTAAAAAACTAAAAACCATAAACCCCTAAAATCCTTAAAATTCCCAAAACCCCCATAAATACCCTAAAAACAATAAAAATCATGAAAACCCTTTAAAACACTAAAACATTGAAAAAATAAACAAAATAAAAAAAATAAAAAAACTCAAAAAAAACATAAAAAAAATAACATAAAAAAAATGAAAACACTAAAAAATCCTAAACCCCTCAAAATCCCTAAAAACCATTGTCACGACTCATCCCCCGGGGCCTGTATCGTGACTACCTCAAGCCCTCCTTTCATAGGACAGGGGATTGAGACTAGCACCAAAAGGCGTAAATCCTGAAACTGGGAAGGCATTGCCTTTATAACAGTAAATAAATACAACAGAGTACGCAAATGGAAGTAAAACACTAAGTAAACTAGAATACCAAAGAGTGTGCTGAAAGTAAAGGGGGCCGAAAATACAAGTCAAACAATAAAGTACAATACAACTGAAATGCTAGTACAAGTGAAGAAAGGAAGTAAAGTAGTTACTGGGTCATCCTTTGGCATTCCCACCTGAAGGGTGGGTACAGATGGCCTCCTCATCACCCCAAATCCGTACGTCCTCTCTATGTACATCTCGTCGAGTGTTCCACCTCCAAGTACCATCTAGTTCTGCTACTCTCTGCCCCGATCAACGTTGTCTGTTGTCTGAAACCAACAAAATGAGGTGCAAGCATAGCCCGTGCATGGGTGAGTATAACGATACTTAGTAGGGACCCCGAGACCCTCAAGATCTCATAAAATCTGACAAGGATAAACCACAATGTATGAAACCAATGGATAACCATTTTTTAGGTATATGCCCATACATATACATAAGTTTTCTAGTAACCCATCTCAATCCTGAGGAAAACACTAACATCATTGACTCAGCTAAAACCATGATTTCAGATAATTATAGATGTACAGATGATTAGTCATGAAGATAAATCATCTTATTCTATCAAGAGGCACTACTTCTGACCATACGGAGTCTGACCCACACAGGATCGATAGGTACTAACCCCCATAATGACCCACACAGGATCTGACCCACACAAGATCGGTATGCACTCATCCACACAGGATCGTTGAGAACTGACCCACACAGGA
Source organism: Viscum album (assembly GCA_963277665.1). NCBI lineage: Eukaryota > Viridiplantae > Streptophyta > Magnoliopsida > Santalales > Viscaceae > Viscum > Viscum album. Next base: position 443,593 of record CAUJRU010000387.1, on the reverse strand, counting down.
TCTGACCCACACAGGATCGGTATGCGCTGACCCACACAGGATCACTGAGCATTGACCTTCGTATGATCTGTTTCAAACATCCGGCTCACTATCATCCACTGAATTCTTCACACCTGGTGCACTCAAGTTCCATAGAATCTGCCCTCGAGATATCAGTCGTACCTCCACCGCCACTAAACTCGACTAAGGAGTAACCCAAAGGACAGCCATGTCGTAAGGTTTCCAACGTGGCAGATGGTTCGTCAATCGGACGCTCGGTCTGTGAGTTATTGGCATTTCCGTTCCAAGGGACCGGTTGGTTTTTAGGTTCAAACCAACCCGACCGTACTCCAACTATGACCAAACCAAAATTGGGGTATTCCAAAAGTACCGTCTCGCTCTAAGATTTACGTTTCTGTAAACGGTTCATCGATCGGACACCCATAGCCCAAGATAGGGGCGAAAAGGTGTAAACTAGCCAAATGGGTCCAGGTCCGGTCCGACCCAGTCAGAATGACCTCGCCTAACCCAATCCGGACCAAGGTCTAACCCAGTACACGGGTCCGATCCAGTCCGAGAAAGCAGCCTGGCCTGAGGGCGGCCCAAGGGGCCGTCAGCCGGTCCACCCTCGGTCGGGAATGTAAAGACCCAGAATTTCCATGGAAAATTTTTTCTTAATTACATGGGAATTTTACGAATCCAAAGTTTCTGACGGTGCTTGATTCTGAGGCCCAGTGTGCCCGAAGTCAATTTCTGAAGTTTTGTTCGGGTACATTCAGTAAACGTACGTGCATAATTTTATAACTTTTGAACTGATGCTCGGAATTGAAATATGAGGGCACCGTTGAACTCGCAACGTCGGTGATTTTTTAGTGAGACCTTCAATGCAGTTTCATTCTAATGAGAGTGGAAGTTAGATTTTGGGGGGTTTTTAATTAAGTTAAATAAAAATAAGAGTTGTCTTATTTTTATTTCTTAGTTGTTAAAACCTCCAAGGGAAGGTTAGTGGTGGGGCCCACCCGCAAATAACCTCCCTTGGGAGGATATTATTAGGTGGGGCCCACACAAGCTCCAAACCCCCTAAACCCCCCCATTTATGTGGGATGAAACCCTTAAACTTCACTTGAGTTAATGAATCCAACCCTCTCTTCATTTAATTGTAACTTTACACTTTCCCCTCATTAAAGTGCCAACTCCTTCACATAATTAATTGGCACATTTTGAATTCTTTTGAATTCGTGCCAACTATAAAATAATAGACAAAGCTATTATTTCATTTTTGTTTGGCAACCCTCTTTTGGTGGAGCCTTGGAAGAATTGAGAGAACTACATCCTCTCAACGAAGAACACAAAGAACGCCCCTCGCCATCGAAGAATGACAAACACCATCTTCTTCCTTCTTCAACTGGGGAAAGAAATGGAAGTACCGCCACCCACGAAGTACGCCGACTACTTCATCTCGACTCATCTTCTCTGAGCTCTTCCTCCTCCGACATTGACGGAACGACGTCCGCCTTCCTTGACTCCGTCATCAATCACCGAAATTGAGGTAGGGGAATTTGAGTTATTTTATATATGATTATAAACCTCCATTATTTGTCATTCAAATTTCTGGATTATGGTATGCCAAATGTTATTTCCATGACGAGGAGGGATCGGACTGCACAAACACGGCCCAAACCTCCCCCTTTGGTTGTTCTTTTTGTTGATGATGGAGGAGGACCGTGAAGAAACCAGTGGCGTAAGGCCGCCGGGTTGCCACAAGGGCGCGGCACCGCCGTGCCGCACAGAGAACCAAGACGCGGCCAGGTGGGTCCCGGCGGTGCCATCGCACCGCGTCAGAAGAAGGGGGGACGCGGCCAGGAGGGCCGCGACGGTCAGAAGATCAGCGCGGCGCCGTCGCGCCGCGCGGAGAAGCTGGAGGTCACGGGTAGGCCTGGCTGCGGCGAAGGTGGCGTGACACCATCACGCCATGTGGAGGCCAGCGGAACTGTGGTGCCATCGCGCCGCAGTGGAGGAGCTAGTGGAGGCCGGCTGAGCTGGACGTCGATGCACGCTACAGGCGAGACCCCTCGGGTCCCGCGGGTCACCGAACTGGCTCTTAGCGCCAGTTCCTTCATAATCCAGGGGGCTCCGCACCCCCCCCCCCCTCTCCCACGACATGGCTAGCTTGGCCACGCGGGCCATCTCACCGGCCATGCGAGCCAGCCAACCGGGCTACCAGGCTGGGCAGCCCATCCGAGTCGGGCCGCTAGGCCGGGCCACCCTCAGGTGAGGCCCCCCTCGGGTTGGGCCTCCCTTTAGGGTCGGGCCGCCCCCTCAGGCCAGGCTGCTTTTTCGGACCGGGTCGGACTCTGGGACGGACCGGGTCAGGCTGGGTCGGTCCAACTGGGTCGGATCGGACCTCGACCTGTTTCACCAGTTTACACCTTTTCGCCCCTATCTTGGGCTACGAGTGTCTGATTCAAGAACTGCCTGTGGTGATGGAAGGCTTGGATCGAGAAGGTTCTTTTGTAATGCCCCACTTGAGGTTTGGAAATAGTTGGAGTATGGTCGGGTTGGTTTGAAACTAAAAACCAACCGGGCCCCTGGAACGGAAATGCCAATAACTCACAGATCGGGCGTCCGATTGATGCACCGTCTGTCGCGTTGGAACCCTTACGAAATGGCGGTCCTTTAGATTACTCATTTGTGGAGTTTATTGGAAGTATAGATATGACCAATATCTCAAGGGCAGATTCTACAGAACTCGAGTGCACCGGGTATGAGGAATCCAGTGACTGATAAGGAGGCTGAGGTTGGAGACAGATCATATAGAGGTCAGTGCTCAATGATCATGTGTGGGTTAGCGCATACCGATCCTGTGTGTGTCAGATGCTGTGTGGGTCAGTGCTTAGCGATCCTATGTGGGTTAGTGCATACCGATCCTGTGTGGGTCAGATCCTGTGTGGGTCAGCGCTCAGCAATCCTGTGTGGGTCAGCACATACCGATCCTATGTGGGTTAGATCCTCTGTGGGTCGTTGTGGGGGTTAGTTCCTATTGATCCTATGTGGGTCATACTCTATATGGTTAGAAGCAGTGCCTCTTGACATAATAAGATGATCTAGCTTCGTGACTAATCATCTGTACATTTATACTTCACTGAAATCCTGGTTTGAGCTGAGTCAATGACGTTAGTGTTTTCCTCATGATTGAGATGGGTTACTAGATAACTTAGGTATATGTATGGGCATATACCTAAGTAAGGGTTATCTGTTGGTTTCATACTTTTTGGTTTATCCTTGTCGGATTTTGTGAGATCTTGAGGGTCTCGGGGTCCCTACTGAGTATCTTTATACTCACCCCTTCATGGGCTATTCCCGTAGCTTGTTGTGTTGGTTGCAGATGACGGACAGCGCTGATCGGGGCAGAGAGTAGCAGAACTGGATGGTACTCGAAGGTGGACCACTCAGCGAGACGTACACGGAGCAGACGGATGGATTTGGGGTGCTGAGGAGGCCATCTGTACCCACCCTTCAGGTGGTAATGTCGGAGAATGACCCAGTAGCTGCTTTACATCCTTTCTTCAGTTGTACTAGCATTTCAGTTGTATTATACTTTACTATTGAGCTTTTATTGACAACCCCATTTACTTTCAGCACACTCTTTTGTATTTTGTTTTACATAGTGTTTTACTTCCAGTTGCGTACTCTGTTGTGTTTGATTACTATTATAAAGGAAATTCCTTCCCAATTTAGGGATTTACACATTTTGGTGCTAGTCGTCATCCCCTGGCCTATGGAAGGCGGGCTTCAGGTAGTCACAATATGGGCCCCAGGGGACGGGTCGTGACAAATTGGTATCAAAGGAGTCGGTTCTACCGCAGAACTTAGGTCTATGATATTCCTTTTCTGTGAAGAAATAGTGTTAAGGGTACTAAGTGTGGTTTTCATTTTAGGGAGTCCAATGTTGGTGAGGCGGCTGACATATCCATACACTAGGACCCTGATTACTGATTTCCAACTTAGTGCATGAAAACACTGATTATGTGTGTGTTTTTAAAAGCTTTCTTTAAATCAGCTCAACCAGGTCGGCTCACCAGGTAAATCTTTTGACCGTGTCGCATCTATTTCTTTCAGGATGCCTCCTCGAGGACGACCATTTAGAGCCCCAAGAGTTGTCTGCACTGATATCCCATCGAGCAATTAGGCCTCGATATAGGGCCCTTTACCAACGGAGGCACTAGTGGTACCACTTCTCATTGGGACACTGATGCCACCAGCCCCAACAACAGATGATGCACACCACTTGAGCGTGTTGCATGAGTTCCAGCACCAGAGGCCACCCAGTTTCAGGGGAGAGACAGACCCACAGGCGGCTTAGAATTGGCTGGAGGTTGTGGAAAGAGTCTTCAGGCTAGTAGGGACACCAGCAGACTTCAAGGTGGTCATTGCTGCCATCCTCCTTCAGGAAGCAGCAAGCAGATGGTGGAGCCTGATGCTCCAGGTGCATGACGAGGCAACACTTCTATGGACAGACTTCAAGAGCCTGTTCCGGGCAGAGTTTGTTCCATCCACCTTTCGTGCGGTATGAATATAGGAGCTACTACATCTACAGTAGGGTAGCATGACAATAGCACAGTACTCAGCGAGGTTCATCGACCTCTCACGCTACTCCACTGATATGGTACGAGACACATTTTTCAGGGCCCAGACCTTCTAGTAAGGGATCAGGTGATAGATTAGAGCCTCGATGATCTCCCTCAGCATTCCGATGCAGGCAAGAGTGTTGGAGAGATCCCTTCAAGTGGATCATTTCCTTGCTGAGCAATCTCCAGCAGTGAGACCCACTACAAGTCTACTTGCAGCAGAGTCTTCTGTAGCTGGCAGTAGACAGATGATGCGGAGGTCCAAGAGGACCTGACCTATAGGTGGTAGACCGCATGACTCAGGATTAGTTTTTCAGGATAGTGACTATTCTAGGAGCAGACAATGTTACTCATGCGGCGGGTAGGGTCACATGGAACGTGAAAGTATGACCCACCATACAGACAATTAGCAGTCAGTTGAGGGACCTCCAAGGTAGAGGTAGAGATTCAATCGAGGCGGTCCGCAGGGTAAAATCAGACGTGGCAGAGGATCTAGTCGAGCAGCTGGTGGTGGATGACTTTTCGAGGAGTTTCCACCACCACCACCAGGAGGTCCACCCCGACCGTAGGGAGTGGGTGGACAGGGGAGAGCTCAGCTTCAGGCAGTTGAGGCATATGACCATGGTGCTTCGGAGATGATTCGAGGTACGATTTTTGTCTAATACACCTTAGTTGCAGTTCTTATAGACACAGGTTTCAGTCACTCTTTCATAGACACTACCCTCGTTTAGATCTCGGAGATTCCGACGAAGCCGTTGGCTCGATCCTTAGGGCTAGAGACTGCAATGAAAGCAGACTCGAAGATTACGCACTGGTTCCAGAAGTGTGAGCTTACTCTAGGAGGCGAGATCTTAGGCTGGGATATTCTCGTAGCAGCATCGAGGCCTTAAGACATCATCTTGGGTATGGACTAGTTATCTACAGTCCGTGCTCAGATTGACTGTATTTGGTGAAAAGTGCGGTGTGTCCTCACGGATGGGACCGGGTTTGCCTTCACTAGTAAGAAGGGAACCTTTGCAGTACATGATGGACTTAATCGGAGGAGGGTTCAGTCGATCACTCATCAGTTGGCCTACCTTACCCTCAGATCAGTTGATGTGGAGAGTCCAATCTATCTTGTAGTGGTGGACCATTATGCGAATGTTTTCCCTGACGATGTTCTAGGATTACCTCCTCATAGAGAGGTGGACTTCTACATTGACTTGTACCCCAGGACAGCACCGATATCTACACCAGCATATCAGATGGATCCCACTGAGCTTCATGAGCTACTGGTACAACTTGAGGACTTGTAGGAAAAGGGATTCATCCAGCCCATTGTTTCTCCCTAGGCAGCCTCGATTCTGTTTGCCAAGAAGGCGGATGGGAGCTTGAGGATTTGTGTCGACTACCGTCACCTGAACCAGGTAACCGTGAAGAACAAGTACCCACTCCCAAGGATTGACGACCTCTTTGATCATCTCAAGGGAGCTCAATGGTTCTTGAAGATAGACCTCAGATCAGGCTATCACCAACTCAGAGTTCGAGACGAGGATGTGCAGAATATGACCTTCAGGTGTCGGTATGGCCACTACGAGTTCTTAGTTATGCCTTTCGATGTAACCAATGCTCCAGCAGTGTTCATGAGTCTCATGAATAGGATCTTCCGACCTTACCTTGATTGCTTTTTTGTAGTCTTCATCGACGACATACTTATATACTCGACGACTGAGGAGGAGCATGCCTACCATTTTCAGGTAGTACTTGGCACACTCCGAGAGCACCAGCTTTATGGTAAGCTCTTGTAGTGCCAGTTCTGGATTCGAGAGGTTCACTTCTTGGGGCATGTCATCTCAGAGGCTGGATTTGCAGTGGATCCAGTGAAGATTGAGGCGGTACTTTCTTCGGAGACACCCAGGAGTGCGGTAGAGGTACGGAGTTTCCTGGGCTTGGCTCAATACTACCGAAGATTCATTCCAGACTTCTCCAGTGTTGCAGCACCACTATCTGCCTTGAGAAAGAAGGGGAAACCCTTCGTGTGGTTAGAGAGATGCCAACGGGGCTTTCAGAAGATGAGATAGAGGCTAACTAGTGCTCCCATCTTGAGACTTCTAGAGGAAGGTGTAGGGTACGTAGTCTACTGCGACGCATCAGGGACCGGACTCGGGTGTGTCCTAATGCAGGAGAGAGCAGTGATCGCATATGGTTCTCGGAATCTAAGACAACATGAGCATAACTATGCTACCCATGACCGGGAGTTAGCAGTAGTGGTCTTCTCATTGAAAATGTAGTGGAACTATATTATGGGTGAACGTTTTACCGTGTACTCTTATCACAAGAGTCTTAGTTATATCTTCTCTCAGAAGGACCTAAACCTGAGACAGTGGAGTTGGCTTGAGTTCCTCCAGGACTATGACTTTGAGATAGTCTATACTCTTGGGAAGGGGAAAGTTGTAGCATATGCTCTTATTAGGAGATCAGGCATTCAACTTCTAGGAGAGGCTACAAAGCATTTGGCTGCCTTAAATATATCCTTTGTGGATAGGGATGGAGCAGCCTATCTACAGTATATTACAGTCACTCCCCCACTTCTTCAACAGTTCAGGGAGGCGCAGCATGGGGACACTGACTACGAGATATGACATGATCATATATCTACAGGGCAGGCACCTGATGGATTTTATGAAGGTGGGGAGCACGTCACCCTCTTTAGAGGATGTACCATGGTACCAGTTGCACTTCACGAGGAAGTTTTGAGGGAGTTCCACAATTCACCTTGAGGACATACACTGTGCTTGTGTCCTCGACTTCAGTCGTAGCTGGGAGGACCACTTACCTTTGGTGGAGTTCTCCTACAACAATAACTATCACTCCACCATCGGTATGGAACCTTTTGAGGCCTTGTATGTTCGACCTTGCAGATCGCCACTATGTTGGACAGACCCAGGGGAGTCAGCACTAGTTGGACCAGAGATGGTACGCGCTACCACGGAGAAGGTGCAGATAATCTAGGAGCGGATGAAGACTACATAGAGCAGGCAGAAGTCGTATGCTGACAGGAGACAGATACCTCTGGAGTTTGAGGATGGCTACCATGTCTTTCTACAGGTCTCACCTCGACGAGGTCTATGGAGATTTAGCCAAGGTGGCAAGTTATATCTGAGGTTAATCGGACCTTTCTAGGTCTTCATCAGAGTAGGCAAGGTGGCTTACCACTTAGCTCTTCCACATCAGTTGCACCGGGTGCATGAAGTCTTCCATGTATCTAAGCTAGGGAGATACGTGCACAACCCATCCCATATCATCGACCATGGGGAGCTGGACATCAATGACAGGGTGACTGTTACATAGGTTTCGGTGGAGATTGAGGATCGACAAGAGCGGATCCAACGTGGACGGTCGGTACCTTGGGTGCGCGTTTGTTGGCAGCACTGGAACCTCTAGGAGAGCACATGGGAGTGGGAGGCTCAGATGTGTGCTCAATACCCTCATTTGTTCCTTTAGTTCAAGTTATATCTTACGAGGACGTAAATCCCTGAGGTGGAGAGAATTTAAAGACCCATAATTTCCATGGAATTTTTTTTCTTAAATACTTGAGAATTGTATGAGTTCTCAGTTTCTAACGGCGCTTGATTATGAGGCCTGGTGTTCCCGGAATCAATTTCTAAAGTTTTTTTGGGTACGTTCAGTAAACGTACATACGTGATTTTATAACTTTTGAACCAGTGCTCAGAATTGAAATTTGAGGGCACCGTTGAACTCACAGCGTCATTGATTGCTTAGTGATACCTTCACTGTAGTTGCGTTCTAACGAGAGTGGAAGTTAGATTTTGGGGGTTTTTAATTAAGTTAAATAAAAATAAGAGTTAGATTATTTTTATTTCTTGGTAGTTAAATCCTCCAAGGGGAGGTTAGTGGTGGGTCCCACCCACACATAACCTCCCTTGGGAGGATATTATTAGATGGGGCCCACAAAAGCTTCAAACCCCCAAAACCCCCCATTTATGTGGGATGAAAACCTTAAGCTTTCCTTGAGTTAATGAAGCCAACCCTCTGATACCAATTTGTCACGACCAGTCCCCCGGGGCCCGTATCAAGACTACCCCAAGCCCGCCTTCCATAGGCCAGGGGATGGCGACTAGCACTAAAAGGCGTAAATCCCTAAAATGTAAATGCATTGCCTTTATAATAGTAAACAAACACAACAAAGTACGCAACTGGAAGTAAAACACTGAGTAATACAGAATACAAAAGAGTGTGTTGAAAGTAAAGGGGTTCGGAAATACAAGCCCAATAGTAAAGTACCATACAACTAAAATGCTAGTAAAACTAAAGAAAGGAATTAAAGCAGCTACTGGGTCATCCTCCGGCATTCCCACCTGAAGGGTGGGTACAGATGGCCTCCTCAGCGCCCCAAATCTGTCTGTCCGCTCCGTGTACGTCTCGTCGAGTGGTCCACCTCCAGGTACCGTCCAGTTCTGCTACTCTCTGCCCCGATCAGTGATGTTCTTCATCTGCAACCAACACAACGAGTTGTGGTCATATCCAATGCAGGGGTGAGTATAACAATACTTAGTAGGGACCCCGAGACATTAAAGATCTCACAAAATCCGTCAAGGATAAACCACAAATTATGAAACCAACGGATAACCATTACTTAGGTATATGCCCATACATATACCGAAGTTATCAAGTACCCCATCTCAATCATGAGGAAAACACTAACGTCATTGACTCATATCAAACTAGGATTTCAGTGAAGTATAGATGTACAGATGATTAGTCGTGAAACTAGATCATCTTATTCTGTCAAGAGGCACTGCTTCTGACCATACGGAGTCTGACCCACACAGGATCGATAGGTAATAACCCCCGCAATGACCCACAGAGGATCTGACCCACACAGGATCGGTATGCGCTGATCCACACAGGATCGCTGAGCGCTGACCCACACAGGATCTAACTCACACAGGATCGGTATGCACTGACCCACACAGGATCGCTGAGTACTGACATCTTTATGATCTGTCTGCAACATCTTCCTCGCTATCAGCCACTGGATTATTCGCACACGGTGCGCTCGAGTTTCGTAGAATCTTCCCTTGAGGTATAGTTCATACCTCTACTACCACTAAACTCTGCTAAGGAGTAACCCAAAGGACCTCCTTGTCATAAGGGTTCCAACGTGACATACGGTGCGTCAATCAGATGCCCGGTCTGTGAGTTATTGGCATTTCTGTTCCAGGTGACCGGTTGGTTTTTAGGTTCAAATCAACCTGACCGTACTCCAACTATTTCCAAACCTCAAGTGGGGTATTCCAAAAGTATCGTCTCACTCTAAGCTTTCTGTCGCTGTAGACAGTTCGTCGATCGGACGCCCGTAGCCGAAGATAGGAGCGAAAGGTGTAAACGGGCCAGACGGGTCCGGGTCCGGTCCAACCCAGTCGGACCGACCCAGCCCGACCCGATCCGGACTGGGGTCTGACCCAATCCGCGGGTCCGATCCGGTCCGAGAAATCAGCCCGGCGCGAGGGTGGCCAGGCCGAAGGCCGCCCGGCCAAAGGGCAGGCCGCCGAGGGCAGCCCGGCAGAAGGGCGGCCCGGCCGAGGTGGCCCAGCGGCCTGCCCTAGCCATGCCCAGGGGCGAGACGCACCCCCTTGGCACACCCAAACGGCTTAGACGGTTAGGGTCCCCACCCGAACAACTAAACCGTTCGGGTGTGCCAGGGGGCGCGCATCTGCCCCCGAGGCCAGGCTAGGGCAGGACGCCGGGCTGCCCTCGGCCGGGCCGCCTTTGGCCGGGGCACCCTCGGCCGGGGCACCCTCGGTCCAGGCTGCTTTCTCGGACTGGATCAGACCCATGGACTGGGTCGGACCGGACCTGGACCTGTTTGGCCAGTTTACACCTTTTCGCCCCTATCTTCGGCTACAGGTGTCCGATCGACGAACCGTCTGTGGCAACGGAAATCTTAGAGAGAGAAGGTACTCTTGGCATACCTCACTTGAGGTTTGGACACAATTGGAGTACGGTCGGGTTGTTTTGAACCTAAAAACCAACCGGGCCCCTGGAACGGAAATGCCAATAACTCACAGACCGAGCGTCCGATTGACGCACCGTCTGTCGCGTTGGAACCCTTACGACATTGCGGTCTTTTGGGTTACTCCTTAATAGAGTTTAGTGGTAGTATAAGTACGAACTATATCTGGAGGGAAGATTCTATGAAACTCGAGCACACCAGGTGTGAAGAATCCAGTGGTTGATAGCGAGGCAGAGGTTGGAGACAGATCATACAGAGGTCAGTGCTCAGCGATCCTGTGTGGTTCAGCGCATACCGATCCTATGTGAGTCAGATCCTGTGTGGGTCAACGCTCATCAATCCTGTGTGGTTCAGCACATATCAATCCTGTGTGGTTCAGATCCTCTGTGGTTCATTGCGAGGGTTAGTACCTATCGATCCTGTGTGGGTCAGACTCTGTATGGTCAGAAGCAATGCCTCTTGACGGAATAAGATGATCTAGTTTCGTGACTAATCATCTATACATCTATACTTCCCTGAAATCCTGGTTTGAGCTTAGTCAATGATGTTACTATTTTCCTCATGATTGAGATGAAGTACTAGATAACTTGGGTATATGTTTGGGCATATACCTAAGTAATGGTTATCCGTTGGTTTCATAATTTGTGGTTTATCCTTGAAGGATTTTGTGATATCTTTAATGTCTCAGGGTATCTACTATGTATTTTTATACTCACCCCTACACGGGCTATACCCACAACTCGTTGTGTTGGTTGCAGATCATGGGCAGTGCTGATCGGGGTAGAGAGTAGCAGAATTGGACGGTACCCAGAGGTAGACCACTCGGCGAGACGTACACGGAGCGGACAGACAGATTTGGGGTGCTGAGGAGGCCATCTGTACCCACCTTTCAGGTTGGAATGTCGTAGAACGACCTAGTACCTGCTTTAATTCCTTTCTTCAGTTGTACTAGTGTTTCAGTTGTATTGTACTTTACTTTTGGGGTTGTATTTCCAGCCCCCTTTACTTTCAGCACACTCTTTTGAATTCTGTTTTACTTAGTGTTTTACTTCCAGTTGCGTACTCTGTTGTGTTTAATTACTGTTTTAAAGCCAATGCCTTCCTAGTTTATGGATTTATGACTTTTAGTGCTAGTCGCCAGCCCCTGGCCTATGGAAGGTGGGCTTGGGGTAGTCACGATATGGGCCCTGGGGGACGGGTCGTGACAACTATAAAAACCAAAAAAAATCTAAAAAAAACCTAAAAAATCCTAAAAACATAGGCACCCCAAAAAACTCTCAAAACCCCTAAGAAAAACATTAGAAACCAAAAAACAGATAAAATCCCTAAAAAACTAAAAAAATCTAAAAGCACTAAAACAATGAAATCCTTTAAACCCCTACAAACTGTCAAAATCATTAAAATCCTAAAAACCAAAAAAATCATCAAAATCCATAAAAAATTTAAAACCCAAAAAATTTATAAAACCATAAGAAAACATTAATAACCTAAAAACACTTGAACCCCTAAAAAACCATAAAAAAACTAAAATCCCTAAAAACTATAAAAGAAACTAAAAATCATTAAAACCCATAAAAAACCCTAAAAACATAAACCCCTAAAAACACATTAAAACATTAAACCCACTAAAAAATCTAAGAAACCATTAAACACTTAAAAAAATAAAATCCCTAAAAACACATAAAATCATAAAAACCACTAAAATCTCTACAAACCCTTTAAACCCCTAAAAATTTTAAAAACTCTGAATAACCTTAAACCCCCTAAAAACATAGAAAATACTTAAAACCCCATAAAACATAAAAAACATAAAATCCATAAAATCCCCTAAAAAACCACAAAATCCCTAAAATCCTAAAAACACTAAAAATATTAAAAAATCCTAAAAACATAAGAAACCCTAAAAACACTGAAAATCTCTAATATAACCTTAATTACCCAAAGACACTTAAAACATATAAAAACCTAAAAAACCCTAATCACCAAAAAACCCCAAAAACCCTACAAACCTAAAAGAACCCCAAAACCCCTATAAAACATAAAAATCTGCAAAAACTCTAAAATACTTTAATACCCTAAAAACATTAAAAACTCTAAAAATATTAAAAAACTATAAAACAATAAAAACCTATTGAACCCTAAAAACCCTCACAATCCCTAAAAAACATAAAAATATAAAAAAATATAAAAAATACCTAAAATGTAAAAAAATCCTAAAAACCCAGAAAACCCCTTAGATAACATTAAAATCCTAAAAGAACTAAAAATACCTAAAAACATAAAAATGATGAGAACCCTAAAAAACCATAAAAAACCTGAAGCCCTCTCAAAATTCCTAAAACCCCCAAAACCATAAATATCATAAAAAGACCTAAAAATCCGTAAAATTGTAAAAAAAACCTATAGATTCTAAAAAAACCAAGAAATCCATAAAAACCAAAAAACATAAATGATATAAAAATACCTAAAAAAGATAAAACCCTAAAAGACAATGAAAACAAAAAACCCCCTTAAAATCCCATTAAAAGCATAAAAACCCTAAAACCCATAAAAACCCTAAAATCAACTAAAAAATTTATCAACCATTAAAAATATTTAAAAACCCTTGAAACCCCCACTGGTTCTTGATGATGAGAATCCATTTGTCCTGTTCTCGGTTTCTGATTTTCTTCCCCCTTTTCCTCGGGTTGAGATTTTTCCGAAGGTTCCTGATTGGAATGAAGGATGTCTGCCGCTCCGGTTATCGATGGCAGAGTTCAACGAGGCCTCTTCCCTGCATAGACTGACCTTGGTTGCCTATTTCTCAAATTGGCGACCTCTGGTGGATGTTTTTGATAGATTCATGTTTGAACATTGGGATCTCCAAGATCGTGCCACGGTAGGACTTGTCGATAGAAGACACATCTTGATTCGCTTTGCATCAGAGGAGGATATGATTCATGCCTGGTCTGCAGATCCAAGAAGATGCAACAATACCCATTTCACTCTTTCTTGATGGATATTTGATCTGCATATGAACCGTGACTCACCGATGGTGGCATCTTGGGTTAGATTTCTGGAACTTCCCCTTCTCTTTCAAAATTTCTCCATTATTTCCATGTTGTAAAATCTGGTGGGAAGGTTCTTATGTGTGGATAGTAGAACGAGGACCACTTGTCACCTGATAGCCCCAAGGGCCTTTATTGAGATTGATGTATTGAAGAAACCGGTTGATTTTGTTTGGATTGTTGTTGGTGAGGAGCTTCGTTGAAAGCAACCTGTGATTTTTGAGTCATGGACTGATTTTTTCTCCTCTTGTTAGCAACTGGGACATAATGATTGGGCTTGTAGGTGTGACAGCAGGAATTATGGTGATTTTCATCGAGCATAGGAGGGGGTTGGAAAAGGGAGGCACAATTGGGGTGAGGTGAAGAAGGCTATGCACACAGATGCTCTTCTCTTGAATGTGGTTCAGGTTGAGTTTGGTGAAAAGGATCAGGGTCGAGTGGGGGTGCATGTTAAGAAGGTTGCAGCGACTATTACAAGCGGGCATGAAAGGACTGCTGCTGAGGGGACAACTTCTGCTTTTGGTCCCGGTTCTGGATCACTGAACCCGAGGATTGTGTGGGCTGATATTCCGGTTACGATGGGGGGCCATGGGTCTGCTGATCAAGGATTAGGGAGAATGGTTGTTCTGTGCCAACCGGAGCCCAAGGTGAGTGATATCTTCAAGAGACAGAGGAGAGACTTGCAGGTTTCGGATGTTGGATGTTTTGCAAGCAGGGAGGTTGCTGCTGGTGGGATCCATATTTCCACTGATAACAGTATGATGATGAGGCTGGATGCCATTCCAACTTTTAATCACTTTCAAGGGCTGGATACTAAGGAGGAGGTGCAAGGGTCTCCGCTTGCCGACTCTTGGAGTGCGAGCCCTATTGTACAAGGGAGTGAGGTGAAGTTCGTTGATGTTGGGCGTGACAGAGGGAGTGTGGACCAGAGCACTAATGAAGATATGATAATGTTGGACACCACTAGGCACTTAGATGGTGTGGTTGAGGAAGAGAAAAGGGACGTGCAGGTACTTGTTCAATACTGTGATGAGGTCTCTATAGATGAGGAGAAAGTAAGCAAGACAACTGGGGAGGAGGGGCTCGGGTCTCCGGTTGCTGATGCTGGGAATGCGAGTTGGATACACAGATGTTGAGTGAGGTACAGGTCGTTGCTGCTAGGCATGGTGGAGGGAGTGTGGCCCTGAATGATTGTGTGACCAAACTGATGTTGGACATCATTGGTAACTTGGTTGGTGATGGTGAGCAAGGGAAAAGGGTGATGCAAGGGATTGTGCAGATTATACCCTCCTGCCATGGGGAAGGTAGCAAGCAGCCTAGGGAGCAAGGGGAAATGCAGCTGGCCCTCGCTATTGAGGTGTCCCCTCCTTGTTTGGCTTTTGAAGATCCAACCGCGCTGGTCTCTTGTGTGCCACATTGTGGGGTTCTTGCTACCTGTGCTCTCAATTAGGAGGCCTTTTCATCCCTGATTTCTAGAAGGATAATGGAAGGATGTATCAAAATATGGATATGATTAATAAGGAGAGGGTCATGCTTGAGGTGGTTACTTCTGATGGGAAGGAAAACAAACCTGCAGCGCTCTCTCCAGACCCCCGTAAGTGGAATCCAAGGAAGGACTATTCGTCTTTTCCAAGGACAGTGTCCACGAGAGCCTCTTGCAAAGCTAAGGAAGTTGCCTCCGGTAGGGGTCGGTATGTCAAGGCGCAGCTAAATGTGGAGCAGAAACATCTTAGAGAGCACTACAATGCCTTCCTAAAGCAATATGAATAATCTGAATGAGATTCAGTAGAGTCAGATGCTTCTTCTGGTTATGGTGCTGATGGGGACCCATATGGGGATGGAGACGTTGACTTGTAGCCCCTACTTTTTCTCTCTGGGTTTTGGGTCTTTTGGGTTTTTGGTGTCTTGGGGGGTCCAGGGTCTTTTGGTGTGGGCTGTTTGGCCCCACCCCACCATTGTCTGCTTTCTTTTCTTTTAATATATTTTGGGGCCCAAGAATAGCCTGGTATCGCACATTCCTTGCCCTAAAAACCCATAAAATTGTTAAATCCACTAAAAAATCTTAAAACTATTTAAACCACTAAAAACATAAAACAACTCTAAAAAACCTTAAAACCCTAAACAATATAAAACCCCAAAAAACCCCCCATAAATACCCCAAAAACCTAAGAAACCTAAATTCACTCAAAATCCCAAACAACCTAAAAAGCATAAAAATTATTAAAACCCCAAAAAATTCATAAAAATATAGAAACACCAAAAACATGAAAAACACTAAGAAAACCTTAAATACCAAAAAACAAATAAAACCACCAAAGAACCTAAAAATGCTAAAAATCCAAAAAACCCTCAAAATCCCTAATAACCCTAAAAACCATAAAAATTATAAAAAATCGCTAAATATCCATAAAACATAAAATCCCCCCCCAAACATTGAAAACGCTATGAAAAATTTAAAAACCTAAAAATTATTAAAAATCCTAAAAACCAAAAAATGGATAAAATCCCAAAAAACTCAAAAAACCCCTAAAAACCATAAAAACCCTAAAGCTGATAAAAACTGTAAAAAACACTAAAATTCAAAAAACAATTCAAACCCATAAAAATGTTAAAAAACACTAAAAACCTAAAAAACCAATAAAATAAAAAAAAACCCTGAAACCTAAAAAAAACCATAAAACCATAAAAACATTAAGAAACCCTTAAAATGTCCAAATCCCTAAAAGGCATAAAAACCATAAAAATCCCAGAAAATTCTTAAAAATCCATAAAAAAATTTAAAACCCTAATAACCCTGAAAACCCCTAAGAAAACTAGAAAACCCAGAAAACCCTAAAACTCCTAAAAACCCTCAAAATCTCTAAAAACCAAAAAAACATAAAAATCGTAAAAAGTTCTTAATATCCCTAAAAATGTGAAAATTTCTAAAACCCCTAAATATCCTATGAAAACCTGAAAAGCCTAAAAACACTTAAACCCCCTAAAAACCTAAAAATGCAAAAAAAAAACCCAAAAACCCTTATAAAGAGTAAAAAATCACTAAAACTGTAAAAACCTCTAAAATGCATAAAAACCTAAAAACCCACTAAAAATTCTAAAAACCCCCTTAAACCACTAAAAACATTACAAAACTCTAAAAACACAAAAGCTATAAAAACTAAAAACCCCCTAAAACCTGTAAAAAATCCGAAGAATAGAAAACAACCTAAAAAACCTTAAAACCCATAAAAACCCCTAAACCCCATAAGATAGAAACCCATGAGTTTCTCTCGAGAGTCTCCAGTGTAAACTGGTGTTGGATCTCGGCTCTCAGGAGGAAGGTTTCGAGGACGGTTGCGATGTCTCGGGTGCGTGGATCTGGGACTCCCACAGACGGGTTAACGGTTGAAAGGGTCTCAGCGGCAGACAAGGTCTCTTCGGCAGTGGGAGTTTTCCAGTGCTTCGGTTGCTGCGGTGACTGGTCTCGGCATAGGATTTTCAGCGGAAGATGGCGGTTTCGGAAGCGGTTTGCGCAAAGGATGCGTTTCGGGGTGGATCTATGATGAAAGAATGCGCTTGACGCTTGATGCTGCGGGAGCTTCCGGTTCTCCGCTTCGGTTCTATTTCGTGGATGCTTCCTTGTCGTCGACTCAAATCTGGAGATGCGGAGTCATCCTCGGCGGGTGCTGGTGTCTTTGGCCTGTGGTTCGGCGACCTGTGGCTCGGCAGTGTGTGGCACCTTCGAAGAAGATGGTCCAGATCTATCCTGATCTGGTCGAATGTTGCGGTTTCAAGAACAAATCTACCCTCTCGTGGTGGATTGATGCTGTTGCGGGTCTGCTCTACACTTGGGTGAGGTTTTGTCTTCGTTTTGCGCTTCTGTTGTTCCGTTCTGGCTACCTGGCTCCGCCTTTGTTTCATGCTGCTGACACTGGTTCTGGTTGGAATTCCTGGTCTTGTTTGATTTGCTGGTTTGTGGTGATGTCTGGTCTGGGTGTGATCCTTGGCGAGCTACGGTTTTTGATTTTGAGGAAATGTGTTTGTCTGAGAATGATGTGTATTGGTGGCTGCTGGAATGCTGCTTGGATGGGAGGTGATGCTTTTGGCCTGGTGCTGATGGTTTATGTTGTTGCTTGTTG
The DNA here is from genome assembly GCA_963277665.1 of Viscum album. Classification (NCBI taxonomy): domain Eukaryota; kingdom Viridiplantae; phylum Streptophyta; class Magnoliopsida; order Santalales; family Viscaceae; genus Viscum; species Viscum album. The sequence continues at coordinate 425,805 of CAUJRU010000387.1, read as the reverse complement.
TGGTTGTGATGACTGGATGATTTGCTGATGGTCCTGTCTGATGGGCTAGTTGTATGATGAGGCTGCTCTCCCTGATGGTGTGTCTTTGACTCGAACACCCACTGATGCTCTGGCCTCCCTTCCCAATGTACCGGACCCCACTTTGGTCTGGTATGCTGGTGTTTGTAGAGGCTTTGGGATGGTGCTGGTGGTAGTGTCCGGGGTCAGGGGCATATCGCGGTGGAGTGGCATTAATGACTGCTCGTTGTTGGTTGTTGTTTGCTGGAGGATGATGATGGGTGCTGTGGTCTGCGGTTTCTGTTGTGGTTTGATGCTGCAGGTTGTGATTGGCTGTGATGTCAGAGCTGGTGTTGTTGCTTGCTGGGGCTGGTCAGATTGGACGTGTTGTTTCTGCTGCGAGGCTATGATGTTTGGTATTGGTGCTGGATGCTGGTGTTGGGTGGACAGGATGTGTGGACGTTGTTGGGGCTGGTTAGATTGGACGTGTTGTCTCTGCTGCTTGGTTGTGATGTTTGGTATTGGTGGTGGATGCTGGTGTTGGCTGGACAAGATGTGTGGACGCTGCTTTTGTGTTTTGTTTTGTGTCTTTTCTCTGTTTTTATTTTCTTTTTTGATTTTTCTTTTTTTGGGTCTTTTGCTGTAAAGGGTTTTTAGGTGTGGGTCGTTTGACCCCTCCCCTTCCTTGTCTGTTGTGTCTTTTTTCTTCTTAATAAATTTGGGGGGGTCGGGAATAGCTCGACCCTCGCATCTTCCTTGCCCTAAACCCCATAAAAATCATAAAAATCCCAAAAAATCCCTTAAAACATAAAAAACCCCAAAAAACTAAAAAAAAATCTATGAAAACCTTTCAAATATAAAAACATTTTAAACCCCTAAAAACCTAAAAACACTAAAAACCCTAAAAAATAAAATCCATAAATCCCTAAAACCCCTCAAAATCCTCAAAAAACCTAAAAACCCATAAAATTTTAAAAAATCGCTAAAAACCCTAATGTATAAAAAATTTTAGGAAAATGTATAAGAAAACATAAAAATATAAAAATACTTAAAACCCCTTAAAAGTCTAAAAATACTAAAAACCCCAAAAGAAAATAAAAACCCTAAAATCCCCTAAAACCACAAAACCCAAAAAACCTTAAAACCCACTAAAAATCATAAAAACCATAAACCCCACTAAAAACAATAAAATCCCTTTAAAACCAAAAAATCATTAATAAACTCTAAAAACCTTTTAAACCTAAAAATACTAAAAAACCCTAAAAACCCAAAAAAAACCATAAAACCCTAAAAATAATAAAAGCCCTAAAAACCCAGAATGTACCTAAAACCCCAAAAAAACCCTAAAATCTTCAAAGAGTCATTAAAATCCCTAAAAATGTAAATACTATAAAACCCTAAGAAAACCATAAAACCCTAAAAACCCTTAAACCCATATTAAACCTAAAAGTCTAAAAACCCTAAAAACCATAAAAACCCCTAAAACCTAGAAAACAAAAAAAAACCCCTAAAATCTTTAAAACCCATATAACCCCAAAAACCCACTAAAAATCTCCAAAAGCTATTTAAACATATAAAAAGGTTAAAAAACTCCAAAAACCCCTTAAAAAAACTAAAAATACAAAAAAAAAAACGCTATAAATCCCAAACAAACAAAAAAACACCTAAAGTGAAGAGGAACTTCGAAGAGGTTGTAAAGATTTTGGCAGCGACTTACTACATTGACTTCATGACCCCTTTACCTAGCAGGGTGATTAAGAAGGGGAGTATTTCCCATGTTGCAGCAAATAGGGTATCTGTTGAAGAAAGGGTAACCCTGTGCCAGTTTTCTATTATTGCGGGGGTCATAGTTCCTAAGGGTGATAAGCTCTGGAAATTTGCAGATCCGGCGAGACACATTTCTGAGATTTGGGTGTTCACTGAATGGAGGATGACTACTATGGGGCATGGTTTTTACCATGTGGTGTTCCCCTCAGATGAGCTGAAAATGAGGGCCTGGAGCTTTGCCTCAATTGCTCTCAAGCCGAGGCTCCTTCATATTCAGGAATGGGACCGCAATTTTTACCCATCAAGTGTGAGAAAAACCTTCACACAGGTGTGGATTCACATTTGCAAGCTGAATTGTCTTTACTGGCATCCTAAAATACTGTGGGATATTTCTTATGATGTGGGTTTCCCTATTCAAATTGACAGAGAATCTGATAAACCAAGGTATGGGAACTATGCAAGAGTCCTCATCGAGATTGACCTGACAGGCATTCTGGTTGAGGAAGTGGTCCTCACCACCATTGATGACATGCTGAATCTGGAAATTCAGTATGAGAGAAGGCCCAAGTTTTGTGGGAATTGTAACATTATTGGTCATTCGATTTCTGAATGCAGAAGATTAACAACCTGCGACATGTGTAATCAACGGGTCAATCTTGATGGAGAGTTCCAGTGGATGAGGGGGAAGGGAAAAGAGAAATTATTTGATCCACCCTATTAGAAGAATCCTCCTGACAAGTCACACATCACTGGGCTGGTGCTTTCCCCTGCTAGGAAAACTCATAATGAGGTGGACACCACATCCTCCCTGGCTGATCCCTTAGGTCCTGAGTCAAGACCTGCTCCTGCTTTAGGCATTGCTTCAGGGGGAACAACTCTTCACTTAGCTGTTGGCCCTGGTCCAGACTGGGCCAATCTCTTGGAGGCTGACAGGGATGACTCTGCATCAGCTGATGGTGGCACAAAAATTCTCTCACATGTTCCTGCTGTCACTGGTAAAGGACAGGTTGGGGGGCTGTAATTTTTCAATGCTCTGGAAGCATTACAATGCTCCCTGGCTCACCCAAGTCACCGAAGGCACCGAACCTCCAGGCACATTCTCAAGTTTCAACTATAACTTACTTGGCTCATGCCTTCTATAGAGGTGGATAGGGTATTGAAAAGCAGCATGAGGGGGGTGTAGAACAGGCTGCTGCTGCTGCTCCGGAACCTGCTCCCCCTGCATGACGTGGGGTTTTCTAACACAGCTGCACCCTTGGTTGAGAAGGGTATGCAGGTGGCCAGCAATCAACCATCTGTTAAACAACTAACCGATGAAACACCTCTTACCTCTTGTGCTAATAAGTCTCCTTGCCCAATGATGGATTCTGCTTCTCCGATTGAATTTTCTATTCAAAATACACCAACTCAAATTTAGGGTGTCCCTCCGATTCGGTTCGGAGACCTCAATCCACAGGCTGTCACAGTGGGCTCTCCCTTGGCGGTGACCTGAAATCACTCATCCGGGGAGTCTAGCACACCTGGAGACCTTTCAACTGAGTTCACCACAATACAGGATAAGAAGTGTGCGAAAAGGACTCCTCATGGAATGTCCCCAATGGTGGATACATGTGTTCTGAACAAATTCTCACCACTCTCAGGTAAATACTGGGCAGATGATGGTGATGACAATCAGGACCAGGTGGATGATGATGTTACAAGAAAATCAAAGCCTAATAAAAAAACCATTGGCCGACCACCCAAGAAGAAGGGTGGTAAAGGTAAAGGGAAGAATAATAATCTATGAAGACCCTCTTTTGGAACTATCGAGGGCTTGGGAACTCTCCCACTGCCTCTTCCCTCAGACATTTTCTTTCACAGAATAGGTCGATGCTAGTTGCAGTTGCTGAACCTGAAATGAACTTTGGGAAATGGAAAGGGTTTAGTTGGGATGCTCTTAAATACTCACTTTTTGCACACAATGGAGATGTCAATGGCTCTTAAACCTTATGGGTTCTCAAGTATGATGATATTCATATTACTTCTTCTGATATTTGTTCTCAAGTCATCACTCTCTCTACTATTATAGGTGGTGTTTTCACCACCTTTTCATTTGTATATTCATCCTATGCCTACACCAGGAGAAGAGATCTTTGGAGGGATCTGGAACAAATTAATGACCAAATAGAAAGCAATTGGGCTATTGTGGGGGATTTTAATATTTTCCTAAGGCCAGATTAAAAGTTGGGTCCTCATTTTTATCGTAATGCTACAGAGGAATTTGCAAGCTGCTTGGATACATGCAACCTGCTAGAGGTCCACATTGCTGGTGATAAATTCACATGGGGAAGGTTCATAGGAAACGAAAGACAAGCAAGTAGGCTTGACAGGTGCTTCTTCCGGATTAATGATAGCTGCGCTATCACTTAAATTTCTGGACATACACTTCCAAAGTTCCAGTCGGATCACAATCCTCTTTTCATCAAGATTCTGGAAGGCCCAACAAGGTCAGCCCCCTTGCCAATCAAGTTTAATAACTCATGTATTACCATTCCTGGATGTAGGGAAGTTTTCATTAGTGGCTGGAATTGCGTCATTCATGGTAGCCCCTTTTTCACTATCACATCTAAGCTCATGTGAAACAAGGCCAAGCTGAGGGAATGGAGCCAATGCTCTTTCTCCAAGATGGATGATGAAATTAAGGAGGAATAATCATGGCTTTCCCATTGCCAAATACTCAATGAAAAATATAATTTACCATCCCGAGAGGAGTTACAGCTCCACTCCAAGCTGGATGACCTCCTGACACTGAAGGAGAAATTATCACGGAATCAATTCTACGTCACACTGCTCAAGGAAGATGAAAAAAAAACCAAATTATTTCATCGTCTTTACAAAGGGAAAAGGGTAAAGAAGGGGTTGAATACATTTCAGTTAATTGGATACCACTTCATGGAGGAGGATGAAATCTCAAAAGCGGTGGTGGATTATTTTAAACTAATTTACACTGATACTGGTAGCCCTACCAACACTCAGCTTGTTGATTTAATTTCACCATGCCTCAATAACCAACAGAACTAGATCTTGACAGCTGCCCCGACTAAAGAGGAGATTAAATCTGCTCTTTTCTCCCTCAACATGGATAGTGCAGCGGGCCGAGATGGATTCAGCGTCAAGTTTTTCATGTTCTACTGAGATATTGTGCACATATAAGTGACCAATTCCATTAGGTAATTCCTTATTTATGCCTCAATGCCACATAGTGCCAATTCTAACATCATTGTTCTTATCCCAAAAATGGATAATGCAATCAACATCAAGGACTTCCGCCTGGTTTCAGTTGGGAATACCATCCCAAAAATTATCAACAAGATCATTACTATCAGATTGGGATGGATTGTGTTTGAGATTATCACCCCAAATCAGTTCGGGTTTATCCTAGGGAAGAATATTCAGAGTTTCTTATACATGTCCTTAGAAGTAATTAATATCATGTGCAAGGAGTCAAAGCATGGGACCTTTTCCCTCAAGGTGGACATCTCAAAGGCCTTTGACCCCATCAAATGGAGCTTCTTTTTCTCCATGCTGGCCAAGTATGGTTTCTCTCCTGCCTTCATCAAAATTAGTCACCCTATCTTGAGTAGTTGCATGATGTATGTGATGGTTAATAGATCCCTAAGAGGTTTCTTTCATTGCTCCTGTGGAGTTAGGCAAGGAGACCCCCTCTCTGGCCTTCTTTTTTCGATTACTGAAGACTACCTGAGCTGATGCATTATTGGTTTGGTGCACTCTGGATTCTTCATGCCAATTAAAGAAAGCATGGATCTTTATGTTCCATCACATCTCCTCTACGCTAACGATGTGCTTCTTTTCGGTCGAGCTAATAGGAGAACATTTAACTCAATCAGGAAGCTTTTTTTCCAGTATGAGGACATGGCGGGACAATCAACCAGTTGGGGTAAGTCATCCATTGTCTTTGGCAAAGGGATATCTAATTCAAGGCAGGTTAGAAATACGAATCTTCTTGGATTTCATAGGGCCACACTACCATTTATGTACCTTGGTATCCCTGTTTTTTGGGGAAAACCCAAGAGATCCCATCTTGAGAGCATTGCCTCCAGAATCATCAGTCAGCTTGCTAAATGGAAAGGGAAATCCCTGTCACAGGCTGGAAGAGTTTGCTTAATTAATATGATAATCACTTCTATGTGTGTGCATGCATTATCGATATACAGATGGCCAATCATTCTTCCTAAGAGACTGCAGAAAAAAATACAGAACTTTATTCAGAATAGGTGTGTCAATGAAAGGAAGCGTGTTACTGTGGCCTGGAAAACATGCGCCAATCCTATTGTTATGGGGGGACTAGGTATTAAATATCTAAGTAAATTCAATGAGTCACTCTTGGGAAATTTCACATGGAATCTTCTTACATAGAAGGAAGTGGGACTTGACTTTCTCAATGGTCATTTCACACATAGACTACTGAATGGTTTCTCTGGTTACATTCATTCTTCAGTATGGCTTGCTATCAAGTCAACCTTCAATGATATGAACCCCAGCGTGAAATGGATTATCTCGAGGAGGTCGTGTCTCAATTGCAGGTCCACGCCATGGCTGGAAAGCCCGCTTAATGGGATTGTACAGCCCCCCTCAATCATGATAAATATATCTATTTCTAAGCTTGTGTAGGGAATTGAAGGAATGGGTGAAATAATCCCAATATCTACTATGGAAAAAATAAAGAGGTACACGTTCATTGATGTCGACACCTTGGTTTGGAATCCCAACCGGGGTGGTTCACTCAAAACAAAGAGTTGTACCGGCATAAATGTGAGCAGATTTTTACGGTGCCAGCTTGGCTGTCCAAATTCAGAAAACCTTTTATTCCACCTTCCAAGCAGATTTTTCTCTAGAATGTATGGAAAGGCCGGCTTTTGCTTCATGGGATGCTGAAAAAGACCAGGCTGCAACTTGTTTCTCCTTGTAGCCTTTACTTACGGGAGGAGGAAAATGAAAGACACCTCTTTATTCAATGCAGCTTTGCTACGGAGCTTTGACAGCATGCTCCAGGCACCTTTAGGGTTAACCTCTACATCAACAATCAGCAGGGGCTGTCCAGATTGCTGAAAGCAGCAACAAACATTGATATGAGCCCACAACTCGTTAATCTCTTTCTTGCGGAAATTGTGGCACTTCTCTCGTACGTTTGGGCTGCCTGTAATGCTGTTGCGCACAAAAATCAGGCGTGCCCTTTCTATGATGGAGTACTGTCCAGTCATAGAGAAATCCATGCCACCACTAGTATCCGAACTGGTGAGATGGCCAATCACACTAATGACCTTTCAATCTTTCAGAAAATTGGAATCCCTGGTTGGTGAAATAAACCAATGATACTGAAATTCATCCGCTGGATTCCCCCAATCATGTCATGGGTTAAGGTCAATGTGGACGGCATGAATTTGGGCGCACCTGGACTCTTGGGTTGCGGCGGTGTCTTCTGCACATACCACAACTTTGTTAAAGGATACTTTTTTTATTTTATCATATATGTAACTGCCTATGAAGTGGAACTATGGGCGTTTATAAAGGGGGTTAGCTATTCCAACCACTTTTGATGGAATCACCTTTGGATTGAGTCCGACTCACTTCTAGCGGTGGAGGCGTTCAAAAGAAAATCAGTACAAGTATCTTGGCGGCTTCTACCTCAATGGATAGAATGCCTTGAAGCCTCCTGTTTCCTTATGCTCAATGTCACACATGCATATAGAGAGGCAAATATAGTGGCAGACGTCCTCTCCAAGAAGTCAATTGAGGAGAGGATCTCATTGTGGTCCTTTGTTACCCCTAGCTTTTGTACGTCCTTAGTGGACTCAAACATGAATGGGGTTTCTCATACCATGTTTTTCAAACCTCCTCTGTAACACTTTGTACTTTAATTTTCTTAGTAAATTTGGGGGGATCACCAATGCTTGCCTCACACCCTCTTTGCCGTAAAGCCCCTAAAAACCAAAAATATCCAAAAAATTCCTAAAACCATAAAAAATTTAAAACCCTAAAAACATTTAGAAACCCTAAGAAAACATTAAAAAACTAAATCAGTTAAAACCCCTAAAATTCCTAAAAACTCTATAACCCAAAAAACTCCTAAAACCCAAAAAACCCCTAAAGTCCCTCAAAGTCCCTAAAAATCTTAAAAATCATAAAATTCTTAAAAAATAGAGAACATTACCTAAAAACATAATACCTAAAAAACCCTAAAAATTACTAAGTAAACCTTAAAAACTAAAACAACAAAACAACTTAAAAACCTAAAAATGCTAAAACCCCTAAAAACCATAAAACCCTAAAACCCTTAAAACCCCTTTAAACCCCTAAAAACATTAAAACCATAAAAACACACAAAACCCAAAAAAACACTAGAACCATTAAAACCCATTTAACCACTAAAAACATTAAAAACTAGAAAAAACTTTAAAACCCATAAAAATAAAAAAAACCCCAAAATAAAAAAACCCTAAAATCCCTAAAAACACTAAAAATCCTAAAAACCCTAAAACCCCTAAAACACTAAAAAAGGCTAAAACCCATAAAATTTCTATAAAATCTATAAAAAATAAAAAAAAATGTGAAAAACCCTGAAAACCCCCAAGAAATCCTTAAAATCATAAAAACACAAAAAAACCCCCTAAAAGCATAAAAAATACAAAAAAACTCCAAAAAAACTTAAAAAGACAGTAAAAACCCGTAAAAACCCTAAAAACCACTAAAAACTGTAAAAACCCATAAAAACATAAAAAACACAAAAAATCTAAAAACACTTTAAACCCCTTAATATGTTAAAAACTCTAAAAAACATTAAAACCCTAATAAACTAAAACCGCCGTAAAAATCCAATGATACCATAAAATCCCTAAAAATTATTAAAATCTTTCAACAACCAAAAAATATATAAAAATCCTAAAAAATCCCCTAAAATACTTCAAAATGTAAAAAACACTAAAAACCCTAAAGAACCATAAGAAAACCTTACAAACATAAAAACACTTTAAACCCCTAAAAACTATTAAAAAACTCTAAAAACCCTAAAACCATAAAAACCTCTAAAACCCATCAAAATCAATAAAAACCTAAAAATCCATAAAAATCCTAAAAAAGACATAAAAATTTCTAAAAACATAAAAATCCCTAAAAACTTGAAAAACCCTAAGAAAACCATAAAAAACTAACAACACTTAAAACCCATAGAATCAAAAAAATGCTAAAAAAACCATAAAAAATTATAAAACACTTAAAACCATTAAAAACCATAAAAACCCCTAAAAATTTAAAAAACCATAAAACACCATAAAATTCTAAAAACCATTTAAACCCCTTAAAACCAATAAACCATCAAAACCCTAGAACCTCTAAAACACGCAGAATCCCTAAAAACTAAAAAACCCATAAAAATCCTCAACAACCCTAAAAGTCCATAAAAAGGTAAAATTCATAAAACCCCTCAAAACCCCTTATAAAACATTAAAAAACTAAAAACACTTAAACCAATAAAATTAAAAAAAGGAAAAAAACTAAAAATTATAAAAATGCTAAAAACATAAAAAATCCCCAAAACCATAAAACCCATAAAATCCCATAAAATTGACTAAAACTCTAAAAACCCTTGAAAGTGTACAAATGATTAAAAACCAAAAAACCAAAAAAACTGTAAAGAACTAAACAAACCCATAAAAACCCAAAAAAACCAAATAACACTAAAAACCCAAAAAACCCAAAGGAAATCCATAAAAACCTAAAAACAATTAAAACCCCTAGAATCCTAAAAATGCTAAGACACTAAAAACCCATTAAAACCCTTGAAATCCATAGAAACCTACAAAACCATAAAAATCATAAAAATACATAAAAATACTTAAAATGTAAAAAACCCTAAAACCCTAAAACCTTAAAACCCCTTAAAACCCCTTAAAACCTCAAATCCCCAAAAAACACTTCAAACCCCTAAAAGTCTAGAAACCCATAAAAACACTAAAAGAGACCTAAAAACCATAATACTCTCTAAAATAGTACAAACCCCTAAAAACATGAAAACCCTAAAACCCACCAAAAACCTAGAAACTAAATAAACTATAAAACTCTTTAAACCCCAATTAATGTTAAAAAAACTCCGAAAACCAAAAAACACCCTAAAATACTAAAAAACCCCTAAAAACACTAAAAAATATATAAAAACCCTAAAAATCCTAAGAAAATACCAACAAATCCCTATAAACATTAAAACCCCTGAGGAAACCTCAAAAACCTAAAAAAAACATAAAACCCCTAAAAACATAAAAAATGCTAAGAATCCTTAAAACCATAAAAATTTTAAAAAACCTCAAAATACCTAAAAACCCAAAAACCCCATAAAAATAATAAAAAATTCCAAAAAAAACCTAAAAACCTTGAAAACCTTTAGGTAAACTTTAAAATACCTAAAAGAACTTAAAAAACCCAAAAGGATAAAAATGATAAAACCCCAAAAATCATTAAATGTCCCTAAAAAATGTAAAACCTTTAAAATCAATAAGAACCCTTAAAAACCTTAAAAAACCTAAAACCCCATAAAAACTCCAAAAATCACTAAAAACTCTACAACCCCCCATTAACCCCCTAAAACATTAAAAACTATTAAAAATTAAAAATCCTAAAATAATATAAAAAAACTTGAAAAACGACGAAAATCTTAAAAACCATAAAAAAATGCAACCCCTTAAAATCCCTAAATCCATTAAAAACCTTCAGAACCCTAAAAACCTAAAAAATCCCTAAAAAAATAAAAACCCTAAAAACCTTAAACAACTATATGGAAAACTTAATAACCTAATGATATTTTGAAACCCTAAAAAACATAAAATATGTTAAAATCCATAAAACACATCAAAATCCCTAAATACCATAAAAACCATAAAAATACTAAAATAGCCTTAAAATCCCTAAAACATAAAAAATCCTAAAAACCTTGAAAACCCTTAAAAATCATAAAAATGAAAAAATAGTTTGATCCACTAGAAAAACTTAAAAAATATAAAAACCCTTAAAATACCCTAAAACCCTGAAAACCCATAAAAACCTATAAAAACCTTAAAAACTCTAAAAACCCATAAAACCATAAAAATCACTAAAAACTCTAAAAAACCATCAAGCTCCTAAAAATGATAAAATAACTAAAAAAACTTGAATCCACTGAAAATAAAAAAGCATAAAATCCAAAAAACCCTAACAACCCAAAATACCCCAACACCCCTCAAAATCTATAAAACCCCCAAAAAATAAAAATCCTAAATAATACACGAAAATACCAAAAAATAAAAATCCCATAAAACCATAAGAAATCCTTAAAATACTAATACTTAAAAGACCCCTAAAAAACCTAAAAGTAAAAAAATCACTAAAAACCCCTGAAATCCCTAAAACCCCTCAAAATTACTAAAAAACATAAAAACATAGAAAAACTTAAAAACAAAAAAAAAATAATAAGTCATTAAATTCCTGAAAAAAACTAATAAACCATAAAATAATTATAATAACTTATAACTATAAATACCTAAAAAATACTAAATCCCCAAAAGACACTAAAAATGATAAAATCCATAATGGCCATTAAAACCCTTAAGAAATCCCTAAAACCAATAAGTACCCTAAAATACTAAAATATATAAAGGCCATTCAAACCCCTAAAAATGTAAAAAAAACTCTAAAATCCCTCAGAACCCTCAAACCCTAATAACCCTAACAACCCAAAAATCCATAAAACACCAAAAAACCGAAAAACTCTAAAAAACCTAAAAACCCTAAAATACCAAAAAACTACTCAAAAATTCGAGAAAATACGTAAAAACATAAAAACCCTAAAAAATGTAGAAAAACCTAATAGAAACCCTAAAAATATAAAATCATATAAAATTACTGAAAATTGAAAAAAAAACTAAAAAACCAAAACAACCCCTAAAAACCCTAAAATCCCTCCAAACCTAAAAATCTCTAAAACCCCTAGAAACCAAAAGAAATTCTAAAATGCCCTAAAAGCCCTAAAAACATAAAAAACACTAAAACTCCCTAAGATAAACTTAAAAAAATAAAAAAAAACTTAATTCCACTAAAAAACATGAAAAACATTAAAAACCATAAAAAAATAAAACCCCTAAAAATACTAAACCACGTAGAAATACCTAAAGACCGTAAAATCCAAAAAAATCCTAAGAAAGCTTTAAAAATTCATAAAAATTTCTAAAAACATAAAAATCCCTAAAACCCTAAAAACATAATAAATACTTAAAAAACTAAAAACACTTAAACCCCTTAAAAACCTAAAAGCACTAAAAATCATAAAAACCCTAAAAACCATAAATCCCTCTAAATCCACAAATACCCTAAAAACCATAAAAATCATTAAAATCACTAAAAACATAAAAAAACCTAGAAAACCCTAAGTAAAACTTAGAAACCAAATATCACATAAAACCCTTAAAATCATAGAAAATGTTAAAATATTAAACAACCCTAAAAAACCAAGAAAACCCCTAAAACCCCTAAAGCAAAATATCCCTAAAAACCATAAAAAACCTAAATACCCATATAAACCTTAAAACCCACAAAAAAAATAAAAAAAACTCTTTAAACCATAAAAATGATAAAAACTTTTGAAAACCAATAAACCCCAATAAATTCTCAAAAAACCCCTAAAAACCGAAAAACAATAAAACCCTTAAAAAGCCTCAAAATCCGTAAAAACCCATAAAACCATATAAATACAAAAAAAATCACTACAAACATAAAAATCCTAAAAACCCTAAAAATACCTAAGAATATCCTACAAGCCTAAAAATTCTTAAAGCCCCTAAAATCCCTAAAATTGATAAAACCAATAAAAATCCAAAAAACCGTAAAAACCCTTAAAATATATAAAAACTATAAAGCCTAAAAATTCCCTAAAATCCTTAGATATGTAGAAAAAAATAAAAACCCTATGAAATACTTAAAAACCAAAAAACATTTAAAACCCCTAAAAAACTAAAATCACTAAAAATCCTAATAACCTTAAAAACTACTTAAAAAAACTAAAACCCCTAACAGCTATAAAAACCTCTAAAAAACTTAAACAATCTAAAAACTTCATAAAACCCTAAAACCCACTAAAAAATCTAAATATACTTTCAACCCCTAATAACTATTAAACAATCTAAAAACAATAAAAATAAAAAAAATAAAAAAATGTTGAAATGCCAAAAAATCATAAATACACTAAAAACCCAAAAAACCATAAATCCTGAAAAATTTCTCAAAACAATAAAAAAATAAAAATACCAAAAAAATCTCATTAATCCCTAAAAAAAATAAAAAAAACAAACTTTTAAAACCCCAAGAAATCTAAAAAACCCTAGAACCATTTCAATCTTCTACAAAATATAAAATATTTAAACCCTTAAAACCCCTAAAAGACCCAAAAAACCCTAAAAAGCCTAAAAAACATAAAAAATAAAAAATATAAATATGTAAATAACTAATAGAATCCATAAAAATAAACTAAAAACTATATAAAAATTTAAATCCCTAAAAAAGTTTAAAAACAATAAAAAACCATAAAACCCCAAAAAACTCAAAGAAATCCTAAAAACCCCAAAAAAACCATAAAAACACTAAACCCCAAACCCCCTAAAACCCCCTAAAAACCCTAACAATAATAAAATCCATAAAAATAACAAAAAATACCTAAAAACATTAAAAACAACAATACACAAAAAGTCCTTAAGAAAACAAAAAAAAACAAAAAAACACTTAAGAAATTTAAAAACCTTAAAAAAGAAAAAAACCTTGAAAAACATAAAAACCCATAAAACCTTAAAAACCATAAAAACCAAAAAAACCCTAAAACCCAGTAAAAATTATAAAAACCCTTCAAACACCTAAAAGTGTTAAAAATCTATAAAAAATATAAAAAACTCTAAAAGCTTAAAAAACCTGTCACGACCCAACCCTACTCGGGCTCGAGCCACAACTACCCCAAGCCCGCCTCCATAGGCCAGGGGCTGGAAATAAGCACCGAAGGCTAAACAACTCGGGGAGGCCTTTTCTTGAGTACCTGTACACACACATGCAGCACACTCAATGCAAAAGTGCAGAGTAAAAGGGAAAGTAAAGTACCAACTGCTATAAATAAACCACAAAGTGCATCAACCTCTAAACAGTACAAACCAAGTGCGGAAGGTAAGATGAAAAGAAAAGGGAAAAAACACGTGCCCAACCAGAAAAGTGCCACAACCCGGCAATAGGTAAACAAAATTAAAACAACTGGGAGCGTCCCACACCTGGAACCCAACTATGACCACCGCACGTGGTCCAAGCTCCCAAACTCCAAAGCTCCTCTGAAATCATGAACAACCTGTCTGTCGTCGGCAAGGGCACACCATGTGCGGGCAATGATCAAGCAGGGGTGAGTATAAAAATACTCAGTAGGATGCCCCGAAGGCTCGAGGGAGCAACAAAGGAGGTACTGAAGAGGGGAGTAGTAGATCAAACAGGGAAAAGTAAGGGAGTACAACCGAGAGTGTAGTAATGAGTACAACAAGGAGTGCAGTAGAGTAACAGTAGAGATTCTAGCTCAACCCAACAAGAGAAAGGAGGTAGACTCATCCAGACACAAGGAGCTGGAAACGGTGAGAAGATGAAATTCTCATCGAGTCTTCACTACCTATAGTAGGAGAGTAGACTCGTCTAACCACGATAAGCTAGACACAGAAAGCACATGGAATACCCCGTGCATCTTTGCCTCTCATGGAAGGAGAGTAACCAAAACCCAAGAAGTGGGTACTGGAACAAGGTATACGTATATATATGCTATGTCAAGAAACCCGAACAAGATCGTAAGGGGATCTCTATCCCGTAGCTCAGCCCAAGAAACTGAGTAGCCAACAGTCCCAGAAGTAAACGCCATTGATGCCTAGAATCCTGCATGTCTACCCCAAACTACAAGTCAAGGGGCTCAAATCACCACACCTTGACTCTATCCGCTTTGGGTGGAACTGACTCGCCCGCACGGTTTTAGGTCGCGTTGCAAGGACACGTCTCGGTGGGGAAAGCGCCCCTCATACTTGAGATTTCTGGGGGAACGTCAAACCACACCTCGTCACTGCCCCACAGTCAAGAGATCTCTTCAAAGTCGACAGGCGACCCCCTACCCATCCCCACTGGAGGGTAATCCCTGGAAGTCGACGGATTCCCACTGGAGGGAGACCCGACAAAAGTCGATGGGTGCCACACTGCCCAGTCCTGTAAAAGGGTAATCCACTAGAGGGAGACCTGGCTAAAGTCATCTATGAGTCCCAATGCCCAGTCCCATAAAAGGGTACTCCACTTGAGGGAGGCTCGGAATCGTCATCAGGGACCACTTCCCAGCCCAGCTGGAGGTAAACCCGGCATCGGGGACCACTTCCCAGCCCAGCTGGAGGTAAACCCGAAAACCGCTCTGGCCATCCCTGCTGAATGGAACTGCTTGGTGAAAACCGTTGTACTGGCCATCCCTGCTGGATAGTAACCCACTATCCACCCCTACTGGATGGTACAACTGGACACCCCTGCTGGATGGTACCCCGCCGACCAACCCTGCTAGAAACAACCTCCTGAGTAGAGGATCGGTGCCTGTGTAATGTGTTGGTCACACCAAATCCACAAGAACTCTACCAGGGAATATGAAGCAACTCTGCCAGCCAAACCATCGAGAACAGAACCAGGGGAAAACAACTCAACCCTGCTGGTCGAAACCATCGTGAAAAAGACCAGGGGAAACTCAACCCTGTTGGTCAACAAATGAGAACAAAACTAGGGGGAAACTCAACCCTACTGGTCCAGAAACGAGAACAGAACCAGGGGAACTCAACCCTGCTAGTCAATAAATGAGAACAGAACCAGGGGAAATCTCAACCCTACTGGTCAACAAATGAGAAAAAAAACCAGGGGAAACTCAACCTTGCTGGTCCACAAATGAGAACAGAATCAGAGAAACTCAACCCTACTGGTCAATAAACAAGAATAGAACCAGGGGAAAACTCAACCCTGTTGGTCAACAATCAAGAACAGAGGGACCCTCTATGTCGTGAGAGGTCAAGTTTACGTAAAGAAGAACATGACACACACATGGGGCCCACATGATGTGTGGCCCCAACTCAACCCCAACCAAGCACACAAATGTTCTCAGGTAAAAACATCCACATGTACCTCCCAGCGTTCTCGCATACTCCCAGAGTATGCCAGGTCTCTAGCCTAAAGGCTAACATGCACACGGCCGCCAATGTCAACACGAAGGTGTAAACGTAACAACTCCAACTTTCCACCTCAACGGCTCATGCATGGCCAATGGTCATTTCACACATAGACTACTGAATGGTTTCTCTGGTTACATTCAATGAGTCACTCTTGGGAAATTTCACATGGAATCTTCTTACATAGAAGGAAGAGGGACTTGACTTTCTCAATGGTCATTCCACACATAGACTACTGAATGGTTTCTTTGGTTACATTCATTCTTCAGTATGGCTTGCTATCAAGTCAACCTTCAATGATATGAACCCCAGCGTGAAATGGATTATCTCGAGGAGGTCGTGTCTCAATTGCAGGTCCACGCCATGGCTGGAAATCCCGCTTAATGGGATGGTACAACCCCCCTCAATCATGATAAATATATCTATTTCTAAGCTTGTGTAGGGAATTGAACGAATGTGTGAAATAATCCCAATATCTACTGTGGAAAAAATAAATAGGTACATGTTCATTGATGTCGACACCTTGGTTTGGAATCCCAATCGGGGTGGTTCACTCAACACAAAGGAGTTGTACCGGCATAAATGTGAGCAGATTTTTACGGTGCCAGCTTGGCTGTCCAAATTCAGAAAACCTTTTATCCCACCTTCCAAGCAGATTTTTCTCTAGAATGTATGGAAAGGCCGGCTTTTGCTTCATGGGATGCTGAAAAAGACCAGGCTGCAACTTGTTTCTCCTTGTAGCCTTTACTTACGGGCGGAGGAAAATGAAAGACACCTCTTTATTCAATGCAGCTTTGCTACGGAGCTTTGACAGCATGTTTCCGGAACCTTTAGGGTTAACCTCTACATCAACAATCAGCAGGGGCTGTCCAGATTGCTGAAAGCAGCAAAAAACATTGATATGAGCCCACAACTCGTTAATCTCTTTCTTGCGGAAATTGTTGCACTTCTCTCGTACGTTTGGGATGCCTGTAATGCTGTTGCGCACAAAAATTAGGCATGCCCTTTCTATGATGGAGTACTGTCCAGTCATAGAGAAATCCATGCCACCGCTAGTATCCGAACTGGTGAGATGGCCAATCACACTAATGATCTTTCAATCTTTCAGAAAATTGGAATCCCTGGTTGGTGAAATAAACCAATGATACTAAAATTCATCCGCTGGATTCCCCCAATCATGGCATGGGTTAAGGTCAATGTGGAGGGCATGAATTTGGGCGCACCTGGACTCTTGGGCTGCGGCGGTGTCTTCTGCACATACTGTAACTTTGTTAAAGGATACTTTTTTTATTTTATCAGATATGTAACTGCCTATGAAGTGGAACTATGGGTGTTTATAAAGGGGGTTAGCTATTCCAACCACTTTTGATGGAATCACCTTTGGATTGAGTCCGACTCACTTCTAGCGGTGGAGGCGTTCAAAAGAAAATCAGTACAAGTAGCTTGGCGGCTTCTACCTCAATGGATAGAATGCCTTGAAGCCTCCTGTTTCCTTATGCTCAATGTCACACATGCATATAGAGAGGAAAATATAGTGGCAGACGTCCTCTCCAAGAAGTCAATTGAGGAGAGGATCTCATTGTGGTCCTTTGTTACCCCTAGCTTTTGTACGTCTTTAGTGGACTCAAACATGAATGGGGTTTCCCATACCATGTTTTTCAAACCTCCTCTGTAACACTTTGTACTTTAATTTCCTTAATAAATTTGGGGGGATCACCAATGCTTGCCTCACACCCTCTTTGCCGTAAAACCCCTAAAAACCACAAATATCCTAAAAATACCTAAAACCATAAAAAATTTAAAACCCTAAAAACATTTAGAAACCCTTAGAAAACATTAAAAAACTAAATCAGTTAAAACCCCTAAAATTCCTAAAAACTCTATAACCCAAAAAACTCCTAAAACCCAGAAAACCCCTAAAGTCCCTCAAAGTCCCTAAAAATCTTAAAAACCATAAAATTCTTAAAAAATAGAGAACATTACCTAAAAACATAATACCTAAAAAACCCTAAAAATTACTAAGTAAACCTTAAAAACTAAAACAACAAAACAACTTAAAAACCTAAAAATGCTAAAACCCCTAAAAACCATAAAACCCTAAAACCCTTAAAACCCCTTAAAACCCCTAAAAACATTAAAACCATAAAAACACACAAAACCCAAAAAAACACTACAACCATTAAAACCCATTTAACCACTAAAAACATTACAAACTAGAAAAAACTTTAAAACCCATAAAAATAAAAAAAAACCCCAAAATAAAAAAACCCTAAAATCCCTAAAAACACTAAAAATCCTAAAAACCCTAAAACCCCTAAAACACTAAAAAGGCTAAAACCCATAAAATTTCTACAAAATCTATAAAAAATAAAAAAAATGTGAAAAACCCTGAAAACCCCCAAGAAATCCTTAAAATCATAAAAACACAAAAAAAACCCCTAAAAGCCTAAAAAATACAAAAAAACTCCAAAAAAACTTAAAAAGACAGTAAAAACCCGTAAAAACCCTAAAAACCACTAAAAACTGTAAAAACCCATAAAAACATAAAAAACACTAAAAATCTAAAAACACTTTAAACCCCTTAATATGTTAAAAAATCTAAAAAACATTAAAACCCTAATAAACTAAAACCTTCGTAAAAATCCAACGATACCATAAAATCCCTAAAAATTATTAAAATCTTTCAACAACCAAAAAATATATAAAAATCCTAAAAAAACCCCCTAAAATACTTCAAAATGTAAAAAACACTAAAAACCCTAAAGAACCATAAGAAAACCTTACAAACATAAAAACACTTTAAACCCCTAAAAACTATTAAAAAACTCTAAAAACCCTAAAACCATAAAAACCTCTAAAACCCATCAAAATCAATAAAAACCTAAAAATCCATAAAAATCCTAAAAATGACATAAAAATTTCTAAAAACATAAAAATCCCTAAAAACTTGAAAAACCCTAAGAAAACTATAAAAAACTAACAACACTTAAAACCCATAGAATCAAAAAAATGCTAAAAAAACCATAAAAAAATTATAAAACACTTAAAACCATTAAAAACCATAAAAACCCCTAAAAATTTAAAAAACCATAAAACACCATAAAATTCTAAAAACCATTTAAACCCCTTAAAACCAATAAACCATCAAAACCCTAGAACCTCTAAAACACGCAGAATCCCTAAAAACTAAAAAACCCATAAAAATCCTCAACAACCCTAAAAGTCCATAAAAAGGTAAAATTCATAAAACCCATCAAAACCCCTTATAAAACATTAAAAAACTAAAA
Organism: Viscum album; assembly: GCA_963277665.1. NCBI lineage: Eukaryota > Viridiplantae > Streptophyta > Magnoliopsida > Santalales > Viscaceae > Viscum > Viscum album. Next base: position 406,478 of record CAUJRU010000387.1, on the reverse strand, counting down.
ACACATAAACCAATAAAATAAAAAAAGGAAAAAAACTAAAAATTATAAAAATGCTAAAAACATAAAAAAATCCCCAAAACCATAAAACCCATAAAATCCCATAAAATTGACTAAAACTCTAAAAACCTTTTAAAGTGTACAAATGATTAAAAACCAAAAAACCAAAAAAACTGTAAAGAACTAAACAAACCCATAAAAACCCAAAAAAACCAAATAACACTAAAAACCCAAAAAACCCAAAGGAAATCCATAAAAACCTAAAAAAAATTAAAACCCCTAGAATCCTAAAAATGATAAGACACTAAAAACCCATTAAAACCCTTGAAATCCATAGAAACCTACAAAACCATAAAAACCATAAAAATCATAAAATACATAAAAATACTTAAAATGTAAAAAACCCAAAAACCCAAAAACCTTTAAACCCCTTGAAACCTCAAATCCCCAAAAAACACTTCAAACCCCTAAAAGGCTAAAAACCCATAAATACACTAAAAGATCCCTAAAAACCATAATACTCCCTAAAATAGTAAAAACCCCTAAAAACATGAAAACCCTAAAACCCACCAAAAACCAAGAAACTAAATAAACTATAAAACTCTTTAAACCCCAATGAATGTTAAAAAAACTCCGAAAACCAAAAAACACCCTAAAATACTAAAAAACCCCTAAAAACACTAAAAAATATATAAAAAACCTAAAAATCCTAAGAAAATACCAACAAATCCCTATAAACATTAAAACCCCTGAGGAAACCAAAAAAACCTAAAAAAACATAAAACCCCTAAAAACATAAAAAATGATAAGAACCCTTAAAACCATAAAAATCTTAAAAAACCTCAAAATACCTAAAAACCCCAAAACCCCATAAAAATAATAAAAAATTCCAAAAAAAAACCTAAAAACCTTGAAAACCGTTAGTTAAACTTTAAAATACCTAAAAGAACTTAAAATACCCAAAAGGATAAAAATGATAAAACCCCAAAAATCATTAAATGTCCCTAAAAAATGTAAAACCTTTAAAATCAATAAGAACCCTTAAAAACCTTAAAAAACCTAAAACCCCATAAAAACTCCAAAAATCACTAAAAACTCTACAACCCCCATTAACCCCCTAAAAACATTAAAAACTATTAAAAATTAAAAATCCTAAAATAATATAAAAAAACTTGAAAAACGATGAAAATCTTAAAAACCATAAAAAAATGCAACCCCTTAAAATCCCTAAATCCATTAAAAACCTTCAGAATCCTAAAAACCTAAAAAATCCCTAAAAAAATAAAAACCCTAAAAACCTTAAACAACTATATGGAAAACTTAATAACCTAATGATATTTTGAAACCCTAAAAAACATAAAATATGTTAAAATCCATAAAACACATCAAAATCCCTAAATACCATAAAAACCATAAAAATACTAAAATAGCCTTAAAATCCCTAAAACATAAAAAATCCTAAAAACCTTGAAAACCCTTAAAAATCATAAAAATGAAAAAATAGTTTGATCCACTAGAAAAACTTAAAAAATATAAAAACCCTTAAAATACCCTAAAACCCTGAAACCCCATAAAAACCTATAAAAACCTTAAAAACTCTAAAAACCCATAAAACCATAAAAATCACTAAAAACTCTAAAAAACCATCAAGCTCCTAAAAATGATAAAATAACTAAAAAAACTTGAATCCCCTGAAAATAAAAAATCATAAAATCCAAAAAACCCTAACAACCCAAAAGACCCCAAACACCCCTCAAAATCTATAAAACCCCCAAAAAATAAAAATCCTAAATAATACATGAAAATACCAAAAAATAAAAATCCCATAAAACCATAATAAATCCTTAAAATACTAATACTTAAAAGACCCCTAAAAAACCTAAAAGTAAAAAAATCACTAAAAACCCCTGAAATCCCTAAAACCCCTCAAAATTAAAAAAAACATAAAAACATAGAAAAACTTAAAAACAAAAAAATAATAAGTCATTAAATTCCTGAAAAAAACTAATAAACCATAAAATAATAATAATAACTTATAACTATAAATACCTAAAAAATACTAAATCCCCAAAAGACACTAAAAATGATAAAATCCATAATGGTCATTAAAACCCTTAAGAAATCCGTAAAACCAATAAGTACCCTAAAATACTAAAATATATAAAGGCCATTCAAACCACTAAAAATGTAAAAAAAACTCTAAAATACCTTAGAACCCTCAAACCCTAATAACCCTAACAACCCAAAAAGCCATAAAACACCAAAAACCGAAAAACTCTAAAAAACCTAAAAACCCTAAAATACCAAAAAACAACTCAAAAATTCGAGAAAATACGTAAAAACATAAAAACCCTAAAAAATGTAGAAAAACCTAATAGAAACCCTAAAAATATAAAATCATATAAAATTACTGAAAATTGAAAAAAAACTAAAAAACCAAAACAACCCCTAAAAACCCAAAAATCCTTCCAAACCTAAAAATCTCTAAAACCCCTAGAAACCAAAAGAAATACTAAAATGCCCTAAAATCCCTAAAAACATAAAAAACACTAAAACTCCCTAAGATAAACTTAAAAAAATAAAAAAAACTTAATTCCACTAAAAAACATGAAAAACATTAAAAACCCTAAAAAAATAAAACCCCTAAAAATACTAAACCACGTAGAAATACCTAAAGACCGTAAAATCCAAAAAAATCTTAAGAAAGCTTTAAAAATTCATAAAAATTTCTAAAAACATAAAAATCCCTAAAACCCTAAAAACATAATAAATCCTTAAAAAACTAAAAACACTTAAACCCCTTAAAAACCTAAAAGCACTAAAAATTATAAAAACCCTAAAAACCATAAATCCCTCTAAATCCACAAATACCCTAAAAACCATAAAAATCATTAAAATCACTAAAAACATAAAAAAACCTAGAAAACCCTAAGTAAAACATAGAATCCAAATATCACATAAAACCCCTAAAATCATAGAAAATGTTAAAATATTAAAAAACTCTAAAAAACCAAGAAAACCCCTAAAACCCCTAAAACAAAATATCCCTAAAAACCATAAAAAACCTAAATACCCATATAAACCTTAAAACCCACAAAAAAAATAAAAAAAACTCTTTAAACCATAAAAATGATAAAAACTATTGAAAACCATTAAACCCCAATAAAATCTCAAAAAACCCCTAAAACCAAAAAACAATAAAACCCCTAACAAGCCTCAAAATCCATAAAAACTCATAGAACCATATAAATACAAAAAAAATCACTACAAACATAAAAATCCTAAAAACCCTAAAAATACCTAAGAATACCCTACAAGCCTAAAAATTCTTAAAGCCCCTAAAATCCCTAAAATTGATAAAACCAATAAAAATCCAAAAAACAGTAAAAACCCTTAAAATATATAAAAACTATAAAGCCTAAAAATTCCCTAAAATCCTTAGATATGTAGAAAACAATAAAAACCCTATGAAATACTTAAAAACCAAAAAACATTTAAAACCCCTAAAAAAACTAAAATCACTAAAAATCCTAATAACCTTAAAAACTACTTAAAAAAACTAAAAACCCTAACAACTATAAAAACCTCTAAAAAACTTAAAAAATCTAAAAAATTCATAAAAACCTAAAACCGACTAAAAAATCTAAATATACTTTCAACCCCTAATAACTATTAAACAATCTAAAAACAATAAAAATAAAAAAAATAAAAAAATGTTGAAACGCCAAAAAATCATAAATACACTAAAAACCCAAAAAACCATAAATCCTGAAAAATTTCTCAAAACATTAAAAAAATAAAAATACCAAAAAAATCTCATTAATCCCTAAAAAAATAATAAAAACAAACTTTTAAAACCCCAAGAAATCTAAAAAACCCTAGAACCATTTCAATCTTCTACAAAATATAATATATTTAAACCCTTAAAACCCCTAAAAGACCCAAAAAACCCTAAAAAGCCCAAAAAACATAAAAAATAAAAAATATAAATATGTAAATAACTAATAGAATCCATAAAAATAAACTAAAAACTATATAAAAATTTATATCCCTAAAAAAGTTTAAAAACAATAAAAAACCATAAAACCCCAAAAAACTCAAATAAATCCTAAAACCCCAAAAAAAAACCATAAAAACCCTAAACCCCAAACCCCCTAAAAACCCCTAAAAACCCTAACAACAATAAAATCCATAAAAATAACAAAAATAACTAAAAACATTAAAAACAACAATACACAAAAAGTCCTTAAGAAAACAAAAAAAAAACAAAAAAACACTTAAGAAATTTAAAAACCTTAAAAAAGAAAAAAACCTTGAAAAACATTAAAACCCATAAAACCTTAAAAACCATAAAAACCAAAAAAACCCTAAAACCCAGTAAAAATTATAAAAACCCTTCAAACACCTAAAAGTGTTACAAATCTATAAAAAATATAAAAAACTCTAAAAGCTTAAAAAACCTGTCACGACCCGACCCTACTCGGGCTCGAGCCACAACTACCCCAAGCCCGCCTCCATAGGCCAGGGGCTGGCAACAAGCACCAAAGGCTAAACAACTCGGGGAGGCATTTTCTTGAGTACCTGTACACACACATGCAGCACACTCAATGAAAAAGTGCAGAGTAAAAGGGAAAGTAAAGTACCAACTGCTATAAATAAACCACAAAGTGCATCGACCTCTAAACAGTACAAAGCAAGTGCGGAAGGTAAGATGAAAAGAAAATGGAAAAAACACGCGCCCAACCAGAAAAGTGCCACAACCCGACAATAGGTAAACAAAATTAAAACAGCTGGGAGCATCCCACACCTGGAACCCAACTATGACCACCAGACGCCGTCCAAGCTCCCAAACTCCAAAGCTCCTCTGACATCATGAACAACCTGTCTGTCGTCGGCAAGGGCACACCATATGCGGGCAAAGCTCAAGTAGGGGTGAGTATAAAAATACTCAGTAGGATGCCCCAAAGGCTCGAGGGAGCAACAAAAGAGGTACTGAAGAGGGGAGTAGTAGATCAAACAGGGAAAAGTAAGGGAGTACAACTGAGAGTGTAGTAATGAGTACAACAAGGAGTGCAGTAGAGTAACAGTAGAGATTCTAGCTCAACCCAACAAGAGAAAGGAGGTAGACTCATCCAGACACAAGGAGCTGGAAACGGTGAGAAGATGAAATTCTCGTCGAGTCTTCACTACCTATAGTAGGAGAGTAGACTCGTCTAACCACGAGAAGCTAGACACAGAAAGCACATGGCATACCCCGTGCATCTTTGCCTCTCATGGAAGGAGAGTAACCAAAACCCAAGAAGTGGGTACTGTAACAAGGTATACATATATATATGCTATGTCAAGAAACCCGAACAAGATCGTAAGGGGATCTCTATCCCGTAGCTCAGCCCAAGAAACTGAGTAGCCAACAGTCCCAGAAGTAAACGACATCGATGCCCAGAATCCTACATGTCTACCCCAATCTGCAAGTCAAGGGGCTCAAATCACCGCACCTTGATGATATCCGCTTTGGGCGGCACTGACTCGCCCGCACGGTTTTAGGTCGCGTTGCAAGGACACATCTCGGTGGGGAAAGCGCCCCTCGTACTTGAGATTTCTGGGGGAACGTCAAACCACACCTCGTCACTGCCCCGCAGTCAAGAGATCTCCTCAAAGTCGACAGGTGACCCTCTACCCATCCCCGCTGGAGGGTAATCCCTGGAAGTCGACGGATTCCCACTGGAGGGAGACCCGACAAAAGTCGATGGGTGCCACACTGCCCAGTCCTGTAAAAGGGTAATCCACTAGAGGGAGACCTGGCTAAATTCATCTATGAGTCCCAATGCCCAGTCCCATAAAAGGGTACTCCACTTGAGGGAGGCTCGGAACCATCATCAGGGACGACTTCCCAGCCCAGTTGGAGGTAAACCTGGCATCGGGGACCACTTCCTAGCCCAGCTGGAGGTAAACCCGGAAACCGCTCTGGCCATCCCTGCTGAATGGTACTGCTTGGTGAAAACCGTTGTACTGGCCATCCCTGCCGGATAGTAACCCACTATCCATCCCTACTGGATGGTACAACTGGACACCCCTGCTGGATGGTAACCCACTAGCCATCCTTGATAGATGGTACCGCTCTGGCCATCCCTGCTGGATCGTACCATTGACCACCCCTGCTGGATGGTACCCCGCCGACCAACCCTGCTAGAAACAACCTCCTGAGTAGAGGATCGGTGCCTGTGTAATGTGTTGGTCACACCAAATCCACAAGAACTCTACCAGGGAATATGAAGCAACTCTGCCTTCCAAACCATCGATAACAGAACCAGGGGAAAACCAGTCAACCCTGCTGGTCGAAATCATCGTGAAAAAGACCAGGGGAAACTCAACCCTGCTGGTCAACAAACGAGAACAAAACCAGGGGGAAACTCAACCCTACTGGTCCACAAACGAGAACAGAACCAGGGGAACTCAACCCTGCTGGTCAATAAATGAGAACAGAACCAGGGGAAATCTCAACCCTGCTGGTCAACAAATGAGAACAAAACCAGGGGAAACTCAACCTTTCTGGTCCACAAATGAGAACAGAATCAGAGAAACTCAACCCTGCTGGTCAATAAACAAGAATAGAACCAGGGGAAAACTCAACCCTGTTGTTCAACAATCAAGAACAGAGGGACCCTCTATGTCGTGAGAGGTCAAGTTTACGTAAAGAAGAACACGACACACACATGGGGACCACATGATGTGTGGCCCCAACTCAACCCCAACCAAGCACACAAATGTTCTCAGGTACAAACATCCACATGTACCTCCCAGCGTTCTCGCATACTCCCAGAGTATGCCAAGTCTCTAGCCCAAAGGCTAACGTGCACACGTCCTCCAATGTCAACACGAAGGCGTAAACGTAACAACTCCAACTTTCCACCTCAACGGCTCATGCACGGACAACCACATCTCTTCAAGCATTACTTCACTCACATGGGAGTACATGCAATCACACAGCAAGGGTCTGCTAAAAACACAGTAGGACGAACCACCACTGGAGCACCTTACTTGATTTCACATTTAATAAGATCTTGAATGAGGCTCTGAACCTCCAAACGGATTGTACCACTGTAATCCTCGCGAAAATAAAATGCGAGATAGACTATTTACTCGCCTCAAACAAATATCCGATGGAAAATTCGCCAACACCGCTTTACACCTGAACGATGTCCTGTGATCCCGATCCTTGGTCCTGAAAACAGTCGGGTGCATCGCACCATTGCAATCCCCTCGGGAAAACACGTCAAAAGGATTGCTCACTTGAGTGGAACGGATATCCGGAGAAAAAGATGCAGTTCATCAAACCATGCACGAGCGGTTCTACATGGGACCCGCACCCCAGTCCCAAAGCACAACGAACGGATCACATCGTTGCGATCCTCTCAAAAAAGTACACAAGATGGACTATTCACTTGTCCAAAACGAACACCCGATGATAAAGCTAGAAATCACCGCCAACTCCCAAAACGACCCTCATGGGGCCCGCACCACTATGCGAAATTAAAGCGGGCAGATTGGCCAATGCAATGTCCTCAGAAAAACACCCAAAATTGACTACTCTCAGGCCCCGATCAGACATCCAATGAAAAAGTTGTAAAGCGCTGCACACAGCTCGAAAGACGGGCTGTGGGGCCCACGCCCCAACTTCTGTTTCAATGCCCGAAACCACACTTGAAAACTCCGTCTCAATGCCAGGGTCGCAACGCCACTGAAGGTGCTCAAAACGGACATCGGATGTGTCCGCGCCGCCCAAATCAAGAACCCCTGAAAAAAAAACGCTCATCCACTTATCGTCGTGTCGCGCCACCGAGGCCCCAGTTTCGGGAGTTAAAAAACCCAGAAACCATCTCAAAATTCTCGTCTCTACGCCAGGAAGGCACTTCCGCATACGACACACAAAATGGACAACCGTAATAAAAATTACGGGCGTCCGAAGAGGGGACGAATCCCCTTGGGCTGGACCGGCCTGGGCCAGCCCGACTCGCAACACCAGCTCGTGGCTCAGCCGCGTGGCCTTGCACTGAATCGCGGTCCACCACAGACCGACCCTCATGGGGCCGGTCGTTTTTCCACGTGAAGACCCTCGGGGTCGCGCGCCGCGACCCCTGCGGTCATCGCGCCCCGAAGGCTCAGCCTCGCCGCCTGGAGCCGCCGCCTTGCCCGGCCAACACCGCCTCGTGCCGGCACCCTCGACCCCACCTGAAGCCGCTGCCGGAGCCCGCTCGCTGCCCCCACCTTCGCCTGGACCACAGCCGCGCCGCCACGCCCGCTCACCGGACCACCGCGCTGGGGCCGCTGGACCGGCCAGAACCGCCGAAACACCCCATACGACCTCCAAAATCCGCAATCTTCAGCGGACGTTTGCGAGCTCCTCAGAACTCGTATTTACAAACCAAAACAGGCGCTGAAAATCTCAGAAAAAGTACTACGCAAACATGGGATTTTTTCAAAGATCAAACAACAATTATACGTGATTAATTGAGCTCGAAGTTGGTGTGGAAAAAAATAAAATTAAACGCACAATCCTACCTGCAGGGGATTAGCCCGACACTTCACGACGATCTGCCGGACTGCCAAACCTCACCGAAGAGGTGGAGGAGAGGATGGATTTCCCTCTTCGTTGGGAGCTCTCTATGCCAGGGATGAAAAACAAGGGGGAGAGGGTAATGGGGGTTAAGTGTTTAAATCGAAAACACACTTAACCACCTGCCCGTTGGCCCGAACCCGAACTTCCGGTGGGGTCGAGATTAAACCTCCCCTAGGGTAAACACCACCTCCTAAGCACAACTGCGGTCTCAGAATTTTAATCCGGGGATCCATTCAAAAGTTATAAAATTTAACGTATGAAGCCGCTAAATTACGAGAACGATCCTAGGGCCATTTTTCACAGACGGAACGCGCCTGTGAAACTTATACCCCTCCTAGGGTAAACGACATGCTCCGAACTCAATGGTGCCCTCAGTTTTCTCATCCGAGCAACCATTTAAGAGATATATGATTTTAACCGTTTATCAAATAAATTAATTATCTTATTTATCCGTTTAATGTTCCGTCAACGGGCGAGGGGTCCCAATGTCCCGCGCCGACATGTTTTATGTTTCTCCTAGGGTAAACAACCCATTTCGGACCCATATGTTCACTCATATTTCTGATACGGATCATCGTTTAAGAGTTATCCCATTTATTTGGCATGCCCTGTGTGAACGGACTGAAAATTTAATTCCAGCCACACCGGGGCTCAAAATCGCACGCCGTCTGAAGGCGATGCTCTGGAATAACATCAAGAATATTACAAAGTCCTTTATAGAAAAAACCAGGTTCTTACATCATTACCTCCTTCAATATTTTCATCCCCAAAAAGCAAAATCAGGGAATAACTTAGAGTACTAAGCCCACACATGACTCTCCCGTACCCAAAAGAACTCTTGCACAGTCCTGCATCACCGTACATAGACCAAAGGATTTGATTGGTTCACTCAAGGTCTGCCATTATCGATGATGTGCATAGGAGAAAACACACTTCTTCTCGGGCAAGTCATGTGAGAGATGTCGTGCACCCACTCCATACCTTGGGGGTTAGGGCAAGGCGGTAGGGAACCATGCCATCCCTTCACACAGTCTCAAACGGCCCAAAGGCCCTCGGGGGTAGCCCACCTCCCTGATCGAACCTTTACGTCACACGCCATGACTGGAATCACCGTTTGGACCTGGGACCAAACTCGGTGATTTCCTCCTTCAAAATATCCATATGGTAAAACACCCAAGGATATCTGGTCACTCAAGGTTTCACAATAGATGTCTCACAACCCAGACTCTCTTACACACTCGGAGAGTGAAGGAGTCGACACCATCGACTAAAGAAAAAGGTCCCATGCCTTTTACCTTACCAACACAGGGTTACACTGATGCCCCGCACCACCCTGGTAATAACTCAAACAAGGAGCAGGGAGAAAAGGAATTTCACGCACATAGTCTAACAATTCTACTTACAAAAAGTAGAAGAGATATAGAGCGTACCTCTTGTCACCTCATGCTCTGCAGGATTGTAGACATCCAAAGCTCCCGGCTGTCCGTGGTCCCAACTGTCAGCTCACAGAGCCTGATGTGGACCGCCTGGTGGTGATGGTAAGACCTCGTAAATCCATCCCCCACTACCAGCTCCTCCCGATCCTCTGCTAGCACCACCTCTCTGGGAGCTACTCCTATCACTGCGCTACCTCCTCCACGGTGGTGTACCTGCTGCCTGCTCGATATTCTCAGCGTGCCTGGTCGGGCAGTCCTGCACCAAGTGACCTCACCCATCGCAAGCATAACACCGGCGCTCTCCGAGATGCACTGGTGCCCTCCGGTGCCACTGTGGTGTACGACCACGCCCCTGCATCCGGTTATCGGAAAGCCATATGCGTCGAGGTTCTGCTTGCCGACGCCCGCTAGCTGCGGCAGAAGTCTCGGCTCTGTCGAGCCTGCTACCACCACCAAATGTAGAACACGACATGAAGCTCTCTGTCACCAGCGCCTGCTCTAGCACCCCGACATAAGTGGGAATTCCCAAGGGTACTATGATAGCATGAATCTCTTGGCGGAGATCCTGCTCAAACTTCCATGCTTAGAAGTTGTTGTCATGGACCAAGTTCGGGTAAAAGCGTGCACGGTCTGCGAAACTAGGCGCGTACTCGGCCACCGTCATCCCTCCCTGCTGAAACTGCAGGAGCTCCTGAATCTTAATGGAGCGTAAGTAGGAGGGGCAAAACTCCTCACAAAACAACAAATAAAATCCACCCCATGAAAGAGACAACTCGTCAATTAACTGAGTCACCAGACTCCACCAATGCTAAGCTACTTCGTGGAAAAGGCTGGCAGCCAAAGCCACCATATGATCTGTCGGCATCTACACAAGCCTGAAGAGGTGAACCACTGTCCCAAGCCAAAACTCTGCTGCCTGAGGGTCTGGCTCACCACTGAACCTCAGCGGTTCTCTGTCGTTGGAACTCATGGAGCGCGCTCAACCTGCGCTCAAGCCCTGTCTGCTCTTCTGGAGCTATCTGCTACTCACCAGGTGTGGGTGCTTCTACCAGACCACCCGGAGAAAGGGACTCTCATGATGGGTCCTAGACTGAGGCCTCGTAGCTCACAGGGACGTTGTCACGAACCAAAGATGGTATCATGACTGGCTGTCTTTGCGGAAACATCCAGAATATTTTCAAGGAGTTCCACGGTCAGATGAGCATATATGTATATCACAACAACGACAATGGGGAGATGACTCAATAAGGAAAGTCAAAGACTCAATCTTATGTGATGCACAAACCAATTTTCCCTGCAACGATTGTCTCAGCATGCCGAGTCGAAAAGCAGGTTATCAAGGTCCTGGTGAATGGAAACGTCGACCGCCACACCATCACTGGACTCCCTGGCCTGAGAGCCGCTCTTGAGACACGCTGACACTGTTTCCCTAAATCCCAACCAATTCTTTTTTAGGGACATCTGAACAATGTCCCAAGGAATGAACCACCTCTGATACCACTTTTTCATGACCCGACCCTACCTGGGCTTGAGCCGAAACTACCCCAAGCCCGCCTCCATAGGCCAAGGGCTGGAGATAAGCGCCGAAGGCTAAACAACTTAGGGAGGCCTTTGCCTGAGTACCTGTACACACACACACGGAGCACAATCAATGCAAAAGTGAAGAGTAAAAGGGAATGTAATGTACCAACTGCTATAAATAAACCACAAAGTGCATCGACCTCTAAACAGTAAAAAGTAAGTGTTTAATGTAAACTGAAAAGAAAAGGGAAAAAACATGCGCCCAACTAGAAAAGTTCCACAACCCGGAAACAGGTAAAAAAAGTAAAATAGCTGGGAGCATCCCACACCTGGAACCCAACTAAGACCACCACACATGGTCCAAGCTCCCTAAATCCTAAGCTCCTCTAACGTCATGACCAACCTGTCCGTCGTCTGCATGGGCACACCAAGTGCGGGCATAGCCCAAGCAGGGGTGAGTATAAAAATACTCAATAGGATGCCCCGAAGGCTCTAGGGAGAAACAAAGGAGGTAATGAAGAGGGGAGTAGTAGATAGAATAGGTAAAAGTAAGGGATTACAATTGAGAGTGCAATAATGAGTACAACAAGGAGTGTAGTAGAGTAATAGTAGAGAGTCCAGCTCAACCCAACAAGAGAAAGGAGGTAGACTCGTCTAGACACAAGGAGCTAGAAACGGTGAGAAGATGAACTTGTCATAAAGTATTCGCTACCTATAGCAGGAGAGTAGACTCTTCCAATGACAAGAATCTAGACACAGAAAGAAAATGGCATACCCCACACGTCTTTTCTTCTCCTAGAAGAAGAGTAACCAAAACCCACGAAGTGGGTACTGGAACAAGGTATACATATATATATTCTCTGTCAAGAAACCTGAACAAGATCGTAAGGGGATCTCCATCCCGTAGCTCAGCCCAATAAAGTGAGTAGCCAACAGTCCCAGAAGTAAACACCATCGATGCCCAGCATCCCGTACATCTATCCCAAACTGCAAGTCAAGGGGCTCAAATCACCACACCTTGACACTATCCGCTTTGGGCGGCACTAACTCGCCCGCACGGTTTTAGGTCGCGTCGCAAGGACACATCTGGGTGGGGAAAGCGCCCCTCATACTTGAGAGTTCTATGGGAACGTCAAACCACACCTCGTCACTGCCCTGCAGTCAAGAGGTCTCCTAAAAGTCGACAGGCAACCCCCTACCCAGCCCCGCTAAAGGGTAATCCCTGGAAGTCGACGGGTTTCCAGTGGAGGGAGACCCGGAAAAAGTCGATGGGTGCCACACTGCTCAGTACAGTAAAAGGGTAATCCACTGGAGGTAGACTCAGCTAAAGTCGTCGATGAGTCCCAATTCCCAGTCTCATAAAAGGATACTCCACTGGAGGGAGGCTCGGTACCGTCATCGGTGACCACTTCCCAGCCCATCTGGAGGTAAAACCGGCATTAGGGACCACTTCCCAGCCCAGCTAGAGGCAAACCCGACACTGGGGACCACTTCCCAGCCCAATTGGAGGTAAAACTGGAAATGCTCTGGCCATCCCTGCTGGATGGTACTGCTCGGTGAACACCGCTGTATTGGCCATCCCTGCTGGATGGTAACCCACTGGCCATCCCTACTAGATGGTACTGCTCTGGCCATCCCTGTTGGATGGTACAACTGACCACCCCTAATGGATGGTACCCCGCCGGCCAGCCCTGCTGGAAACAACCTCCTGGGTAGAGGATCGGTGCCCGCGTAATGTGTTGGTCACACCAAATCCACACGAACTCTACTAGGGAATACGAAGCAACTCCGTCGGCCAAACCATCGAGAATAGAACCAGGAGAAAACCACTCAACCCTACTGGTTGAAAACATTGTGAACAGGACCAGGGGGAAACTCAACCTTTCTAGTCAACAAACAAGAACAAAACTAGGGGAAACTCAACCCTTCTGGTCCACAAACGAGAACAGAACCATGGGAACTCAACCCTGCGGGTCAAAAAATGAGAACAGAACCAGGGAAAAACTCAACCCTGCTGGTCAACAAACAAGAACAAAACTAGGGGGAAACGCAACCCTGCTGGTCCACAAACGAGAACAGAACTAGGGGCAGTCAACCCTTCTTGTCAACAAACGAGAACAAAACTAGGGGAAAACTCAACCGTGCTAGTCAACAATCGAGAACAGAGGGACCCTCTATGTCGCAAGAGGTCAAGGGTACACAAAGCATAACATGACACGCACATGGGGACCACACGACGTGTAGCCCCAACTCAACCCCAACCAAGCACACACACGTTCTCAGGTACAAACATTCACATATACCTCCCAACGTTCTCGCATACTCCCAGAGTATGCCAAGTCTCCAGCCCAAAGACTAACGTGAAGAAGGCCCCCAACGTCAATGCGAAGGCGTAAATGTAAATACTTCAAATTTCCACCTCAACAGCTCAGGCACAACCAACCACATCTCTTCAATCATTACTTCACTCACACGGGAGTGCATGCGATGACACGCCAAGGGTCCGCTACAAACACAGTAGGACGAACCACCAACTGAGCACCTTACTTGCTTCCACGTTTAATAAGATCTCGAATGAGGCTCAACACCTCCAAAAGGATCGTACCATTGTAATCCTCACGAAAAAAACATGCGACATAGACTATTTACTCGCCTCAAATAGATATCAGACGGAAAAGTCACCAACACCACTTTACGCCCGAACGACGTCCCGTGATCCTGAGCCTCGGTCCTGAAAACAGTCGGGCACATCACACCATTGCGATCCCCTCAGGAAAACACGTAAAAAGGACTGCTCACTTGAGTGGAATGGATATCCATAGAAAAAGATGCATTTCGTCAAACCGCGCACGAGCGGTTCTATGTGGGACCCACACCCCGGTCCCAAAGCACAACGAACAGATCGCACCGTTGTGATCCTCTTGAAAAAGTACACAAGCTGGACTATTTCCTTGTACGAAACGAACACCCAGTGATAAATCTGGAAATCACCGCCAACTCCCAAAACGGCCCTTGTGGGGCCCACACCACCGTGTGGAATTAAAGTGGGAAGATTGCGCCAATGCAATGCCCTCATAAAAACACCCAAAAATCAACTACTCGCATGCCCCGGACGGACGTCTGATGAAAAAGTTGTAAAACACTGCACGCAGCTCGAAATACGGGTCGTGGGTCCCACGCCTCAACTCCAGTTTCAACGCTCGAAACCACATTGGAAAACATCATCTCAACGCTAGGGTCGCAACGCCACTGATAGTGCTCAAAACGGACATTGGATGTGTCCGCGCTGCCCAAAACAAGAACCCAAAAAAAAATGCTCGTCCGCTTTTCGTCGTGTCACGCCACCAAGGCCCCCATTTCAGGAGTTAAAAACCCCCCAAACCATCTCAAAGTTCTCATCTTGATGCCAGGAAGGCACTGCCACAGACGACACAAAAAACGGACACCTGTAATGAAAATTACGTGCGTCCGAAGAGGGGACAAATCCCCTTGGGCGGGACCGGCCTGGATAGGCCGGTCCGGCCGGCTCGGCGCTGACTCGCGGTTCACCGCAGACCGTCCCTCACGGGGCTGGTCATTTTGCCGCGTGAAGACCGGCAGGACGCGTGTCTTTGTCCCCCGCGGGGTCGCGAACCGCGACCCCCGCGGTCGTCGCGCCCCGGTGGCTCGACCTCACCGCCTGGAGCCGCCGCCTCGCCCGACCAGCACCGCCTCACGCCGGCGCCCTCGACCCCGCATGAAGCCGCTGCCAGATCCTGCTTGCTGCCCGCGCCTCCAACTGGACCACATCCGCGCCGCCGTGCCCGCTCGCCGGACCGCCGCGCTGGGGCCGCTGGACTGGCCAGAACCGCCAGAGCACCCCATACGACCTCCAAAACCCTTAATCTTCGGCGGACGTTTGCAAGCTCCTCGGAACTCAGATTTACAAACCGAAACAGGTGATGGAAATCTTAGAAAAAGTAAAACGCATACATGGGAGTCATTTTAAGATCAAACACCAATTTGATGTGATTAATCGAGCTCGAATTAGGTGCGAAAAAAAAAATGAAACGCACGATCCTACCTGCAGGGGCGTAGCCCGACGCTTCGCAACGATCCGCCAGACTGTTGCGCCTCGCCGTAGAGGTGGGGGAGAGGATGGAGTTCCCACTTCGTTGGGAGCTCCCTGTGCCATGGAAGAACAACAAGGGGGAGAGGGTAAGGGATGTTAAGTGTTTAAATAGAAAACACAGTTAACCACCCACCCGTCGGCCCGAACCCAAACTTTCAGCGGGGTCGAGATTAAACCTTCCTTAGGGTAAACACCACCTCCCGAGCACAACGGTGTTCTCAGAATTTTAATCCAAGGCCCCGTTCAGAAGTTATAAAATTTAATGTCCGAAGCCGCTAAATTACAATAATGCCCCTGGGGCCATTTTTCACAGATGACCCACGCCCTTGAAACTTATACCCCTCTTAGGGTAAAAGGCATGCTCCAAACTCAATGGTGCCCTCAGTTTTCTCATCCAAGAAACCATTTAAGAGATATCTGAATTTAACCATTAAACAAATAAACAAATTATTTTATTTATCTGTTTAATGTTCCTTCAACGGGCGTGGGGTCCCAATGTCCTGCGCCGACATGTTTTATGTCGCTCCTAGGTTAAACACCCCATTTCGGACCCATACGTACACTCAGATTTATGATCTGGATCACTGTTTAGGAGTTATCCCATTTATTTGGCGTGCCCAGTGTGAACGCACTGAAAATTTAATTCCAACCACAACGGGGCTCAGAATCTTACGCCGTCTGAAGGCGTTTCTCTAGAATAACATCAAGAATATTCCAAAGTATTTTATAGAAAAAACTGGGTTCTTAAAAACCCTATAGACCCCCAAAAAACATACAAACCCTAAAACAACTAAAATTTCATAAAACCCCACAAAAAACTTAAGAACCCTAAAAAATAAAAAATAACATAAAATCCCTAAAAATATCTAAAAACATAAAAGAACCTAAGAACCCTGAAACCCCCTTAGAAAACCTTAAAAACCTAAAAACACTTCAAACCCCTAAAAACCCTGAAAATCATAAAAACCCAAAAATCTCTCAAAATCCCTAAAAAACATAGAAAGCATAAAAATTATAAAAATCCCAAAAAAGATAAAAAAACCCTAAAAACCCAAAGAAAATCATAAAACCCTAATAAACTCTAAGACATTACAAACCTAGGAAGACACTAAAAATATAAAACCCCTAAAAACCTCAAAAAACCCTAAAACCCCATAAAAAACCAACAAAACACAAAAATCTATAATAACCATTTAAACCCCAAGAAAATTAAAAACTATAAAAGTTATTAAAACATTATAAAACTGAAAAAATCCCAAAATTTAAAAACCATAAAAACCTTGAAAACCCACAAAATCTATAAAACTGCCCTAAAAACATAAAAACCATAAAAATCCCAATAAATACCAAAAACATAAAAAACACTAAAAAACATGAATACCCCTAAGAAAACCTTAAAAACCTAAAAACAATTTAAATCCCAAAAAAATATAAAAACTCTAAAAACCCTAAATGTACCTAAAACCCTAAAACACACTAAAAAACCTCCATGTATTTTAAAGCACTAAAAACTATAAAAATCATAAAAAAATTATGAAAATACCTAAAAATGTAAAAAACCCTAAAAACATGAAAGAGCCTAAGAAAACGTTAAAATCATAAAGACACATCAAACCCATCAAAAACCTAAAAACACTAAAAATCCAAAAAACCCTATTACCCTAAAACCCCCCAAAAAACATCAAAATCTTAAAAACAATAAATATCTAAAAAACCCCTAAAAACCACAAAAAAAGTTAAAAACCCTAAAAAACATGAAATCCCAAAGAAAAACTTAAAAATCTAAAAGCAGTTAAATCTCCTAAAATCCTAAAAATGATAAAAACATAAAAACCCCTAAAAATATGAAAACCCTAAACCCTCTAAATCTTGAAAAACCATACAGAACCATAAAAATCCAAAACTATCCCTAAAACCCTAAAAATGTAAAAAAAAATGAAAACACCTATGAAAACCTTAAAAACAAAAAAAAACACTTAAAAAACAAAAAAAACTAAAAAGGATAAAGTCCTTACAAACCCTAAAGGCCCTAAAACCCTAAAAACTACTAAAAACCATAAAATGCCAAACTTCCTTTAAAACCCATAAAACCCCAAAAATACCACTAAAAACACTAAAAGAAATTTAAGCCCTAAAAACATTAAAAATTAAAAATAAATCCTTAAAACCACTAAAAAACTAAAAAACACTAAAAACCCAAAAACCCCATAAAAACCCAAAAAACCCAAAACCCTATAAAATCTTAAAAACCCTAAGAATCCATAAATACCCAAAAAACCCATAAAAACCTAACAATGCCCAAAGAATCCTAAAATTATAAAAAATCTAAAAACATGAAAAAGAATTAGAAAACTATAAAAACATAAAAACAAATAAACCGCCTAAAAACCTAAAAATGATGAAAACCTTTAAATAGTCTAAAACCCTAAAAAATCCTCAAAATCCCTAATAACCATAAAAAATCCTAAAATCCTAAAAAATATCTAAAAATACCACAAAGCATAAAAAACCATAATTCTGAGAAAACCCATAAGAATCCATTAAAAATATAAAAACACTTTAAACCCCTAGAAATTAAAAAACTCTAAAAAACATAAAAACCTAAAAAGACCCTAAAAAGTCATTAACAAACCTAAAACCCCTATAAAACTTAAAACCCTAAAACCATAAAAAAAATAAAAATCCAATAAATACTCAAAAATACCTTTAAACCCCCCAAAAAATAAAAACTCTAAAAAAAACCCCTAAAAACTTTCAAAATACCTAAAATCCTTGAAAAACCTAAAAACCCATAAAAAACCTTAAAATTATTAAAAATACAAAAAAACATTAAAAATATTAAAAAATCTAATGTCCCATAAGAAAAAAACCTAAAAATAATTAAACCCCTAAAAACCTCAAAAATACTAAAAACACTAATAATCCATAAAAACTCTAAAAGGCCTAAAAACCATAAAACCCTAAAACCCCGTAAAAAACCCTAGAAATACCTAATCACATAAAAAACTTTTAAAATTATGAGAACCTAAATAAAACCTTAAAAACCTAAAAACAATTAATACCCCTAAAACTCTAAAAATGATAAAAACCTAAAAGACCTTAAAAACTCCTAAAACCCATAAAAACCCCTAAAAACCAAAAAAAAATCATGTAAACACATAAGAACCCTAAATTACCACAAAATTCTCAAAAGAACTACTAAACCCCTAATTTTTTTTAAATACTATAAAATATATAAAAACTATATAAAACTCAAAAAACCCCAAAAAATGATGAAAACCATAAAAACATCTTTAAAAAATCAATATCCCAGAAAACCCTAAAATCCCATAAAATTCTTAAAAATACATAAAAATCCTAAAAATGTAAAAAATCCTAAACACCATGAAAACACTACGAAAATCACAAAAAAAAAAAAATTAAAACCCACAAAAAAACTATAAACGCTAAAAAATATTAAACCCTAAAAAACCATAAATATTAAAAAAAATAGAAAAACTATAAAAGAATTAAAAGACATTAAATACTAAAAACCCATAAAACCCCTAAAAACCACTAAAACTCTAAAAACATTTAAACCCCTCAAACTATTAAAACATTAAAAAACCATAAACCCCATAAATAAACTCAGAGAAAACCATAAAAATTGAAAAAAAAATTAAAACCCCTAAACATCCCTAAAACCCAAAAAATACCAAAAACCCTAAATACCAAAAAATGCCTAAAAATACATAAAGATTCCTAAAAACATAGAAAACCTGGAAAACCATAAGAAAACCATGAAAACCGACAAACACTTAAACCCCATAAAAACCTAAAAACTCTAAAAACTCTAAAAACCATAAACAACTCAAGAAACATTAAAACACTAAAACCATTAGAACCCCTAAAAACCTTAAACACCCCCAAAAAACATAGAAATACACTGAAAACAACTATTAAGACTAAAAAACCTTTAAACCCCTAAAAATATAATAATACACTAAAAAACAATAAAACCCTTAAAAACAAAAAAAAAAACACAAAAATTATAAAAATCCCTAGATACCCTAAAACCCCTAAAAATCCTAAAAAATCCATAAAAACCAAAAAAACATAAAAACCCTAAAAACCTTTAAAAACCGAAGAAAATATTTAAAACCTAAAATTACATAAAACCTGAAAAAACCTAAAAAAGATAATAACTCTTAAAAACTCTTAAAAGATCATAAAACCCTAAAAACCCCTAAAACCCATAAAACCCCTAAAAACCTAAAAACCCAAAAATAACCCATAAATCACTATACCCACTAAAAAATCTAAAACCCCTTTAAACCCCTAAATTTTTAGAAAACTCTAAAAAACCGTAAGAACCCTAAAAACCAAAACATACCCTAAAACCACAAAAAATCATAAAACCAAAAAAACACGACACACCCTTAAAATCCCCAAAAACACAAAAAAACCATAAAATTCTTAAAAAACCCTGAAAACATAGATATCCCAAAAAATCACAAACTACCTTAATAAAACTTTAAAAACCTAAAAACACATAAAACCTGTTAAACCTAACATATGAAAAATTTCCAAAACAACCAAAACCACCAAAATCCCGAAAACCCTTAAAAACCATTAAAATCCAAAAAGCCCAAAAAATCCCTAAAACCTAAAAACCCAAAAACCTAAAATACCTTAAGAGACTATTAAAAACCTAAAAAATAAATTAAGACCCCTAAAAAACTAAATATGATAAAAACCATAAACCCCCTAAATCTGTAAAATCTCTAAAAACCTTTAAAACCCCTACAACACCATATAAAACCTAAAACCACTAAAAACTCTAAAAACCCATTAAACATCAAAAAAAATTAAAAAACTATAAAACCCATAAAAATCATAAAACCCTAAAAACCCTAAAAACCAAAAAAACTATAAAAACCCTAAAAACACTCAAAATCCCTAAAAAACCTAAAAACTATAAAATATTAAAAAAACCATAAAAATACCTTCAAATGAAGAAAAACATAAAACCTCAAAAATCCCCTATGAAAACACTAAAAAACCAAAAAACATTTTAAACACCTATAAACATAAAAAATTTAAAAAATAATGAAAACCCTATAACCCTCAAAATCCCTAAAAACCATAAGAATTCTTGAAACTCTAAAAATACATAAAAATGTAAAAACCCTAAAAACTCCAAAAAAATTATGAAAACCTCAAACTCCTAAAAAAAATTAAATACCCTAAAAACACTAAAAAAATATAAATACCCTCAAAACCCTAAAACCACTAAATACCCTAAAAACCCTAAAACCACTAAAACCATTAAAAATTATAAAAACACATATACCCCTTAAAAACACTAACAACACTAAAAACACATTCAATAACTGAAAACGTTAAAAAAAATTAAAAACCTTAAAACTAAAAAAAACCACCAAAACCTTAAAAACCATAATCCCTAAAGCCCTAAATCCCTAAAAATAACTAGTATCAATAAAAACTATAAAAATACAAAAATCCATAAAAGTCCGTAAAAGAATAAAATACCTAAAAATATAGAAAAACCCCTAAGAAAACCTCAAAATCATAAAAACACTTAAAACCCATAAAAACCCTAAAAACCCTAAAAACCAAAAAAACCCTAAACCACCTTAAAATAGTAAAATACTCAAAACTGATGAAAACTCTAAAAATTCATAAAAAACATAAAAATACCTTCAAATCACTAAAAAAAACAAACACTAAAAACCACAAAAAAACCTTAAAAACCTAAAAACACTTAATACACCTAAAAACCCAAAATATGATAAAAATACTAAAACCCTAAAAAACCCCAAAAATCCTAAAAACTTTAAAAAACACTAAAAACTATAAAACCCATAAAAATCATAAAAACCCTAAAACCCACTAAAAACACTAAAACCCTTAAAACCCCTAAAATGTTAAAAAACTGTAAATTAATTTAATGACTCAAGAAAATCAAAAACCCAAGAAAACCATAGAAACTCTAAAACCCTAAAAACAATGAAAAACCCCGAAACCCCTAAAAACCATAAAATTCCAAAAAATAAAGAATAATCCAAAACAACATAAATACCCCTAAAAACCATAAAACCCATAAAACCTCTAAAAATATTTAAACCTATAAAAACACATAAAACATTAAAAAACACTAATAACACTAAAAAACCTTTAATCCCCTACAAAGGTTAAAAATATCTAAAAACACTATAAACTCAAAAAATCCCTAAAAACCCAAAAAAATCACAAAACCCATTAAAATCCTACAAAACTCAAAAAATAATCCAAATCACTAAAAGCCATAAAAACCATAAAAATGCTTAAAAAAAGTCCTAAAAACCTTTAAAAAGTAAAATTCCCAAAAATCCAGGAAAACCCCTAACAAATCCTAAAATCCTATAAAAAATTAAAACCCCTAAAAAACATTAAAATGATAGAAACCATGAAAACCCCTAAAAATACCGTTAAAATACTAGTAATCCCTAAAACCCATAAAAACCCCTAAAAACATTAAATAACCTTACAAATATATAAAAATCCAAAAAAAACACTACAAACTCTAAAAACACTATAAACCCCTAAAAGCGTAAAAAAAATCTAAAAACAGTAAAAACCCTAAAAATCCAAAAGAAACTATAAAACCCCAAAATACCCAACCCCCCCCCCCTAAAAAAAATTCATAAAACCCCTAAAAACCAAAAAAATACAAAAAAAGGCTCTAAAAATACCAAAAACATTAAAATATCCTAAAACCCAAAAAATCTCAAATAAAACCTTAAAAACCTAAAAACACTTAAACCACTTAAAAACAAAAAAAAATTCTAAGGACCCTAATACCCCTAATACCCTAAAAATTATAAGACCCCTAAAAACCATGGAAAACCCAAAAAACCACTAAAAACACTAAAAACACTAAAAACATTTTAAACCCATAAAAAATTAGAAAAACTCTAAAAGCATGAAAACCCCAAAACACTCAAAAAAACCCAAAAACCACAAAAAACCATAAATACACTAAAAACATTAAAAACCCTCAAAATCACTAAATACCCTAAAAACAAAAATAAACATAAAAAGTACTCATAATCCCTAAAACCCTAAAACACTAAAAACACTTAAAATCTAAATGAAAACCCTTAAAAACTTAAAAAACTTAAACCCTCTAAAAAAAGAACAAAATGCTAAAAGCCTATAAAACCCTAAAAACACTAAAAACCCTGAAAATCATTAAAACCCCTAAAAACCATAAAATTTTAAAAAAATCTAAAAAATCAATAAAAACATAAAAACCTAAAAACATTGAAAATCCCTAAGAAAAACTTAAAAAACTAAAAATAACTAAATCCCATAAAATGCCTAAAAATGCTATAAACCCTAAAAGTACAATAAAAACCTCTAAAACCATAAAATCACAAAAAAATATTAAAATCCCCATAAAAACCATAATAACCCCAAAAAAACTCTAAAAACCCTTTAAAGAACTATTTTTTTTGAAAAAATCTAAAAAACCTTAAATGCCCTAAAAATCCAAAAAATCACTAAAACCCGGAAAAACCCAAAAATGCCAAAAAAACCCCACAAGACCCTAAAATTCATAAAAACCATAAAGAATAATAAAATACTAAAAACACTAAAATCACTAAAAATATAAAAACCCTAAAAACCCAAAAAACCCAAAAGAAAACCTTAAATCATGAAAAAAAATTAAGTCCTCAAAAAACCTAAAAGTGATAAAAGACCAAGAACCCTAAAAAACCTAAAAAACCTAAAACCCTAAAAATCCCCAAAAATCCTAAAACACATAAAAATACTTAAACACACCTAAAAATAAAAAAAAATAAAAAATCAAAAAACTTTGAGTAACCTTAAAAAAAACTATTCAAACCTTAAAATATCTTAAACCCCTAAAAAATTAAAAAAATTCTAAAAACCCTAAAATGCTATAAAAATATCCTAAAAACATAAAGAATCCCATGAAACCATAAAGACACCTTAAACCTTTAAAAACTATAAAAACTCATAAAAACCCTAAAAACTAACTAAAAACTCTATAAACCACCAAACCCATAACAATACTAATGATGGATAAAAAATATTAAAAACCCTCAAAAGAAAAAAACCCCTAAAACATAAAAACCCTAGAAAAACATATAAACCACTAAAACCCTCAAAATCCCCAAAAATCCATAAATACCATAAAATTATTAAAAATACCTAAAAATCTCTAAAAATATAAAAAACCCTTAAAACACTAAAAATTCATAAAAAACCACAAAAACTAGAAATACGTAAAACTCCTTAAAACCTAAAAACACTAACAAACCTAAAACCCCAAGAAACCCTAAAACCCTAAAATCTATAAAAACCATAAAAATCATTAAATCACTGCAAATCCCTATAAATAACTAAAAACAAAAAAACCATAAAAACACTAAAAACCCAAAGAAACCCTTAAATCCCCCTAAAAACTATGCAAACCCCTAAAAAATATTTTAAAACTATAAAACCCATAAAAACCCTAAAAACCCTTAAAAATATAAATACCATTAAACCCCAAAAAATGTTAAAAATCTAAAAATCTTATAAATCCCAAAAATCTCAAAACAAATCTCTAAAACCCGAAAAATAGAAAAACCTCAAAATCCCCAAAACCCCTAATAACCATAAAAATAAAAAAGGCCCTAAAATACCTAAACAAGTAAAAAAACCCTAAAACCTGTAACACACTATGAAAAATTTAACAACTAAAGAAACACTTAATAACTAAAAAAATTCTAAATCCCTTAAAAAATAAAAAAACTAAAAACCCCAAAAAAATTAAATGAAAACCATAAAAACCCAACAATGCTTAAAACCCCTAAAAACATAAAAAATGATAACAAACCTAAAAATCCCTAAAATAACCCTAACCTAAAACCTCTAAAAACATTATGAAGACCATAAAACCTCATAAAAACCTAAAACCAGTAAAAACTCGCAAAACCAATTAAACCCATAAAAATGGTAAGAAATCTAAAAAAACATTAAAAATAATAAAAAAACTAAAAAATCAAAAAAACTAAAAAAACCTATATAAACTCTAAAAATAATAAATACCCATAAAACCCTAAAAAATACCTAAAAACCATAAAACCCTTAAAATCCAAAATATCCCTAAAAACATAACAAACTGTAAAAACCCTGAAACAATATTTGTAAAAATTAAAATATAAAAACACTTAAAACCGATAAAAGAAAAAACACTAAAATACATAAAAAACCCCAAAATCCCTAAAAACCCTAAAAACCAATAAAATACCTAAAAACCCTAAAGCCCATACAAATCGTAAAAAATCATTTAAATTCCTTAAAATATAAAATCCCCTAAAACTCCTAAAAACATAAAATAAAAACATAAAAATATAAAAAATACTTAAAACACCTAAAAACCCAAAAAACGCTAAAACCCCGAAAAATCCAAATAGTTCCTAAAAATATAAAACCCTATAAAACCCCTAAAAACTATTAAAAACCATAAAGACACATAAAAATTCAAAAACCCAATAAAAAACCTAAAAACCTAAAACCCCTAACGAAACTAAAAAACACCTTAAAAACAATAAAAACCCTCAAAACCCCTAACACCCCTTAAATTCCTTAAAAATTCTAAAATTATTAAAAAAATCCCTAAAAATCCTAAAAAACCTAAACACCCCTAAAAACCATGAAAAATCCCAAGAAAAGTTTAAAAACCTAAATCACTTAAAACCCCTAAAAAACTAAAAACACTGAAGCTCATAAAAAACCCTAAAATCTTTAATACCACTAAAGACATTAAAAACCCTAAAACCCCATAAAATCGTAAAAACCAATAAAAATATTAAAAGAACCTTAATCCCAAAAAATAAAAAAAACCATAAATACAATAAAAACTCTAAAACCCCTCAAAATCCCTATAACACCTAAAAATCAGAAAAAACATAAAAAATCCATAGAAATCCCTATAAACATACAATAATTCTAAAAACCTAATAACCACTAAGAAAACCTTAAAAAGCTAAACACACATAAAACTACTAATAAAACTAAAAATTATAAAAACCCTAAAAAACCAAAAATACCCTTGATATCCTAAAACAACTAAAAATAATAAAACACATAAAACCATAAAAATTGTAAAACCCCATAAAAACCTTAAAAATCCACTAAAAACTATAAAAACACATTCAACCTTTAAAAAAATTAAAAAAATCTAAAAACCATAAAAATTATAAAACGGAAAAAAACCCAAAAAACCTAAAAAAATTAAAACCCCAAAAAACCCAGAAAACCATCAAAATCCTCAAAACCCTAAAAACCATAAAAATCCTAAATAGCCCAAAAATCCCTAAAAATGAAAAAAAATAGCTAAAAACATAAAACCCTAAGAATGAATTCAAACCCTAAAAATACATAAAACCTCTAAAAACCTTAAAATGATAAAACCCTAAACCTGTAAAAAACTAAAAACCCTCAAAATCCCTAAAATCCATTAAATAATAAAAAACCCAAAAAAACTCTAAAAAATTAAAATAACCCTAAAAACCTTGAAACCCCATAATAAAACCTTAAAAACCAAAAATCATTTAATTAACCTAAAAATTGCTTAAATCTCATAAAAACCAAAAAATGCTAAAAACACTAAAAATAAACTAAAATCCCTAAAACCCACAAAACCTATAAAAACCCACTAAAAACTCTAAAAACCCCTTAAATTCATAGAAATGTTAAAAAATATAAAAACCCTGATAAAACTAATAAAATCAAAAAAACCATAAAAACCCAAAATCAAAAAGAAAAAATGCATAAAACCATACAAAACTCTAAAAATCCTCAAAAATCACAAAAAACCCAAAAACCCATAAAAATTCTTAAATAGCACAAAAAATTACCAAAAATGTAAAAAACTCTTAAAAACATTGAAAAACCTAATAAAAACTAAAAAACCTAAAACCACTTAGAACCCTAAAAACCCTAAAAAATTATACAAACCCTAAAAGACCATAAAAAGAAACAAAATCATAAAATAAATAAAATCCTAAAACCCCCTAAAAATAACAAAAAATCACTAAGAATCAAAATAATATGAAAATATCACTAACCCCTACCACCGAAGATACCACAATGAAGGGAGAGAGATAATGTTCCCTGAGTCCCACCTCCAATTGGCCCAATGTTGGCAACTAGCACTGAGGGAATACATGTCTTATAATATGGGAGACATTTAAATATATAAGAAAGCAATATTGGGATATAGGATGAATCATCCAAAAACAACTCCCGGACATAATATAAAAGAAAACCGAAAACATCCCACATGCTTGTATAAATAGAACTGATGCAGATAAAAGTCTCGAAAGTAAATACCCAAAAGTAAAGTTAAAGTAGTGACACAAAAACTATCAAGGATATAATCTAATAATGTTTAACTTGTTCCATGTATTCCCCCTGGAAACATTTTTTTTATTTACATAGGTTGAGCATATAAGTATACTCAGTAGGAAAACCAAAGTCTTTATTGCGCATGTGTATGAATCATACTAATGCACCTATGAGAAAACAATAGAACCAAAAAGTACCTATCTAGGTATACTACCCATCACAACCTCATCCAGGAACGATCACTAAATAATTCAAACCATGTAATAAAAAATAACAGTAGTCACATCTATAAGGGTACCATGCATTACTTTACCACTTGTATTATGCACTCACACCCAATATCGTACATCCTAGAGATCCCATGTCTTCCATATACCACACCGACCTACAAACATAGTCATAACACACCTCTCATTTAGACACTTGGGATTGCCACCCCACATGCTCGACTGCAATGCATCTCTCCCAAAAAAACATAACCACAACCTAACCACTGCCAAAACCAAAGTAATAGGGTATCATGAACATGTACGATATAAAACTCATTCCCTCATCCTACCTGAATGACGCTCACCAAAAGTCACCCTACAATAATAGTCATATCACATCCCACCCAAAAGCACCTGGGCCCCCACCACACAAGCCTAATAACATGTCGCTCAAAAGCACATGGGTTGTCATACCTCACCCAAAAACACCTAGTATATCGCAACCACCATCTAATTAACTAAAAGAAATATGACCATCATATTATATGAAATACCAACCTCATTTGGAAAAGGGAATAGGAAAAATCCGGTACCCATCCATCTGTACGCTTCACTGAATGTCGGAAAAAACACCCCCAATGTCACTATGCGGGTCTCAGCGTATAGTACTCAACATGGGTGGGTTTTGTGTCGAAATTGAAAGAATGTACAAGTATATATATAATATCAAACAATAAATCCAAACATATGGGTTCAAAAACAAAAACAAACCTACTCCCAGTCCCATCACTTTTTCTACCACCACTAAATGCATAACACCACACAACAATCCACAAACCCCATTCCATATTTCCAAACAATTTCATTTAATCATTCCATTCATTATATTACTTATCATCAACCACATTTAATCACACAACCCATCCTTTAATTATCAGTTAACCATTTACTTCCCATTATCCAAACCAACCAATGTCATTTCTATCATCATAAATAATTTATCCCTTAACTACTCAGGAATCTAGAAAAAAGTACCCACAACCGCACCAACACAAAATCATGAACAACAAACCACTTCTCAACCACAAAATCATGGCCCATAAACTACCTCATTATCCCAAAATCATGACCCACAAATGAACTAACCACCCCAAAAGCATGACCCAAAAACCACCTCACCGCCCCAAAATCATGCCAATCATCACATCAAATAAAGATCATTTTATTGATCTATAAATGGGAGTTTACCACATTCCACATTATTTTAGAGACATTATCATAGAAGAATAAATCCTAGGTTAACCATTTTCTTATCTATAAGTGTTTAATTAGTTTATATTTTATAGTGTTATCAAAACAATCATAGAAAAATAATAAATATCAATACAAATATCTAGTAAAAAAAAATCCCAAATGGTCAAAATTTTCCATGGGGCATAATTCCCGTACAATTCATAATATAAAAATAACAATTAATTTGTAAAAAAATGAGATTCAAAGACCATTTTACACTTTAATTTCAATTTAACCAATTATTTATCATTTATTAAGACAACAAAACCATAACCCATAGGTATAAAAAACAATCTCCCCCTGCATGATACACAATGAAGAGAAATGAGGGATTCCCAACCTCAAAGAAGCTTTTCCAACTCACTGCGCACCGCAGGCTGAAGAAGATCCTACACAAACCACAACCACACCATTAGAAAACATTGATCATGATAAAATGCACCCATATACCTTCAACAAAAATCCCAAATCATAACAACATCGCCATAGTGAATCCATGAGATAAGGACATAAAAGAATACCAAGAATAAGGAATGGATTACCATATATTGCAAAAAAAAAACCACCAGAAAAAAAAAGATAAAAGAGGGATGAATTGGGCTTGATGAAATTATCTAGGTTCCCAGGGAATGCTCAAAATTATAAGAATAAGAATTCATGGCTGAATGAATAAAAATTAGTCCAAAATAACTTTTTAAACAACACTACATTATGGATTTACATGAAATACAATCCCCTTTCATGTCGTGTAATCCATAGGGTTTGGTTTTACTAAAAAATGTGTCACCTTTTTATTATTTAACCATGAAAATATAAATGTCATGAACTATCCTCACACAGGAAGTGAACCACCATTACACAACCTGTAATACATTTACATGGTGTAGATTTCTTGTAGCAGTTATGATACACCTCTACATTCCACTGAAAAATACTGAATCCTACCCCAAACACCTCCAACAACCAAAAAAGGGAAATTAACAAATTTGGAGGGCGTGTAATGTTACATCAGATACCTCACAAATTATTCTTTTCCTAGAGAATTCAAAACTAAGCCAAAAAGAAAAGGGGTCTGAACAACCACCCCGTGAGATACCTCTCAAGGGTCTCTTAATACCTCAAATGATACCAAAATCTAAACACACCAACCCAAAAAACCACTAAACATAATGAAAAACCACATCACCACAACCATAATAATTCTCCTCTCACATGACCATAATTTCACATAACCACTAAAAAACTATTTCAACCTCCATGTAGTCCAAACCAATAACTGTTATAACCAACAAACTGTTTCATCAAAAAGACACAATTTAGTTAATTTTGTCTTCTATATCAAGATAATATCCACTCTTGGAAGCACTGAAACACATGAATGGATTTAATAATATTAGAGTTAATGTGTCTCGATTTAGAAACATGTTATCCCAATTTTATATGTCAGTATATTTTCACACATCACAAACCAAGGAAAACAACTCATTTCCTAAAACAAAAGGATCTAAACATCACATCACAAATAAAAACTGATCAAAGAACATCTCAAAACCACTTTAGTTACTGGGGATTCATATATGTATGTCACTCCCAAGTACTCTCCTCTAGATCTCCATGCCTCCACAACACATTAACCAAATAAATGTTTCATCTACACAACACCTTATCTTGGAGGTCATGTATCTCTACTTTCCATTCCACAAATTTTTCATCATCATCGATATAAAAAAATTCACAGTCAATGAAATGGGATTCATCAGGATGATATCAATAAATTTTAGAAACATGGAATATTTCTAGGATCCTCTCTAACAAAGGTGGAAATTCCAACTCACGCACTACATCTACAACTCACCCAACACTTTAAAGGGAACGACAAACCTAGGGGAAAGATTACCCCCAATTCCAAACCTCTGCTTCCCATGTAGAGGGGAAAAATAAAATAACACATGGTACCTAACCTAAAACAAAAAGGTACACCTTATATGATCAACATAAAACATCTTTCGGTCCTGTTCTGCTTTCATCCTCTCATGAACAAGATGAACATTCTATGTTGTGCTCTGTACCACATAGGGACCCAAAAAATCTGTCTCCCCAACCTATTTCCAAAACAATGGAGAAATACATGGTCTCTAATATAAATCCTCAAATGGGGCCATTAAAATGGATGAGTTTGTCAGGTGGAATATATAATATAGTTTCCACCAAGATCAAATAGGATCCACAACATCGTATATATCACTTAGCTTCATAGGTAGCTTCATGATGACTCCCATGTCCTTGAATTGGAAAAATTGGATATCGAGGAAAATGAAAAGTTTTTTGAATGACCAGTAGCAATACAGGATCACTAATAGAATGTGTTTTGTGGACATATTATTTCAATGGTTCATGTGATGTGAAGGAATGGTGGCCTGATGGATAGTACTTGGGAGTGAGATATGTAGATGTGTTTCTAGTTTTTAGAGTTGTTTTGAGTTTTTTCCATTCCATTTCTTTCTTTGTGATGTAATTTTTGAGATCTTTTTGTTATATCTAATGAGTTTGTTTCCTTGGTTTGAGATGTTTGATAAATTTGTTACATATTAAAAGGGGAGTACCTAATTCCTAATCGAAAGGAATTAACTTTAATGTGATTAAACCCATGCAGGTGAGTTAGTGCCACCTAGAGAGGATAATATCATGACTTAGAAGATGGAATTCCCCTATTTTCATGGTTGGGATAGTGTGGTTTGTTGTTTGAATCAGTTTTCAGTTTGGGATGCGTGGAGGTTGATATGGTTGTGCATAGGTTGTGTGGAAGTATGATTGTTTAAGAGGAGGCAATTTGTGGTTTTGGTGATGTGGTTATGCAGTGTGTTTTATGTTCATTTGGGTTTGTGTGTTTGGTTGGTGGTAGCATTAGAGGTATGATGAGACCCTTTAGGGGTATCTGGTGGGGTGGTTGTTCAGACCCCTCTTCTTTAGGGATTGGTTTTGGATTCTTGAGGGAGATAATCACTTGAGAGGTATCTAATGTAATTGCATTTTCCCTCCAGGTATGTTACATTTCCATTTTTTGTCGTTGGAGGTTTTCAGGAAAGGTTCTGGGAGTTTTTGATAGAATATAGAGGTGTAGTAGAAATGATGCATGAAATACATGTCATTTAAGTTCATTACACAACATGTAATGGTGGTTCATGACTTGTACGAGTTCAGTTCATGAAATGTAGATTATCAGGGTTAAATAATAAAAAGGCGGCATATTTTTTGGTGAACCCAAACCCTGAGGATTATATGACATGAAATTGGATTACATGTTGTTTAAATACCCAATGTAGTGTAGTTTTAAAAGTACTTTTACAGGAAAACATTCATTCATTTTGTTTTGTCTTATTGTTTCTCCAATTTTGGGTTAACACTAGTCACCCCGGGGAGTTCTTCAAGATCTACCTGTCCCTCTTTGAACCGTTGGTCCTGGTTGTTGTTTGTTTGTAATTCATGCTAATCCCTTCCTTCCTTTTAGTAGTTTATCTTTGATTATTCTCCTAAGTATTCAATATAGTTATTTTTTATGATTTGGTATATGTCTTGGGTATCATTTTTATGGTTTTTAGTTTCAGTTTAGTTTGATATGTGATCCCATGGTGTGGTTGTGGTTTGAGGATGTTCTACTTTAATGTGCAGTGCACATCGAGTCAAAAAAGATTCTTTGAGGTAGGGATTTACTCATTTATCATTATTTAGTATCATGTAAGAGGGGTCTAATTTTGTTTATCTATGGATAATGGTTGTTTTGGAATAATAAAATATAAATAATTGGTTAAATTGAATTGAAATGGGTAAATAGGGTTTGATTTTTATTCATTTATAAATTTGATATTATTTGTGATATTTTGGGTTGTATGAGCTTGTGGCCTGATAGAAAATTGCAGTTTTTGGGTGATTTGTTTATGTTGGATGATATTTTATTTGAATATTTCACCTTTTGTGATTATTGAAATGTAACCATAAAATTTAAATTGATTAACCACTTATATTTGGCTAATGAAATGTTTTCCCAATGATTATGGCTTGTGTGACATCATCCCTAAAATAAAGTGGAATGTGATAAAATCACCTTTGTAAATATTTAAAATGATAATTATTTTTTGTGATGTTTGGATATTCATTTGGGATATCTATGTATGGTTTTTGAATTTGGTGGTTGATGGTTTTTAGTTTGTGAATTTGGTTAGGATAGGTGGTTTGCAGGTCGTGCTTTTTGGGTTGAAAGGTGGTTTGGGGGTCTTTCCATTGGAGTGACTAGGTGGTTTGTAAGCCATTATTTTTTGGTGGCTAGGTGGTTTGTGGGACATGATTTTTGTGAGAAAAGGTGGTCTTTTTGGTCATTATTTTAGGGTAGAAATGTAGAGGTTTTTTTTGTTCTAGATTCTCGAGTAGGGATAGAATAAATAAATAACTGTTTGAAAATGATTGAAATGACATGGGTTGGTTTAGATAATTGGATGAAAACAGTTAATGAATAAGTAAATGATGGGTTGTGTGATTAAATTTTATTGATGACAAATAATTGAAATAATGCAATGATTAAATAACATTGGTTGGAAATGTGAAATGTGGTTTTTGGAATGTTGTGTAGTGTTATGCATTTATATGTGGCAGCAAAATTTATTGTGTTGTGAGTTGGTTGGTTTCTTTGTGAACCCATAGATTTGGGTTGAGTGTTTGATATTATATATGTGTATTATACTTGTATATTCTTTTGATTTATATACGCACACCACCCATGTCGATCAATAGGTGCTGACACCCAGATAGTCACGTTGGGGTATTTTTTCCAAAATCCAGTGAGGAGTATGGATGGATGGGTACCCACTATTTCTCATTCTCTATTCCACACAAGGTAGATATTGCACAAGCAGTGATGGAAAGAGGTATGTTAGTTCATTATATGTTTGTTGGGATATGATAGGTTTTTGGGGCCGAGGTGTGACAACCAAAGTGTTTTCGGGCATGACGTGATCGTTCTTGTGGGGTGGTAGCCTAAGTGACTTTGGGAGAGGTGTGACATGGTCATACTTATGGCGTAGTGAGCATAGGTTTCTTTTGGTGTTTGTGTGTTGTGATAGTTCTTCTAAGGAAGTGTGGTATACAAAATATATGGGAGCTCTAGGACGTACGACATTGGTTGTGAGAGTGGCATACTAGTGGGAAAGTGGTGTGGTGTACCCTTATTCAAGGGATTCCTATTATATTACATTAATTGGTTTTAATTATTTGTACATTGTTCCTTGGTGAGTTTGGTATGGTTAGTATACCTTGATCGATGCTGTTTGGTTCTTCTATTTTCTCAATGGTTCATTAGTATGATTCTTTCACATGGGCATGAGAGAACTTGGTTTCCTTATTGAGTATACTTGTATGCTCACCCTATGTATATAAAACTATTTTCAGGTTTCCAAGAGGACAACATGGGTCATGTTTTACATTAGTTGCTCTAATCCTTGATAGTGTTTGTGTCACTTCTTTACCATTACTTTTTGGTATTTACTTTGGATACTTTCATCTGTATCAGTTAAATTTACAAATGCATGTGGGATGAATTTTAACCTTATTTTATATTATTTCTTGGAGTTGTTTATGTATGATTCATCTTATATCTTGATTCAATATTATTATAGAGGGTACTGCTTCCCATATTTTTTGATTTTTTATAGCCTCAATGCAAGTCCCCAACCCTGGGCCTACTGGAGGCGGGACTTGGTGTCATTATCTCTCTCCCATCATTGCTGAATCACTGGAGGTAGGGGGGTCGTGAACCATTAACCTAAAAAACAATTAGACCCCCAATCAAACCTAAAGAATGATAAAAACCCTAAAACCCTAATAGACCCTAAAAACCCTAACTCCCCTAAAAACAATAAAAACCCTTAAAGACTTTGAAAACCCATAAAAACCCATAAAAACCATAAAAACCAATACAATTATAAAAGCCCTTTAAACAACTAATTTTCTTTAAAAAATCTATAAAACCTTAAAAACATAAAAAAATAAAAAAAACCTTTAAACCCCCAAAAGCCTAAAAACCCTCAAAATACCTCAAAACCGAAAAAACATAATAATAATAAATAAATCTTTAAAAATACCTAAAAATTTAAAAACCCTTGAAAACCCTAAAACCCCAAAGTAAAACATAAAAACCGAAAAACGCGTAAAACCTATAAAAACCCTAAAAATGCAAAAACCCCTTAAATCCCTGAAAAAAGATGCTAAAAACCCTAAAATGAAACAAATCCCTAAAAAAATTAAAACTATAAAGGCCATAAAAACCATAAAAAACCAATAAAACTCTAAAACCCCGTTAAACACCTAAAAACATTAAAAACAATAAAAAACCCAAAAAACCCCTCAAAATCCCAAAAAACACTATTAAAGCATAAAAAAATAAAAAATCCCTAAAATCACCAAAACCATAAAACCCCTAAAAACCCCTATGAAGAACATAAAATCATTGAAACACTTTAAAACCATAACAACCTAAAAATGATAAAAACCCTAATATCCTCAAAACCCCTAAAAATATTATAAACCCTGAAAACCGTAAAAACCCATAAAAACCTGAAAAACACTAAAACTCTATAAACCCTATAAACCTGTAAAACATTAAAATTCTCTAAAAAAACCTTAAAACCATAACCACTAAAAAACAAAAAACAAAAAAAACCTTAAAGACCCAAAAACCCAAAAACCTCTCAAAATCCCTAAAACACTAAAAAAATAGAAGTCATAAAAATACCAAAAAGTCCTTAAAAACATAAACTCCCTATAAACCATGAAAACCTTATAAAAAAAAATAAAACCTAAAAACACTTAAAATACCTAAAAAGCCTAAAAATTCCAAAAAAAATACAAAAAACCCACACAATCCTAAAAAACCTAAAAAACTAAAAACCTTAAAAATTTATAAAAATACCAAAAAAATTAAAACACTGAAAAAACCATCAAAGACCCGAAGAAAACCCTAAAAACCTAAAAAAAATTAAAAACCTAAAAAACATAAAACTCCCTAAAAACATAAAAATGATAAAATCCATAAAAGGCCCTAATGCCCCTAATAATTCGTAAAAACCACAAAACCCCTAAAAACATTAAAACCCATAAAAATCCATAAATACCCTAAAAATCACTAAAAATATAGAAAAAATTTTAACTCCTAAAATCCCATAAAAACCATAAAAACCTAATAACCAAAAAATTGTATAAAAATCCTAAAATACATAAAAACTAAAAAAATAAATAAAAAATCTTAAAAATTTAGAAAACACTAAAAACATTAAAAACTTCTTTGAAAAACATAAAAACATAAAAATACTCCAAACCCATAAATAACCTAAAACCCCTAAAATCCCAAAAAACCATGAAAATCCCTCAAACCCTACAATCCATAAAAAACTAAATCCTTAAAAACCCTAAAACCCAATAAGACCCTTAACAACCACTAAAACCCTTTAAACCCATAAAAATCTTAAAAACTATAAAAAACCATTAAAAACCAAAAAAAATCCAAAATAACCCTAAAAATGAAAATGCATAAAAACCCTAAAAACCTAAAAACTCTCAAAATCACTAAAACCCTAAAAGAACATAAAATCCCGAAAACTATATAAAAATACTTTACAGTGTAAAAAACTCTAAAACCCTATAAAAATTATGAAAAATTTAAAAACCTAAAAACACATAAACCCCTAAAAAACTTAAAAATGTTAAAAACCCAATAAATAAAAATACTAAAAAACCTTTAAACCCCTTAAATTCCTTAAAAACCTAAAACACTTAAAATTCCTAAAAAAATCCATAAAAATACCTAAAATGTTAAAAACCGTTAAAACCTTGAAAAATCCTAATACCTTAAAAACCTAAAAACACTTAAAACCCTTAAAACCAAGAAACACTTAAAACCCTTAAAAATCTATAAAAACCTAAAAAATCATACAACCCCTAAAATTCCCTTAAACTATAAAAACCTTAAAAGAACTTACAGAATATAAAAATCCCATCAAAACTCTAAAAACACTGTAAAATCTCTAAAACCCTTTAAACCAATAAATTTTTTAAAAAAACTCTAAAAACCATAAAAATTATAAAAACTAAAAAGAAACCCACAAAACCATAATAAATATTGGGGGTCCGGGAATAGCCTGACCCTCGCATCTTCCTTTCCCTAAAAATTTATAAAACCCTAAAAGCCACTATAACTCTAAAAAACATTTAAACACCTAAAAAAGTTGAAAAATTATAAAAACCATTAAAACCAAAAAAACTCAAAAAACCATTAAAACCGCAAAAAAACCCATAAAAACCAAAAAAAATCCTATGAAACCCTAACAACCCTAAAAATCCTTGCAAACCATAAAACCCCATAAAAATAAAAAAAAACGCTAAAAATACCTAAAAATTTAAAAAACCTAAAAACATTGAAAACCCATAATAAAAACATATAATAATAAAAACACATTAAACCACTAAAAATCCTTAAAACACTATGAACCCTAAAACCCCCAAAACCATAAAAACCCAAGAATCCCTCAAAATCCCTAAAAACCCTAAAAACCAAAAAATACTAAAAAATACCTAAATATTCCTAAAAACTTAAATAAACCCTAAAAAACCATGAGAAATCCTAAGAGAGCCTTATAAACATAGAATAATTAAAACCCCTAAAAACCTAAAAACACTAAATGTTCCTAAAGACCCTAAAACCTTAAATCCCCCAAAACTAATAAAAACCCCTAAACCCATAAAATCCTGAAGCCCCATAAAAACCATGAACCCACTAAAATCTATAAATACCCTTTAAACCCCTAATTTTTTAAAAAACATTAAAAACCCTTAAAACCCCCAAAAAAAAACTAAAAAACCCTTAAAAACAAAAAAAATATAAAAACCCTAAAAACCCAAAAAACCCCTCAAAATACCTAGAAAGCTTTAAACCCCATAAAAATTATAAAAAATACCTAAAATCCCTAAATACATAAAAACCATAAAAATACTGAACACCCCTAAGAGAGCCTTAAAACCCTAAAAACACTTAAAACCCATAAAAATAAAAAAAATCTAGAAACCATAAAATCCTAAAAAACCCATAAAAACCCTAAAAACCCATAAAAACCATAAACCCCTTAAACCCATAAAAACATTAAAACAATACGTACCAATAAAAATTATAAAACACATTTAAAACCATAAAAATGTTTAAAAACTATAAAAAACATTAAAAAACATAAAAACTAAAAAACCAAACAAAACAAAACAACCATGAAAACCATAAAAATCATAAAAAAACCTAAAACCCCTAAAAATCTTTAAATACCATGGAAAACCATAAAATCATAAACACCCCTAAAATCCCATGAAAATGTAAAAAACACTAAATTTCTGAAAAACCCCTAAGAAAACCTTATAAAACAAAAGAACACTTAAAAACCCAGACAACATAAAAACACTAAAACCCTGAAAATCCTAAAACACTAACCCCCCCCCCAATAACAAAAAAATAATAAAAATATAAAAATCATAAAATACCTAAATTTCAAATAAACATAAAAAATCTTAAAACCCCTAATAAATCCTAAATACTAAAAAAATAAAAAAACCCCTAAAAATAAAATTAACACTGAAAACCCTAATAACTAAAACAAGGCCATATAAACCCTATAAACCCATAAAACCATGATAACCCCAAAGAACATAAAAATTATAATACCCATAAAAATCCTAAAAACAACTAAAACTCCAAAACACTATTAACCCATAAAACAGTAAAAACTATAAAAACCATATAAGGCCTAAAAACTCCAAAAACCCCTAAAAACATGGAAACACTAAAAAATATAAACACACTAAAAATCCCTAAATAACCCTAAAAACCATAGAAATCCTAGAAAATCCCTAAAAATACCTAACAACATAAATAACCCAAAAAACCCTGAAAAACTATAAGAAAACCATAAAAACTATAAGAAAACCATAAAAACCTAAATACATTTTAAACCCAATAAAACCCTAAAAATGAAAAAATACCTAAAAAACAAAAAAATATCTTAAAAACCCTAGAAAACCCTAAAAACTGAAAAAACCCTAAAAACCATAAAACAATATAAAAACCCCAACATATGAAAAAACTCTAAAAACCCTTTAACACCTAAAACATTAAAAACACTAAAGACATTAAAAACCTTGAAATCTCAAAAAATTTCTCTAAAACACCAAAAAACCCCTAATACCTCTAAAGACCCCACAAAATATCTAAAAACCATAAAAAACAAAAAAATACAAAAAAATACTTAAAAATCAAAAAAATTAAAACCCCCCAAAACCCTTTAAATTCCCTACCAAAACCTAAAAAACCTAAAAAACCTAAAACCTTTAAAAACCCACGAAAAATATAAAAACCCTAAAACACCCTAATAAACCTAATAACCCGAAAACCCCTTAAAAAACATAAACCCATAAAGATTATTAAAAACCCTAAAACCCTACTAAAACTCAAAAAATACTTCAGACCCGTAAAAACATTAAAAAAATATAAAAAACCCTAAAACCCTAAAAAAACCCTAAAATCCAAAAACATCCAAAAAACTCTAATGAACCCTAAAACCCTCAAAATTCCCAAAAAACGTAAAAAACCATAAAATAACAAAAATCTCTAAATTCCCTAAAAACATAAAAACCATAAAAGCCCTGGAAACCCCTAAGAAAGTCATAAATACATAAAAAACCTAAAACCCCTAAAGACATAAAATTGATAAAGACCCTAAAAAACTAAAAACCCTAAAATCATAAAACTAGTAAAACACTTAAAACCCTAAAAACACAAAAACCCCTAAAATAAAAAAATTAAAATCTAGAAAACTCTAAAACCACCCTAAATCACTAAAATCCCAACAAACAAGAAAATCATAAAAATCCTTAAAAATCCCCAAAAGGGTAAAAAGCTGTAAAAACTAAAAACCCTGTGAAAACCTTAAAAAAATAAAAACACTTAAAGCCCTAAAAAACCTAAGAATTCTAAAACCATATAAACGTAAAAATCATTAAAACCCCTCAAAATCCCTAAAAACACTAAAAATGAAAAAAATTAAAAAATTATCGAAAAATCCCTAAAAACATAAAAAACCTAAAACCCATAAAACACTTAAAGAGAACATTAAAACCTAAAATACACCCCCAATAAAACATATAAATTTAAAACCCCTAAAAGACCCTAAAATCCCTAAAAATACCCAAAACCCTAAATATCCATGAAAACTATAAAAACCAAAAACGAATAAAAATACTACCCAGAAAATTATAAATTCCCTTTAAAACCATGAAAACATTAATAAACTATAAAAAACATCATAACCATAAAGAATTTAAAATACCCCTAAAACCACAAAAAAATATAAATATTCTAAAACCCAAATAAACACTAAAAACACTCAAAATCCTTAAAAACGTTAAAAAACTATAAAAACCTAAAAAATTCCGAAAAATCTCAAAAAACAGAAAAATCCCAAAAAAAAATTAAACTATACTACGAAACCCTTAAAAATATAAAAACACTAAAAACCATTAAAAATATAAAAAATGCTAAAATACCTAAAAAACCACTAAACACATTTAAACACTCTAAAAAAAACAATGACATCTAAAAATCTAGAAACCCTAAAAACTTATAAAAACCCTAAAAACCCACTAAAAATTATAATAATCCTTTAAATCCTCATAAAATTAAAAACTATAAAAACCAAAACACCCCTAGAAACTCAATAAAAACATAAAGAACCAAATGAAACTAAAAAACCCAAAAAACCCTAAAACACTAAAAATCCTAAAAAAATTCTAAACCTAGAAAACCCTAGGAAAACCTTAAAAACCTTAAAAACCTTAAAAACCTTAAAAATGGAAAAAAACACTAAAGAACCTAAAAAACTCTAAAAAACCAAATCACCATAAAAACCCACAAAATACCAAAACCCCTAAAGACAATAAAAATCTAAAAAATACATCAAATTCCATAAAAACGAAAAAATCATAAAAACCTTAAGAACCTTAAAAATCCTTAATAATACCTGAAAATAATAACATCACTTTAAACCCTAAAAATGTATAAAATTAGAAAAATACCAAAATAACACAAAACACTAAAACCCCATAAAAACTATTAGACACCAAAAAACCTTAATAAACCCATGAAATCCCATGAGAACCCTAAAGATCAAAAAAACTCTAAAATCCCTAAAGTAGTTAAAAACTCTGAAAAACATTAAAAACCCTAAACACTCAAAAAAAAACCATAAAGCTCGGAAAAACAATAAAAACCTTAAAACCCCTAAAACCCTCAAAATCACTAAAAAACATAAAAATACACAAAATCCTAAAGCATCCCTAAAACAAATTAAAATGTAAAGAAAACAAAAAACCCTAAAACCATAAGAAGACCATAAAAACACTAAAAAACTTATAATCCCTAAAAAAAATTAAAAACCCTAAAACCCTAAAAGACCCAAAACCCCAAAAAATTCTTAAGAACCATAAACCCCCTAAAAACATAAAAACCCTAAAAAACCAAAAAAACACTAAAAACCCACTAAAAACTCTGAAATCCATTTAATCCCCTAAAAAAATTAAAAAACACTAAGAACCATAAAATCCTAAAAAACTAAAAAAATCTAAAAGACCAAAAAAACCATAAAAACCCTAATTAAGTCTATAAAATTCCCTAAAATCTCGAAAATCACAAGAGACCCTAAATACCTTAAAACCCCCTAAGAAAAAATAAAAACCCTAAAAAATTGAAACACCTAAAACATAAAAAATGCTAAAAACCCTAAAAACGTAAACCCTAAATAACCATAAAACATCTCAAAATAACTAAAATGATGAAAATAAAAAAAACCCTCAAAATCCCAAAAATCCCTAAGAATGTAAAAAAAACATATATCCTACAAAATCCCTAAGAAAACAATAAAAACCTAAAATCAATTTAAACCCATAAAAAAGTAAAATACGTTAAAAAAAATAAAATACCCTAAACCCCTATGAACCCCTGAAAATCATTAAAATGAAAAAACCCTTTAGAAAACCTAAAAACATAATAAAAATGTAAAACCCCTTGAAACCCCAAAAATCATTTAAAACTTCAAAAACCTTAAAAAAAACTTAAAACCCAAAAAAACCACAAAAAACCTTACAGATACCTGAAACCCCTAAAAATCCCAAAAAACTATAAAAACCCATTAAAATATTAAAGAAAATAAAAAATCTTAAAAATAAAAAAAAATCTAAAAACACTTAATAAAACATTAAAAAACTAAAAATGCATAAAACACCTAAAAAACTAAAAAATGCTAAAAAAACTCAAAAACCCTATAATACCGTAAAACCCTAAAAAAATATAACCCATAAAAACTCCTAAAACCGAAAAAATCCTAAGAACCCATAAAAACCCCCCAAAACACTAAAAATTATAAAAATCCTTTAAACCCATATAAATGATAAAAAACTATAATGACCTTAATAATCAAAAACATCTACAACAAAACTAGGCAAGGAAGGTTCGGGGCCTGGCTAATCTTGTTCCCCCAAAAATTTATTTGAAGAAAGAGACACAACAGAAAAGGGAGGGAAGGGGTCAATCAACCCACACCCAAAATCTTTTAATAACCCCAAAACCAAAAAAGAAAGAAATAGAAAATACCCAAGAGAGAAACAATTCAGTAAACATTGCCACCGAAGTCATAAATAGTAGTTCCATGAGGGACACCCTCTGAACTATATCCATAAGCCGCATCATCTCCATATGGATCCCCATCAGCACCATACCCAGAGAAAGCATCTGATTCTACTGACTCCCATTCAGATGATTCATATTGTTTGAGAAAGTTAGAGAAATACTCCCTAAGATATTGTTTACCAACATTACGCTGCACCTTTACAACACTTCCTCCCCTTCCAGAGGCATTTTCCTTAGCCTTGCAGGAGGCTCTTGTAGACATAGTCTTTGAAAATAAAGAGTAATCCTTCCTTGGATTCCTCCTTCGTGAGTCGACATGGAACACTACAGGATTGTTTTCCTTCCCAATAACCTTATCAATAAAATCCATCTCCTTAAAGATCATATCCATGTTTTGATTCATCATTCTTCCATACTCTTGGACTTGGTTAGGAATGAAAGAGGCTTCCTGTTTTAGAGAACAGCCTGCAAAAACCTCACAATGCCGATTTTTAGGGACCACCTTAGGAACCCCGGGAGTTAGCCCATCCAACACCTCCATCCGCCCAGTATGGTCCACATTGGGGATTCCCTTCCAAGGGACACCTGGGCAGTCCACCAGCTCTAACTCATGCAATCCCATACAACCAAACCTGTCATCCAGAGTCTCCTCATGTGCCTCCATGACCGGCCCCATCACCTCCTCCTGTGTGGCAGCGTCCTCTGCTCGGGGTCATCCCCACTCAAAGAAAACTAAAAAAACAAGAAAACTGTAAAAAAATTAAAACCCCTAAAAAACTATAAAACCTTCAAAATACATAAAAACCCTAAAACCCATTAAAATCCTCAAAAATCCCAAAAACATGCTAAAAACATAAAAACCCTAAAAACACAAAAAATACCTAAGAAAACATTAAATACCTAAAAACCCAAAAAAACCCTAAAAACATAAGGAAAACACATTAAATCACTAAAAACCCAAAAAACCAAAAAACACTAAAAAACCATAAAAAACCTAAATCCTACAATAACCCATTAAAGCCATAAAAATTTAAGAAAACACTAAAAACCCTTAAAAACCTAAAAAAACTAAAAAAACCCCTAAAAACAAAAAAAAATCCAAAAAATAAAATAAAACCTAAAAAACCCTAAAACCCAAAAAATATCTAAAACCATTAAAAACCATAAAAACCTAAAAAATCACAAAAAATAAAAATAATTGTAAAAAACACTAAAACCCTAAAAACCCATAAGAACCGCTCAAAAAACTAGAAACACTTAAAACCCCAAAACACCTAAAAATTCTAAAAACCATAAAAACCCTAAAATAAATAAAAATCTTAGCCACCTTGAAAACCCAATAAAAAGTATAAAAACCCTTTAAACCCCTAAAAATGTTAAAAAAAATTAAAAACCTTGAAAAATTTAAAAAACCCAAAAAACATAAAATCCTTTAAAAAACCCTAAAAACCCTTAAACCCCTAAAAATCATAAAATCCTAAAA
This sequence comes from Viscum album, assembly GCA_963277665.1. Taxonomy (NCBI): domain Eukaryota; kingdom Viridiplantae; phylum Streptophyta; class Magnoliopsida; order Santalales; family Viscaceae; genus Viscum; species Viscum album. The sequence continues at coordinate 362,643 of CAUJRU010000387.1, read as the reverse complement.
AATTCATAAAATTTCATAAAAATGTAAAAACCCCTAAAAACCCATAAAAAACAAAATATATAATTAAAAAAAATAATTAAAATCACTAAAAACCTAGCGAATACTAAAAACCCAAAAAAACCCCTAAAAATCCAAAAAAAACCCTAAAACCATAAAACCCCTAAAACCATAAAACCCCTAAAACCATAAAACCCTTAAAAACCTATAATAGCTAAGGAAGATGGATCTTGATTCTCTTGGTTTTCTCTCTCCCCACGCTAGGGCTCCACAGTGCCGCCGTCCCCTTCTTCCTGCTCACTCTCCTTGGCTTCCTTCGGCGGCACTTTGTCGAGGTCGTCCGACCCTTGATAGTGAAGGTCCTTAGAAGATGATGATGGGCGTTTGGCGTTTGGCGGGTTATGGCTTCGACTTTTTGAATATAAGGGTTTGCATGCTATGACGACCTTGTTCGTTGACCTCAGATATGGGTCTTATCTGAGGCGGATGATGTCTTCGTGCGATGGTTCTCGGAAGATGATGGCTGGGTTCGAGTTTTCAAGGTGGAAACTTTGTTATAGCTCAGTTGCAGTGCTTCGACTGAGATCTTATTTTTTAGACGGCACTCCCCGGTGGTTTCTTGGATCTGCGGAGGAGATGTCGTATGGATGGGTTGAGCTGGTGCCTGTGGTTCAGGATGATTCTGTCTTTCCACAACTGCTGAGGATCAGATATCAGAGGTTCTGGTATGTTGTTTCTCCTATGTTGTGGATCCCGCATCTTTTTGGTGCACCAGTGGCTTCTGCTTTCCAGTTTCTACAGCTTTGTGGGTGTTCGTTCAGGCTGCTGCTACTTTTTGTTCTACTTGTGGAGTGGCCTGATGTCTGGGAATGCCATTTGGTTAGAGGGCTGTCTGAGTCTCTGTTTAAGATGGATCTGGAATTTTTGATGTTTTTGATACTGCTGGGGGAATCAGTGTGTACTGCTATGGTTGATTGGCGGTTTGTCTTTGCTTGTTTGCATGGTGCGGAAGGAGATTTCCAGATTTGGTGGTGTTGGTTACTACTTGCTGCAGGGATAGATTGTGATGAAGCTGTTGTTTATGAGTTTGGTTCTGGTGGATTTAAGTTGCAGTTGGTGACTCCCCTTGGTGAGGAGGTTCTAGAGGCTGCGGATCTTTTAGGTTCGCGTTACTTTTGGTTTGACCCTCCTTTGATGATGGTTGCTCTTTACCCCTGGTTGTGCTGCTGGGTGCGTTATGCTAGAATGTTGGTTAGGGCTTGGCTGAAATGTGAGGAAATTTTAGATCTTGTTTCTACTGCTGGTGGTTCTGTTATGATGAAGATGGACCTGCCCAGCGTGGTGGCGCGGGCTAAAGTGGGAGCCGGTGATTTTGGAGATGTAGCTAGATTGTTTTTGAATCGGCATGGATGTTGGCTTTTGTTACTGGTTAATGGTGCTGGATGCTGTCTTGCTCTTGGGTGCTTTGGATGTGTTCCTGGCGGTGGGTGTGAAGAAAGATGTTGCTGGTTAGAACTGAATGTTTCCTCACTATGAGGCGGTGAAGTGAATATGATTGGCGAGGAGGTGATGGAGGCTGGAGACAGTAAAGCTGATAATTGGTTGCTTCTTAGATGAGAGGTGCTGAAGCTGTTGGATGCTGGAATATGTAAGATTGGACGCTGGTCGCTGCTTGGCTGTGAGCTTTGGATGCTGGTTTCTTCTTGGATGAGAAGTGATAAAGGGGTTATGGAGATGCTGACTTCTGGAATTGGCTGAGATGGTTCTGAAGGTGCTGTAAGTTTGGCGTTGTGTCTTTTCTTCTTTTTAATTTTTCTTTTTTTACGGTCTTTGGGTGTGTGTTCGTTAAGGGTTTTTGGGTGTGGGTCGTTTGACCCCTCCCCCACCTTGTCTGATGTGCCTCTTTTTCCTTTTTAATAAATTGGGGGGGGGGGGGATAGCCCGACCCTCACATCTTCCTTGCCCCTAAAAACCCATAATAACCCCAAAACCACTACAAACTCTAAAAACCCATTAAACCCCAATTTTTTTTAAAAAGATATAAAAACCCTTAAATCCACTAAAAATAAAAATACCCAAAAACCATAAAAACTAAAAACACAAAATCCTAAAACCCTAAAAACCCAAAAATCTCCTAAAATTTACCAAAAAAATTTAAGAAAACATAAAACCCATGAAGAACCCTTAGAGAACCAAAAAACATAAAAAAACATAAAACCCCTAAAAAGCAAGAAAACACTAAAAACCCTAATAAAACACTAAAAACACCAATACACCTAATAACCATAAAAACAAAACCCCCCCTAAAAACCCTTGAAACCCTAAGACCCAAAAAATATATCTAAAAACACTTTAAACCCATTAAAACATCCAAGAACTATAAAAAAATTTAAATCCATAAAAACTAAAAAATATATTCAAACCCCAAAAATCCATAGAAACCTGAAAAATCCTAAAAAATCCTAAAATCCCACAAAATCTCTAAAAAAAATAGAAACCATAAAATGCTAAAAATTACCAAAAATACATAAAAATTTAAATGACCATAATATCCCTAAAAACCCAAATAAAATCATAAAAATATTAAAACACTTTACCCCTAAACTTAAAAATGTTGAAAACCCTAAAACACATTTAAGACCATGCACGCTCTCGACCCTGACGATGGAGACTCCCCGTCGAGGCCATGACGGCGACGACTGCCGTGGTTCTACCTCCCCCTCCTTTGGTGGTGGTCTCCTCGCCTGAGGATGATCAGGACCTCGTTTTCGTTGCTCCCCCTGCTTCCGGTTTTCTTCCACCTTTTCTAACTATTGTGCTGTGTCCAAAGGTCCCTGACCTTTTTAAAGGATATCCTCAACTTTAACTTTCAGATTCGGAATTTCATGCGGCCTCCACACTTTATAGGCTGACACTGATCTTCCGATTTGTGAATCGATGCCCCTCGGTAAACTCTTTCAATAACTTCATTTTAAAATCTTGGGCTTTAAATGATTGCATCACGGTAGGGTTTCTTGATGGCCATAAAATCATGATTCGATTCTCCTCAGAGGAATACTTGATCTGTGCATGGTCTTCGGCTCCTCACTGGATCAATGGAATCCGCTTTTTTCTGTTCAGGTGGAGTTTTGATCTTCACATGAACCGCGACTCACCGATGTATGCTACATGGTTCAGGTTTCCTGAACTCCCGCTTCCATTCCAAAACCCTTCTATTATGAGTATGCTAGGAAATTTGGTGGGACGTTTCCTTTTCTCTGATAGCAGAACTCAAGCAATCTCCCACCCCATCACCCTAAGGATCTGCGTCGAGGTGGATGCATCTAAGGAGATGGTTGATTATGTCTGGATTACCGTGGGCAAGGAATTCCGATACAAGCAATCGGTACTTTTTGAATCATCAGTGGCTTATTGATACTCTTGCAGGAAAATGGGTCATCTCTGGAGTGACTGTAGGCATAGGATCAGAAGAATTAATGAGCTGGGGCTGGGTCATGAAGAGGCGAGGGCGGGTCCTGCTGTTTCAACGGCTGGTCTTTGTGCTGTTATGGTGGTTCATGATGTGAAGGAGCCTGGGGATGTTGTGGCGGAGCTTGCCCGATAGCCAGTGATTGAACAGGGTGGGGATGCTGGGGATGGTCTGCTGCTCTCAAGGTGTGATGAGGAGCTGAGGAAGGATGACATCAATGGAGGTGCTGCTGATCAACCTGGGGCAGTAGCTGTTGATCCCATCCTGGTGGAGACTCCCTCACAGTCTTTAGGGACTAGGGGGATGATGCCCATTGGTGATGGCATGGCACCTGGGGTTAGCCCTACCGTTGAGGATGAGGCTATGGCTTCCCATGAGGAAGCACTGGCCGTTGTGAAGACGTCCATTCTTGCTGGAGAAGGCGAATTACAGAGAGAGGCAAGGCCTCAGGATAATGCTGAACCTGGGTCACAGTCCTCTGGGGAGTCGGGTGGAATTTGGCCGGTGGTGTCTGCACCTGCCATGGTGTCTGGCTTTGACCTGGGAGGCTTTCCCGCGAGCTCCAATTTGGCTGTTGCTGCAGTCTTTGAGAGACTGAAGCAAGACCTTACCCCGGGGGCTAATATGATTTGCGAGAATATGGCTGCTGCTGACCATAGTGGAGGCACTGGGCATGTTGATTTCTTTGAAGTTGCTGATCATGTAGAGGCTCCTGGATCTCAACAGCTTGAGCAGGATGTGGCTCAACAGGAACTAAGGGAAGTGATCAAACCGGGGGAGTCCTCTCAGCAAGGGGATATAGCAATGCAGGGATTGGTGGATTGTGCTGATCAAGGGGAGGGACAGGGGATGGGGGTTGTTTCCGAGCAGAGAGATGCTACTGCTCATGCACATGAAAGGGTTTTTGCGGGCTACCAGGAATCCCCCTTCATTCCCGATCAAGTCCAAGAGGATAATAGTAGGATGTATCACAAAATGGATATGGTCCTTAAGGAGAGGGCCATGCTTGAGGAGGCCATCGGGAAGAAAAACAAGCCCGTTGGGATCCATGTTGATCCAAAAAGGAGGAAGCCAAGGAAGGACTACTCATCCTTGATAAAGACTGTGTCCACAAGAGCATCCTGCAAAGCTAAGGAAAATGCATCTGGAGGAGGTGAAAGGGCTTCTAAGAAACAGCTGAATGTGGAGCAGATGAGGTTAAGGGAGTACTATGCCAATTTCTTGAAGCAATACGACTCTTCTTAATGGGAATCAGTAGACTCTGATGCGGCCTCCGGTTATGGTGCCGAGGGATATCCCCCTGGTGCAGATTATGATGATGATGGTGAGGAAGGCTGGTAGATCCTGTGCAAGGATGGGCTGTTGATGGATGCTTGGTGCTTCTTTTGGGTTTTATTTTCTGTGGCCTTTGGGTGTGTGTTTGTTAAGGGCTTTTGGGTGTGGGTTGATTGACCCCGCCTCTCCCTTGTCTGCAGTGTCTTTATTTTCTCTAACAATTTTGGGGGGAGTCAGGAATATCTTGGCCCCGAGCCTTCTTTTCCTAAAACCCCTAAAAATCTAAAAATCCATAAAAACTATAAAAACCATAAAAAACACTAAAACCCCATAAAAACCCTAAAAACTACTAAATAATATAAAAACCATTTAAACCCTAAAAGATGTTAAAAACACTAAAAAACCCTTAAACCCCTAAAAGATTCAAAAAACCCTAAAAAATAAATAAAAACATACAACCCAAAAACACTAAAAAACCCTAACACCCTAAAAACACTCAAAATACGTAAAACACATTAAAATTTATAAAAATCATAAAAATGCCTAAAATCCTTAAAACATAAGAAAACCTAAAAACCCTGAAAACCCTAGAAATCCTTAAAAACCAAAAAACACTTAAAAGGATTAAAAACCTGAAAACTCTAAAGCCATTAAAAACCTTAAAATTACCTAAAAATCATAAAACCCCTAAAAACCCTAAACCCCCCTAAAATCCTAAAAAACCTAAAATCAAATAAAAATCCTAAAGACAAATAAAAACAGTAAAAACCATTTAATATCCCAATAACATTTAAAAAATATAAAAATCCTTAAAACCCCGAAAAAAATCAAATAACCCTAAAAACCTAAAAAATCAAAAAACCCTAAAAACACAAAAAAAAAAACTACATGAACATAAAAAACACAAAAAAGACCCCTCAAAATCCCTAAGAACCATAAAAACACATAAAATTCCTAAAAATACTCTAAAAATCCCTAAAAATGCAATTTTTTTTAAACCCTAAAAACTTCTAAGAAAACCCTAAAAACATAAAAATACTTAAATACCTTATTAACATAAAATAATTAAAAACCATAATAACCACAAAAAACCATATAACCCAACAAACCATGAAAAATCTAAAAACCTTGTAACCGATAAAATAAATTATAGAAAAATCTAGAAAACCTTAAATCAAAGAAAAACTAAAAAAAACTAAAACGAAAAAGACACATAAGACTCATTAAACTCTAAAAAAACCAAGATCCATCAAAATCACTAAAAACTCAAAAACCATAAAATACTAAAAAAATACCTAATAACATAAAATGCTAAAAACCAAGAAAACCCATAAGAACACCTTGAAAACCTAAAAACACTTAAAACCCCTAAAAACACTAAAAACACTAAAAACCCCTAAAAACCATAAAAACCATAAAACCCTAAAACCTTTAAAAGGCCTATAAACCCATAAAACCCTAAAAACATTAAAGCCCCATTAAACACCTAAAAACCTTAAAAACACATAAAAATTCAAAAAACCCAAAAAAATCCTCAAAATCCCTCAAAATCCATAAAAACGAAAAAATTGTAAAAACCCTAAGAAAACCTTAAAAGCATAAAAACACTAAAAATCCATGAAAAAAATAAAAAACACAACGAACCCTAAAAAATCCTAAAAGACTATAAAAATCCTAAAAAAATCCTAAAAACTATAAAACCCCAAAAAAACATTATATCCCTAAAAACTCTTAAAGATCCTAGAAACCCACTAAAACCTCTATAACCCTTTTAAACACAAGAAATGTCAAAATCTATAAAAACCACAAAACCCTTGAAAAATTTAAAAAAACACATAAAACCCTAAAATATTAAATACTACTAAAACCCCACAAAATCCTTAAAACCCATAGAAATCCTAAAAATTCCAAAAAATACATAAAAAATAAAAAACCCAAAAAACCCTGAAAAAAGCTAATAAAACCTTAAAAACATAAATATACATAAAACCCATAATAACATAAAAACACTAAAACCCCACAAAACCCTTAAAAACCATAAAAATCCCTGAAATCCCTAAATACCTTAAAAATCATAAGAACCATAAAAATACCTAAAAATCCTTAAAAATCCCAAAATATATGATAAATCCCAAAAACTCTAAATGAAACCTATGAAAACAATGAAAACCTAAAAACACTTTAAACCCCTAAAAACCTAAAAACACTAAAAAAAAAAAATACCCAAAAACCCCAAAAACCTACAAAAACCACTAAATCCTTTAAACCCCAAAACATCATAAAATATATAAAAAACCACTAAGAACATGAAAAATTCTTAAACCCCTATAAACAATAAAAACTCTAAAAAACCATACTATCCTAAAAACTAAAAAAACCCAGAGACCCCAAAAAACCATAAAACCCTAAATAATCTTAAAAACTGTAAAAATCTATAAAACCCTAAAAACCATATAAATCCTAAAAAAATCCATAAAAATACCAAAAAAATATAAAAACCCTAAAAATAATGAAAAACCTTATGAAAACCTTAAAACCTGAATATTTTTAAAACCCATATAAACCCTGAAAACCATTAAATACCTAAACCCCAAAAAACCCCTACGACTCTCAAAATCCATAAAAATGATAAAAACACATAAAAATCACAAAAGCCATAAAAATCCCTAAAACATAAAAACCATTAAATCCCTAAAAACCCTAAGAAAATATTGAATCGTAAGAACAATTAAACCTCCTAAAACCCTAAAAATTAAAAAATCCCTAAAAATACTATAAAAACAATAAATCCCTCTAAAACCCCAAAAAAACCTTAAACCCACTAAAACATTAAAAACTCTAAAACCCCTTAATAATCATAAAAAACACAAAAAAACTCAAAAAAACTCAAAAAACCCTAAACCTAAAATACCCTAAAAACTCCCAAGATCCCTAAAAACCCTAAAAACCATAGAAATCCTAAATAAGCACTAAAAAACCGTTAAAATATATAAAACACTAATAAAATAAAAACCCATAAGAAAACCAAGAAAACCAAAAATAATTACAACACAAAAAATCTAAAATCACAAAAAATAGAGAAATCCAAAAAAACTATAAAAACCCTAAAACCCTAAAAAACCATAAAAATCCATAAAAACCCAAAAAAGAAAAAAATTCCAAAAAATCCATAAAAATGAAAAATCCCTAAAAACTCTAAAACCCTTCATAAAACCATAAAAACTAAGAAAACATAAAACCCTAAGAAAACATAAAAATACTAAAAACCACGAAAATACTAAAAAGAATCTAAAAACACTAAAACCCCAAAAAAACCATGAAAACTACTAAATACCTTAAAACTCCAAAACCCATAAAATCCTAAAAGACACAGTAAAAACTCTAAAAATCCTTTAAAACCTTACAAAATCCAATTACTCTAAAAAACCTTAAAACCCTAAAAAACTCAAAAAACCCCCAAAGAAACCACAAAATTCCTATAATCCACCAAACCGTAAAACCCTCAAAATACCTAAAACCCCTAAATTCCTTGAAAATACTGAAAAATCCCTCAAAATCATTAAAAATAAAAATACCCTTAAACCCCTAAAAACCCCTAAGAAAAAATTTAAACCTAAAAATATTTAAAAACCCTTTAAAATTATAAAAAATGTTAAATACCCAAAAAAACAAAAAACCCAAAAAACCCAAAAATCCCAAAAAATACCTAAAAAACATAAAAATACAAAAAATCCATAAAATACTGACAAATGTTAAAAACCCTCAAAACCATGAAAACCCAAATAAAACATTAAAAACCAAAAAACCCCTAAAACGACCCTAACACCCTAAAACCCCAATACCAAAAACCCCCTAAAAATATTTAAAATCCGTAAAAACCAATCAAAACCACTAAAAATAAAAAACCCTATGAACCTTGAAAAACATTAAGTACTCTAAAAACCTTAATAGTCGTAAAAAAACTCAAAAACACAAAGAAACCAAATAAATCCCTAAAACCCCTAAAAACTATTAAATTGATAAAAATCCCTTAAATTATGAAGGCCCATAAAAATCATTTGAAACCCATAAAAATCCCTAAATATGTAAAAAACAGAAAAACTAAGAAAATCCCTAAGAAAGCATTAAATACCTAAAAACCCTTAAAAATCATAAAAAATAAAAAAATGATAAAAACAATAATAACCCTTAAAAACCTAAAAATTATAAAACCCCCAAAAAAAACCTAAAACAATAAAACCCCAAATAACATTTAAAACCATAAAACCTAAAAAATACTAAAACAACTATAAACACTAAAAACACTTTAAACCCCTAAAAACATTAAAAACTCTAATAACCATAATAATAAAAAAAGACTCAAAGGAAAACCAAAAGAACTATAAAACAAAAAATAACACAAAAAACACATAAAATATATTAAAAAATTTAAAATCCATAAAAATAATGAAAAGAACTAAAAATCCATAAAAATGTAAAAACACCCAAAAACCCCTAAGAATACCATAAAACCAAAAAATAATTTAAACCCCAAAAAACCTAAAAAAATGAAAAAACCCCTAAAAAATCATAAAAAATGTAAAACCATAGAAACCATCAAAATTTATAAATATGTTTAAAAACAATAAAAATCATTAAAACCCCAAAAAACTATGAAAATGTAAAAAAAACCTAAAAACTGAGAAAACCTCTAAAAACCCTTGAAATCCTAAAAATAATTAAAACCCCCAAAAAACAAAAAAAAACTCTAGAAACCCAAAAAACCATGAATGATATAGAAAAACAAAAAAACCCCTAAAAACCATAAAACCCTTGAAAATCATAAAAACTAATAAAAACCCATAAACCCGTAAAACCACACTAAAAAAATATAAAAACCCCTTAAACCCCTAAAAATGTTTAAAAATAGTAAAAAACCTTAAAAACCATAAAAACTCAAAAAAAAAAAAACCAAAAAAACCAAAAAAACCCTAAAAATCTCAAAAAATACTAAAACAAACAAAATTCCAAAACCCATAAAAAGAGATAAAAATACTAAAAATTCCCTAAAATTACATAAAAATGTTCAAAACCATAAAAAACAAAATAGAAACTACGGAAATATTAAAACCCTAAAAAAACTTAAAATCCCTAATAATATAAATATTCCGAGAATCCTAAAAAAATATTTAAAACCCTAAAAAAGCTGAAAAATCGTCAAAATGTATAAAAATAATAATAACCCTAAAATAGAAAAACTATACTTATAAATGTAAAAATCATAAAACCCTTAAAAAATCCTAAGAAAATATTATAAAGCTAAAAACAATTAAAACCCCTAAAAACCTAAAAATTCTAAAAACCCTAAAAACCCTGAAAGACCCTAAAAACCCTAAAACACTTAAAAATATTAGAAAACAATAAAAACACCAAATCATAGAACATAATAAAAACTATAAAAATGCTTTAAATCCCTAAAATCATGAGAAACACTAAAAACCTTACAAATCCAAAAAACAAAAAAAAAACCAAAAAACAAAAAAACCCCAAAAACCCTAAAAAACCATAAAATCTCTTAAACCATAGATAATACCTAAAACCCATAACAATTCCTAAATGTTAAAACCCCAAAAACCTTGAAAACCCCTTAGAAAACCATAAGAACCTAAAACACTTAAAACACAAAAAAATTATAAAAAAATGCTAAAAAAAGTAACCCTAAAAACCCTAAAAATATATAAAACCCCTAAGATCCATAAAAATAATAAAAAATCCTTAAAATCACTAAAATTTTAAAAAACCCAAAAAACTGTGGAAATCTCTTATAAGAAACAAAATCCTAAAAACAATTAAAACCCTAGAAAACATAAAAATTCTAAAAACCCTAAAAACCTCTAAAGAGACCCTAAAAATCCTATTACCACCAAAATATATAAGAACCCCTAAAAATATAAAAAATATAAAAACCCATAAAAAATATAAAACAAGATAAAACTCAAAAAACCCTATAACCCCAAAAGATGATAAAAACTCTAAAAACATAAAAAAACTAAAAAACACAAAAAAATAAAAAAAAATATTCAAAAATCCATAACAACCTAAAACCCCTAAAAACCCTTCAACCATAAAATCCTATAAAATATATAAGAATCAATAAAAATGTAAAAATACCTAAAACCCTGAAAACCCTATAAAACTATAAAAACATAAAACCACATAAAACCCCTAAAAACATAAAAAATGATAAAATCCCCAAAACCCTTAAAACCCCTAAAATCCCTAAATACCCTTAGAACACATAAAAACTATAAAAACACACAAAAATATTAAAAACCCTAAAATTAACAAGATAATCTAAAAACAGGTCAAACCTATAAAATGTTTTAAAACACCTAAATCCCCCAAAAAACATAAAAACCCTAATAACCCTCAAAATCCCTTAAAATCATAAAAAACATAAAAATCCTAAAAAAATAATTAAAAATGTAAAAAACCCTAAAACCCTTATAAATCCTAAGAAAAAATTAAAAACTTTAAACACTTAAAACACATAAAAACCCAAAAAATGATAAAAATATTAAAAATACTCAAAACCCTAAACCCCTCAAAATCCATAAAAACTATAAAAAATAAAAATTCTATAAAATAAATAAAAATAAATTAAAATGTAAAAAACCCTAGACACCCAAAAAACCGTAAGAAATCCTTAAAAACCTAAAAACACTTAAAACCCCTAAAAACCTAAAAACACTAAAAACCCTAAAAGACCCTAAAACCCTAAAATCCACTAAATACCATAAACCCCAAAAAACATTAAAAAAAAATAAAACCCTTAAATCCCCCCAATAAATAAAAACCCTTTAAACCCCTAAAAACACCACGAAACTCTAAAAACACTTAAAACCTTAAAACCCCTAAACCCAACTAAAAACTCTAAAATCCCATTAAATATTGAAAAATATTTAAAAATAAAAAAATAAAAAACCTAAAATCATAAAACACCACTAAAAAATCAAAAACAAATTATAACCCAATAAATATCTTAAAACCCCTAAACCCCCTAAAAATCTCTAAAACCGTAAACACCATAAAAATCCTAATAAATATTTAAAATCCCTAGAAATTTAAAAAACCCTAAAACCCTAAAAACCATAAGAAAAATGTAAATACAAAAAAATACATAGAATTCTTAAAACCCTAAAAAAACCCTTAAAAATCATAAAACCTCCAAACCTCTCAAAATCCTAAATAAAATAAATACCTAAAAATAACTAAAAATATAAAAAAGTATTAAATGCCCTAAAAAACTCTAATGAAACCTTAAAAAACTAGAATCACTTAAAACCACTAAAAAACCTAAAACCCCTAAAAATTCCTGAAAACCCCTCAAAAGAACCAAAACCCCAAAAAACTGCTAAAATAAATATAAATCCCTAAAAACCTTGAAAAATACGAAAATACATAAAAACAAAAAGAAGAACTAAAAATTCTAGAAACTATTTAAACAATAATAATGTTAAATAACACTAAAATACATAAAAACCCTAAAAAACTCAAAAAAACTAAAACCCAAAGAAACCTAATCACTGTAAAAACCATAAAAATACACAAGAACCCGAACAGTCAATTAAAATCCACAAGGCCCTGAAAATTCCATAAATTATTTTTGAAACTTCTTAGAAAGACATAAATATTATGAATAAGTCCTTTGGATATTTCAAAGTCCCAAGATGAAGATAAATGAAGTAAAAGACATAAAAGATCATGGGACCTACATAGAGGAGCTATGATGGAAACCTACGTGGCTTACCTCTGCATCTAGAAAGCCACCATATATTCTGATTATACAACGTAGTGTGCATCCCATACGTGACAAACCTGTGTGGAGGATCTACAGAGAATAACTATGTGGAACTATAATTTCAGAACCCCTACAGAGAAGAGATACACGTAAGAGCTACTCGGCTGAACTACGCTGACTAACTCCGTTCAAACAGCCCCCTGATTACCTATAAATAGGACCCTTGGGCTCCCCATTTGGGACTGAAACAATTTAGAAGAACTCTATAATCTAACAATTCATAGCCCTTTCACCCAGGTTCTCCATATTTTCTCATGTAGATCTATAAAACATGAGAGAAGAGGGAATTAAATGGGATAAGAATGTTTGAAATCCTTATAGAGTTTGAAACACAAAACATCTGATTAAGGATCCTTCTTCCTTAAACAAGAAGCTACCAACCCAAGGATTATTCCTTAAAGGACCTATGTAGAGATCTTCCGAATACACCAAAGGAGACCTGGGGTGTTTAGATTTAGATCTCACCCAAGTGTTGTCTTATTGGTAGTCTTTTTCGAAGCTTTCATGGTATTGATTATCCTATTTTAATCACTTTTTTCAGTCATCACTAGGACCTCCACAACACACCAATGAAACATACCTGCACGGTGTACCTACGCGACATACCTACTCGGTATAGCTATGCTGCATATATGCACCTAGGGGCTAAACATATAACCTCATAAACCCTCTTCAAAACTACTCATGGTAGGGTATCACCTTTTGTTGGTTCCCCTATCTTGAAGAGACTAAGTTGAAGCCTCCACCAAGACCTCTGAACTTATAAATCCTTTGGGAAAGGCACATCAACATGTCTCCTAATTGGGTTTGTATATCTACAATCAGAGGTTTCCCACATTTTTATTCTAAGGAATTCCGGATCATTGTGATATTTATAGGTTTGTATATTTACACTCACATGGATCCTTACCCTAGAGATAGTGTTGGGAAGTTACCATTTTTGGATTTTGGGGATGGGACAATGTCCTCCCCTTTTTGTCTCTAAGACCCGAAACCTCCAGTTCCCAATATTGAGAGTGCGGGTCACACTTTCTTTTCCATTTATTAAAATAAAAGTATCCCTCCTCTCTTGGGATCCACCAAGGGAATAACTCCTGGAGTAATACCCTAATCATTCGATTCAGAACCAATGAAATTCACTTTTATTTCACATTAAAAAGTTCATTTCTTTATGTCCTCTCCCACTGTCACCTTGACTTCTTTCACCGTAGGCCCACCATATTCCATCAGAGGAAGATAAAGTGTGTGGTTTGTTAAATATTTCACATCCTCTTGTTTTTCACACTAAGAATGAATCACGTTGGCTTAGAGAATTGTGATGATCACAAAATCCACACAATCCACTAATCTGGAACTACAAGAACTCTGATTCCCACCATAATTGGGATATGTAGGATGCCTTCACCAAGGCCCTATCTCACTGGATATCCTCTTCAGGAATCCAACCCAAATTCCATTAATCCTAGCATCCTCTTTTAGAGTAATCCCCAAATTAATCCCCCCTAAATTTCCAAGAGTTAAGATATTTCTCATGGGACTTGATAAAATGGAATCATTTTTAGAAATAAGCCCCAAACTATTTCACTCAAAGGTCCATACCCCCTGCGAGACTCATCGAACTACGTGGGCTTTGATTCCCATCCAAGTGGGATACGTAGGAAGCCTCCCTGAGGATCAAACAAACACTCCAAATCAACCCTATTATTCTTGGGATATATTTCTAATAGGGTCTAATCCAACTTGGAAAATCATATCCTTTCCAGGCTCCTTTAGCTGCTTAGGCATAAGTCCCACACCAAGATTTGAATAAGAACCTTCGGCTTGGATGTCTTTACCACATGACAATAAACTACATGGTTAGGTCCTTATCACATGACCATAAAAGGTATGATGTGTCCCATTAAGTGGCACCGAACTATGAGGGTTAATATTCCTTTCATAAGGATATGTAGATATACCATTTATGGGTATGACTCCAACATCAAAACAAACTTCTGTCTCCCTAGATGGCCATAAATTCCAGAGTACCCCACTATGTGGCTTAAACACCAGCTCCATCATAATAATTAATACAGGATCTCAAAGTAGTATATAAGAGGATACCATTTATGGAGAACCTAAAATACATATGTATATTTCCATTAATGAAGAACTTCAAATACATACTAATGATTCTAAAATTCACACATGATAATAATTGATTACAAATTTCAAGGAAAAACTATGTTATACTTGGTTAATTAATAAGGATTCATGGACGTGTCTTAAAATTTATAAGAGAGTCCAGAAGTAGGCAATAATTCCCCCCAAAAGGGAGTGATGAGCCCAACCACCCATCCTCTCATCCAATTAGAGTTATTAAGTATCGTATGTCCAAACCTAATGATCACCTACCTTTGGAAAGTAGGACCCTTTGGATATAGAATCATTGGATGGTTCCGGTTCCATAAATAATTCCAATGGTAACTGCCCAGAAGTAGTGATTCTTAATAAGGACACATGTTTCAGGAGGCAACAACAAAAATGGTGAACCTGATGTGAATCCTTAACCAAGTAGATAATGTTACCCATCTATCAGTCCCCTATCAATTGATAAAGGATGGCCTTACATGGGATTCAATAACACATGTGTCCATTTAAAAGATGTTGCTTTAATGGAGTTCATTGTTTTTATTTATCAAATTTTCTAAGAATCCTCTTCATTCCAAATGGATTCCTTAATGTTTCCACATGTGAATGCCCAGACTGCTGCACAAGATGGATCCTCATTCTCTCAAAGGACGTCATCACCAACTCAGTGTATTCAATGATGGGTCTCAAATGTATTGGATTAGGAATACCATCAACAAGGTTTTATCCCATCCATGGAGGCTTCTTGATAGGCTCTCCAAGTTAACAACAACCCCCGATCATCTGGTCAGCGACAACCAGTGGTCAAGAAGCAGACACTTCCAACCACCATATTCAACCATTTCATATCCTTATCCATGAAAATCAACAACCAGTCCCTCTCATACTATAGGTAGGTGGATCAGTAGGTCACTCATGGCCTCAACTCAAAGAAACAAGGATCCTTCCCAAGGGCTCCCACCAACAACTTCTACATACAAAATCATGCTGCAGTGAACCCCCAACATGATGGGGGTGTTTCCATTGATTGTATGGTCTAGGTCCCTCAGACCCAGGCATGAAAGAAAAACCACTGAAGAAAATTTTTGGCCAACATGGAGCAGGTTCTTACAATTACCCCTTGAGATATGTCCATCAATATAACTTAGTGTCAAACAACAAACGAGTATATATACCCATCCACCTAAATTACACCATATAGAAGACTCATCTGGCAGCACCAAACCAATATCGTCATTAAAATCTAGTGGAGTACCATGATTAGACACATACACATTCTTTCAAACTATCATCCAGTCAGCAGACGCATCTAGCTACATTCAAGGAAGCTCGCCAATCAAATATGGTGGTGACTTGTAAGTAGGAACATACGCCTGCTTGCACTTACCAATCCAACTAGTAGTCTTGTCTATCAGTATTTAAAGAGGTCTATTGAATGTTCTTGGAGGAAAACTTATAGTAGTCACATAAACCTTCCACCATCCACCAATCCAACTAACAGTCTCATTTAGAAGCACTCAAAGAAGTCAGTTGGAAAGATTCGACGAAAATCCAGGGGAAAAATCAATTCTCTACCCCCACACAAGAGTAATGTCAGTATCTACTAACAAGAAAATGAGTTCAATAGAAGGTACATACACCTACTCTAGATACATAATGTATTTATATTATCATTCTAGCTATTCAAGTCACCAAACACATTTTATCAATGGTGAAAGTAAAACCACAAATCCCTACCCATTTTCTGGTTGCCTTCCAGAATATTATAATGGAATATTCAGAAGTACCAGAGGGATGAACACATTATTATGTCCCCACACTTGGGATAAATCATCATCATTACATTACGAAGTAGATACATTACTCTGTTTCAGTCTAGGAGGGTTATGGGGTATACTCCCCCTTATCATATGGACAACCGAATCAGGAACATACACCCTTTCCAATTAGAGGTAATTGGCCTATTCGGATGACCACTCCAAGGTAGTCCCATAAACCGGCCCATGATAACCACTTATCCAAGCAAGTGGCCCCAACTATGTGTAAAATTGAAGCTAAGAAGAAGTATCATCAAGAACAATTGGAAAATTAGGAGTCAATATGCAATCTAGTTCCTCTTAATGCTGGAGTTTTTGAAGCCCTCAGAAATTTATCTATTGAAACTCATGATCCTACCCACCATTTAAAAAATTATGGGAGTAGTAGAAGTATTTATGAAGTTACCCATCGAGAAATTAATCATGAAGGATTGCTTCATTAAAATTTGATCAATCTAGAGAACCTATATTTTTATGGGATCCACAGAAACCCTCCATGTGTCTAGAAGACCAAGGAGTAAGAGCATTTATCCCTTTCTATAATCCATCAGGGTGGTTATCACTAGGATGACATTCTCTATGAAAATTATCTTCGTAGTAGTGTTTCTTATTGTTAAGATAATTATACAATTGACAATGTAGTGATGTGAAAACTCTCTTTTCTTGAGGAACTTTCTATCATAAAGCCAATCATGTCTGATTCCTTGTTACTAATTGGTGAAATACTTTATCAACTAGAAGACTTCCCAAGGTGATGATCATTCTCTGAACCTCCCTTGACTCAATTTCCTTCTGATATGGTAGAGGAAAAGACAAGGGATTCTATTGTTTATAATAGAAAAATTGAGAAGCATCCACTCTGGTTGGACCAATTTGAGAATCCTCTAACAAAAGATGATGCAGATATGTTGAATATGTGTAAAAAATTGGCTAAGGGAGAAATACCAATCATGTTTTTCCTTTAGAAACCTATTAATAAAAAATTTAGAAATTGATGGCAGAAGATATAATTCATGATATCTGCCTCAATATATGGATGGATCTTCATCATCTTAAAGATAAGGTATTACCATATGATGAATATCAAAGTCATTTTAAGGTAATTGAAGGGTTATAATGCCAAATAGACGTGGCATCTCTCTAGGTATCTTGACATCCAAAGGTCGAGATGCAACAAGTAATTCTTTAATGTGCATGCCTTAATACATTGAAGAAGTTACGAAAATTGATTACGGAAACCCCATATGGTGTTCAATTCAGAGGATGGGGTTTACACGGAGAATTTAATTTCATTGCACTCCAAAATCAGCAAAGGACACCAAAAGGGGTCTCATGCAATGTTATTTCCCAAGGATGGATACACTATAGAAATTATATTCATAACAGAAGAAAAGATCAGCAAGAATAGGACATGATCAGATTTTACCAAAGTCAGGCCCAAAGAGTGAAATATTTCCAGATAATTCTCCATCAAGCATCTGAGAACATTAAGAAGGCCTCCTGCTAAGAAAATTTCAGCCATCAGATTGCACAAATATCTGCAATAGAAAAACATTCTTTCAAAATATGAAATTTAAGTGGTTATCGGATAATGAACCCAACTAATGTTTAGACCAGAATTCTTAAACTTAGAAGAGAATCTACTCTAATATCAGCCATAAAAGATCAATAACCACCCCATCCCTCAGGTATGATGGTTTTTTAACTCAAAATTTGTATTCAAAAAATAGAGTTCAAAGGTTTGAGGAAGAAGAACAAGAACATCCCCAACCAGTAGAAATGGGGGATTATTTACATATACAATCCCCTCATTATCGGATGTTAGTTTTCTCCCGATTAGGGTAGAAGCCACAAATTCACTGAAAAATTGAACTATCCAAATATTCCCTACATGTTACTATTCGTCAAACAGTTCACGAGAAATCAACATATAAGAGAATGATTTCTCATGGTGGGAAAAGAATGAGATGATATTAAAAAGATATCAACTGAATGACATCAATGCATTATGCATGAGTGAATGTCATTAATTACCTCATGGAAGATCCACCAGAAAATGAGTCCAGTTTAGGGGATTTGGAGGATGAAGTTGTTTTTCATAATGAAGTACACACCAAAGCAAATAAAGGAGGTGTGTGTACCCGAAATCAGAGGATTACCTAGAATCTAGGTATTCCATCAAGTAACCAACCCCCAACTCTTCTAAATGAATACTAAAATTTGAATGGTAAAGGTAAGATCACGTATCACTTTTCCACTAGAGAAGGTTTGTATCATTCTCTTGAAGAAATATTTTCCTAGCAAGAGGATGAGATAAAGGAGTTGAAAATACTCAATGAAGAGCTAATCCAAAACATCATTCCTACTGAACGTGCTTCACAAGAAGATCCTCATCTTGCACATATAGTAGGAACTCCCCAACAAAGAGGGGTTTTTCAACTATAGATGTGGATAATTAATTTCCTCCATTTGGTACATATCCAGAATAGGATCAAACACATCCTTATAGGACTGTCCCCATGGGTTATACTAAAAAAATACCAGCACCACCACCGGCAGTTATTTTTCCAGTCATCACACTAGTTCAAGATCCATCTATTGTACCTATACATGTCCCAACTCATCTAGATATTCCCCAAATTCTTATGAATACAATTTAGGAATTAACCACTCGATTGGAAGATATGGAAAAATAGAGGGCACCAAATAGAACCAGAAAAGAATTATTTCCTTGATGGGTAGATCTAATCCCTCCCCCACCAAAATTTTTGAATACCACATTTCCAGTCATTAATGGTTTGGGATACCCATAACAAAACTTAACATGTTTTTTTCACGCTGTGATCCCATGATGGGGACCCCTCAACAACAAGAAGCAGTGAAGCTCATATTTTTTGGCCAATCATTATAGGGGCCAGCCTTTCTCTAGTATAAATGTTTCCAATATCTGTCAATTATTGAATGAAAAGACCACTATCAAAAATTCCTTTCCTAATTCAGATCAAAACTACCAAAGACAATATTTTTTGATATTACAAATCGAAAACAAAGAGAGAATGAAAGAGTTTAATATTTCATTGCTCTATAGAAAGGATTAACACTTCTTTAAATCTAAAACTCCCTCAAGATGAGTTTCTCGAATATATGTATAAAATCTATATGATGAGTTATTCAAACCGCTAATACCTGTGAAATACATAGGATGGTTTCGAGAACTTGATTCAATAACCCAAAAAGTGTAAGGTTCCATTGTGGAAACTAAAGCTAAATCTCATGTAATCCCATCAGATCTAGGATGGAGAATAGGGAAAGTAGAGGATACTACTGTTACACTCTAGCAAGCACCATTACCTACTTATACATTAAATCCCTTATCATACTGTAAGGCTCCACCTCCCAAGTGTCAGCAGAAACTACCACCTCATCATGATAATAAAAAAGATGAAAGGCAGAGATAGTTTAATGAATTAAAGTACAATGTATATTATTCTCATAATAAAAAGGTTCCTGATTACTTCATTTCATCTTTGGAAAACAATTTAGTTCAATTTACAAGGATAAAGAAACTGAAAAAAGAAGGAGATGAAGATATACCAAATTATATACCCTTTCATCAAATGTTGGGGCATCCCATCTAGGTTTGTTTTGTTTTCAAATATATCCTACAAAAAAGTTCTATCTCTTGACCAGTGAAACTAAAAAGTTCATCAGTCCATGTAGTATGTGTTACTGGTACCAATCCAAAGGAAGAAGACAGATTTCAGGAAGTCAGAAGAAAAAATGCACAAAAGTATGATGATGGGATGGTCAAGAAAATGATGAACTGAACTCATTACATTCTAGGAACACAATTGAAACAACCAACTATGCCTCCTACCACTTCTACTATAGCAAATCTTCAGCAAAAGATCAGTCATCCATAGGTCAATCCCCAAATAAGTGACATGATTAGAAAGGAAAATAGTAGTCAGACGAAGATGAGTTTGTGTCAAAACCAATTTTGTCTTCGACTTTGGAAGATTCAATGGAAATTATCTCAAAATTATTTGTACCGCCCTTCCAAATGACATAATAAGAACCGAACTGTCAATAAAAATTGTCATTAGATGAGAAATGGATCTTCCGTTCCATTAATGTTATCCACTTAATGGATCCATATGAAAATGATGATTTAGGTTTTGAACTTGAATCCCCTTTAACTGATTAGGGGAATATGGGAATAATTCAAGGGTTAGGATATAGGGGAAGACATGGATATGCTAAAAGTGACTATTTTAATAATACCCCTACTTGAAATATTTATATGAAAGAAACTCATGGGAGATACCTTCAGAGGGATTAGCAAGAACAAAGTAATTCTCCCACACAAGAAAATATCATCCCATAAATGAACATATTAGAAGACCGATTAGAGGCTATACCACCACTCTCTCGGTAAATAGATAGACCAAGTCAATGTAGTCTACCAAGAGAAGAAGTATTTCCAACTTTTTCCCGAACACATGGTATATCTACATCAGAAGCATCAGTTTCCAAGGTGCCTACAAAACCACATCTCTATGCTGGAAAAAATAGACCTTTAGAAAAAAAGTATGATGTTTTGAAACAACTATCCCAAGTACCAGCCAAGTTATCAATCCTAGATTCTTTGAATATATAAAAATAACTCCAGGAATCACTTATTGAGGCTTTGTCAAGTCCTCAAGTGTTTGAAACTGAGGTTGTTGCTGCTGAGTTTTACCGTATAGAGAATAATCCTATAGAATTTCATGCAGTTATATCTTTCAAAAATCAAGATGAGGATGCTATTGTACATCAAAACAATATGTCCTAGTATTTATCTGATAATGTTAATGAAACAGATATCCAACGAGCCTTCATTGATAATGGCTCAGGGGTCAACCTCATTCTTATCTGTACACTTCATCAACTGAGTCTCACTAAATCTGACTTATCTACTTACAATTTGATGTTGCAAAGTTATGAAAAGAATGAAAAAGAACCTATAGGTGATAATACACTCAGAAATAAGTTTGGGAATCTTATATCTAATTCAGATTTCATGGTTGTCTGATAGGACACAACTTTCAACATTCTTCAGGGAAGGCCTTGGCTAAATCAACATGCATACATTCCTTTATCATTCCACCAATGTCATAGATATTGCTTCAATGGTCAAATTGGGAAATTTCAAGGTGACAAGGCCCAATTCAAATCATGTGAATCTCAATATAATGAGGTAGAGTTCTATCACACAAAGGGAACATAGTCCATAGAAAAAGATAGAATAAGAATACATGCTCTGAATGGTCTATAAAAGATCCCAGCTAACCCATTAAAATATCTAAGTATAGATTACGTGTTACCTATCAATCAAATTGAAAGATATACCCAATTCTAATCACTCACCCCATGAATTCCATATTGTTAGTTGTGGAGACTGAACCTGGCATCATGGGAGAAATTGTTAATCTACAAAGCAGTGGTGAAAGCTTAAATGTAGATGCCTTCATATCATCAAAAAACTTCAGTAATTCCATTCTTCATTAGTTAGGATAGAAGAAGTTGTCACATTAATAGAGGATGAAAAGGATTCTAATTCCAAACACATCATTCTCTCTTCAATACTCAATAAAGACCCTTCATTATCAGTAGGGTCAGAAAATGGTTGTCTCGTCTTTAGGATGTACAAATATTTGCTCCTCCCCTAGATATGAAATCATTTCTTCATCAATTACCCTTAAATAAGAAATAGAAGAAGTTAAACATGAGGAAGAATAATAATAAGATCTTAATAACGCATCTTAGGAATTTGAGGAAGGCGTATCCACCACTATGGATGAGCTTGTAGAAATAAATCTAGGTATTGAATAAAATCCACGACCCTCACTGATTAGTGAAGCCGTGACTTCTGAAGAGAAAGAGATGTAATATTAATTTTAAAGAAACACTGAGATTTGATTTCTTGGAACTATATAGAAATTATAGGCCATAATACCAAAGTGGCCACTCATCATTTGGGTTTACGAGAAGAGCATCAGAGATTTATGCGGGCAGCAAGAAGAATACTCCCAACCCATGCCTCTAAAATTGAAGCTAAATTCAAAAATATTATAAACAATAACATTTCTAGGGAGGTGAAATATACCAAATGGATAGCCAACATTGTCCAAGTGAAAAAGAATAATGGGAAAATCTGAGTTTTCATTTATTTTAGAGATTTTAATTGGTGTTGTCTCAAGAATGACTTTCCAGTTCCAATCACAGAAATTTTGATTGATGAAACAGCTTGATACAAGGATATATTCTTAATGGATGGCTACTCTAGTTATAACCAAATTAGAATGAACCCAGAAGATGAGGAATATACAAGTTTTATAGCACATCATGGTGTATTTTTCTATTGAGTAATTCCCTTTGGATTAAAATATATTGGTTGAACGTATCAACATGTCATGCACCATATTTGAAAACCCTTCCTTGGAATATTTGTTGAAAGTTACGTGGATGATCTAGCTATTAAATCTAGAAAATGTTCTGGTCACCTGATTGATCTAGAGACTATATTAAATAATCTTCAGAAACATAATTTGAAGTTGAACCCTCTGAAATTTTCTTTCGGGGAAACCTCAGGAAAATTTCTTGGTTTTTTTTGTATTCCATCATGGTATCGAAGTTGATCGAGAGAAGAAAAAAATGCATGGCATGTACCCTCCTCAAAATTTTAAGTAATTAAGAGTAATTCAAGGAAACTTGGAATATATTTGGAACTTTATCACCAATTTGATAGAATTTTTTTTCCCTTCACCAGATTAATAAAGAAGGGAGTTACTTATCTATAGACTAAAGACTGCCAAGAGGAATTTGATACCTGAAGAAATATATCTTGAGACCACCAGTATTAATGCCACATGTTTATGGAATGATTCTCATTCTCTATGTGAAAACTTTAAAATTATCACTGGGTGCCTTCCTTGAACAAAAGAATGAAGCTGGGGATGAAAATAACCTTTAATATCTCAGTCAAACCATTATTGATATAGAGA
Source organism: Viscum album (assembly GCA_963277665.1). Classification (NCBI taxonomy): domain Eukaryota; kingdom Viridiplantae; phylum Streptophyta; class Magnoliopsida; order Santalales; family Viscaceae; genus Viscum; species Viscum album. The sequence continues at coordinate 339,069 of CAUJRU010000387.1, read as the reverse complement.
ATAAATATTAATATATTCAGAAAATCTCCCTTTCATTAATATTTGCAGTTTATAAATTGAGACACTATTTGCAGCATCACAAGATCCACTTGATATCTCGCAATAACCCACTCAGATTTATCCTCAGTCATCCTATGATGATAGGATGTCTGTCATGGTGGGTAGTTATTTAGAAATAGTTAGATATCTAGTTTGTACCTCATAAATTAATAAAATACCAAGCCTTGGAATAATTATTTGATGAACAACCATCTAGATAAGATAAATATTTTAATACTAAACTTTCTGATGAAGAAATATTCTCTATTAAAGATAATCCCCAAATACTAAATGTACTTTGATGGTGCTTCTAGAAGTCCAATGGGGAAGAGAATGGAAAACCATAAACTCAACAAATTTTGGTTAGGAATTATGCTTATCTCTCCAAAAAGGTAGTGTTTCCATAATATGTTTTGTTATCAGAAGCTAGTACCAATAATGAGGTAGAATATCAAGCTCTCATAGCCATCATGGAATTGAAACTCCAAATACAATTGAACCACTTGAATGTTAAATGTGATTTATAATTAATAGTCAAACAAATCAATGGGGATTACACCTTCAGAAAAGAGAATTTATTCCTTCTATGAAACTATGTTTGATGGTTAATTGATTAATTTCTTTCAGAGTCAACATTGTCTTATGTCGTGATATCAAAATATTCCCAAGATGATGCATTGGATAATGCTGAAATAGCCCTGGTAGATACAAATCAGGATGAGACAATCATCAGAATTACTAATAGTTGATTAGTTTCACATTTTTTTCAAATCAGAGCAATGGAAATCAATGAAATCAGTCCAATTTATGAGCCATAAGGTCATGCCCTGGGATGGATGACTACCATCATAGAATATAACTAAAATGGGATACTTTCACTAGAAAAAATTACACAATAATAAATCTAGTGAGTAGAAGTTAATTTCCCTATGTACTATAGTCCATATCATCAGAAGATCATTTATAAATGAGAATTTGAAGGAATTTTTTTCAGATGCTTTGATGGGGATGAAACTATGACTGTATTGAAAGAATTAAATGCAGAAGCTTGTAGTGCTCACCAATCTGGGCATAGGCTTTCAGATCAAATCTTAAGTCTTGGATACTTTTGGCCTTCAATGACGTTGGATTTCACAAATTTCACTAAGAAGTTTCTCCCCTACAAAGAGCATGCCAGAATCATTCATCAACCCCCAGATTTGTTACATACATCTAAATACTCCAGGTCATTTTCCACATTGAGAATGGATATAGTAGGTTCTTATCCTCCAGCTATGGTTAAGCAGTTCAATTATATTCTTACTACTATTTATTTCTTCTCCAAATGGGCTGAGGAAATAAATCTTAAAAACGTTTGTTCCAAAAGAATTGTTAGCTTTGTCAAAGATAATATCATTACTAGATTTGGTGTCCCTCATACAATATTAATGAACAATGGAACCAATTTATATTCTATTGAGGTAAAAAAGTTATATCAGGAACACAATATCAAATCCAACCATTCATCTGACTATAATACAGTGTCCAAAAGACAAATAGTGATTTTTAATAAGACCCTATCAACTATATTATAGAAAATGGTGGATAAAGATAATAAATACTATCCTGATAAAAATTTTCATGCTTTATGGGTTTATCAGAATACTACTGGTACTGCCACATAGGCAAATCCATACTCATTGGTGTACAGAACAAGAGTAGTTTTTCCTATGGAAATTCAACTGCCCTCACTCCAAGTCACCATATGTTTTTATTTATCTATAGATAAACAATCTCATAAGCAATTTGATGAGCTAGAAAAAATAGAAAAAAAAGTGCATACATTGCATCATTTGGAAGTATATTAGAATATAATAGAATAATATTTTAACAAGAAAGTTCACCTCTGCTCATTTCTTCATAGAAAATTGGTGTTAGTCCTCAGGACTCTAATGATACCAGGAAAGAAGCATCCAAATCTTGAGCCAATGTGGGAAGGACCTTATCCATACATATGGTCTACTATAATCAATGTTATTCTTTAATCTAAATGGATGAATAACTTATTAAAACATCAACCAATGCAAGATTCATGAATAAGTACTTTGTGTAATCACAAAGTATAATTTCCCTATTGCATGACTCTAAAATTCACATCATAATGTCCAATCTGAATGACTCTAAACTGAAAAGCATAATTTTCTAGCTACATGACTCTAAACTACACATCATAATGTCTTAATTTCAATAAATTAAACTGCATAATAACCATAAGCATCCATGATGCACAATTTTGAAATGAGTAGCATCTTTTTCCCTACTGCATGATGTTAAACAACACGACATCATTTTTCTTCACTACATGACATTAATATATAAAGTTAACATCTTCTTCATTTGACTTTAATACATCCCCTAAGATACCTAAAATTGACATTCCTTGAAGTACCATAAAAAATGAGTAGATTCTATGAACCAGAATTACTCACATAATTACTACTCCTTAGTGTCACATGAGTTCCATTTCCCCCTATGTTTGAATCATATATGCATAGATTCCTCATTTTATGAACTTTGTGTGGCTTGATTCTCATTCCAGGGATAAGTAGATATGCCTAAATCTCCAATCTTGGGCCCAACTATAATCATAAAAAATTTTATTTCTCTTTTTCTTTCTATATATGAACCAAATATATACAAAGTACTCTTTTGGGATATATGGTCTAATCTTCATTACATCTTGTATCTTAAGATTAACAATTATTACAGAATGTGCGAGAAGACCCTGTGTCTCATATAAAACTCAATTTGTGTTGGAAATGATTTTATCAATAACTAAATTTGGATTGATTCTCATAATAATGGGATACATAGAGATTCCTAGATCTCCAATCACGGGCCTAGCCACCACCATAAAAAAATCCATCTTCCCCATGTAAATACATGATTGATATGGGAAACAACCTCAAAAACTACGTGTGGATTGATTCTTATTCCATGAAGATATGAAGTGACACCTGGGTTTTATTAAATAGTCCAACCACAATACTATTTTTCATGTCAAAATTAATTTATATTCTCATTGTATGACTCTAAACTACACAGCATAATATCCTTTCTACACGACATTAAACTGAAAAGTACCCAAAGAACCACATATGTCTTTATTCTCATCCCATTGAGATACGTAGTGAAAACTAGGACTTAGATTCTAGTCCTAGCCATGGGATAACGTTTTTTTACATATCATCTACATATAATTAACAAACTATGTTAGAGTCTTCATTTTGGGTCCTCTCTTAGAGAACCCACTAAGGAAACAAAATGTCTTCCCATTGTAAAAATGAGTCATATATATTTAAGGGAATCCAATGTCATGGCCAATATTGAATTAAATATTTCTCTTATGAATTGGGAATTATCCCTTTCATATTCCAAACTCTTAATCTTGAATACTTTTAGATCTTCATAATCATTCTACAGTTTTTTGTGGCAGTGTTTCTAATACCTGAGAACTGTTTTTCCAGATTATGCAGTACATGCCCCTAGGTGGCCATGCATATGTTACATACATAACAGTACATTCAGTAAAAAATGCCACTTCTTACCTATTTAGCATATTCCCTAGTTTTCCCTACATAATACAATCACCATAATAGGTTTTTTCAAAAAATGGTAAATTCATTCTTGGTAAAAGATTCTTTTGTCCCTATAAAACTTTGATGAAAATATACAAGAATATGTATCTTAAAGCTATCATCTATGTATATTTTTCTCATTACCATTCTCTTTATCTAAAAGCCTCCAAGACCAAGGTTTAATCATTTTTACTCTCTTTATGTTCAAAGAATATTGAAATAACCTTGGATCATTTGACTACATATCATCCAATGTTTCCATAATATTTTTTTCCTGGTTATATGACCAAAAACTACAAACACCATAATTCCTATGTTTGGTTCAGATCTACATAAAAATCATATTCCTTTGATTATTTTAAAATCATGATTTGAAATTCTCTTTCTGTATTCAGGTACCTTTCTCCATAAACCAAACTCCGTGCTGTGGAAAATTTGAATCTCCATAAACTTTATTTGGTTTTTAGAAATAGAATGTTTGATACCCATGAGTCCTTTTTCCTGATTATGCAATACATACCCCTAGGTGGCCTTTCATAAGTCACCTACCTAATAGAACTGTCAATCAAAAGATGCCACTATTTGGCTATGAAACATATTCCCCAATAGTCCCTTCATAATACACCCCCATAACGGGTTCGTCAAATAATGGAAACCTCTTTCTTGGAAAAAACTTCATATAATGACTTTATCCATTTTCCAATGCCTTTATATGGATCCAGAAATTCCAAAATCATAGTTTACAATTCTTCTATCCCATACATGAACATGTTAGTACATTTCCATACAAATTATCATGAAATTGGAGGCTCATAAACCTTTGGTCAAAGCTGAAGACCTTAAATAATTCCCTCTGATGTCCTTGATGTATGACTTAAAACTACAGAACATAATGTCATTGTTTCATGACTCTAAACCGCACAACATAATATAAAAAATCTCATTTCTTAACAATTTTAATCATTCCTCATATATGTCAAATATATGTAGGAATGATTTTCCCCATTCATATCCTCTGTTGGCACAAATATCCCCTTTATTATCAGGTATCATTCCTCGACTAAACCATCCACTATTCCTTGAGACATCCAAATACTAAATATCTTTATTTATCAGCAATAGAATTTCATAATTATTAATAGATATTTTACCTAACTTTACAGTACATTCCCCTAGGTTTCCTTACATAAGTTTCCTATATAGCATGTCTGTCATTCAAAAGATGCCAATGTTTGTCTATGAAGCATATGCTCCAGTTGGCCCTGCATAATACATCCCCTTAACAGGTTTTTTCAAGAAATGGTATGTTTTTTCTTGGAAGTGACCTCCTCTATTTATATACTTCAAATTGTAGATTGTTTAACATAAATAAAATCATGAATAAAGATTATCCATGGATGTATCTAAAAAATATCTGGACCTTCCCAACTATAAAAGCCTTGTTTGGGTTCTAATATAAAAACTTATTTTCAAATATATTCACCCTAAACATTAGACTTATTATTCCAACATGCATGAATTTAAACTGCCAATAGAAGGAGACATATTACTCACCAGGCTGAAAACTCTCAACGGGCACCCTGTACAAAAACAGAGTCTCATCTCGCTAGACCTACATTTTGTATGGTTTAGGCAATATTAAGCAATAAAAAGTCAAAAGATAAAAATTTTATGGTGTTTTATATATAATCATAGTAAAAATGAAATTATTCTCACTAGGCCCATTGGATTAAGTAAAAAATTTAAGCCCCCATTTATATTATTTTAATTATGATTATCTAACATAAATGATTGATGTTATAAAAATCACCTTTGATATTGAAGTTATATAAATAAAGAAAGAATGAAGACATATATTATTATAGATAAATTTCTTTTCATTAATATGGTAAAATCAGAGGAAAATCCATATAATTGATCCTATTTATCTTATAATAAAAGAAACTCTAGTCACAGCTCTTCATCTGTTGAATGGATTCATAAGCCTTATTAGCTGCTTGCTGATGTTGAGATAGTTGAGAAACTTTACCCACCTTGGCTTGATGAAGTGATTCTTTAGTAGTTGAAATTGCAGTTATCCCTTCTAACTGGGTTTCTCCCAATGTTTGGTTGAATTTCTCATGCATGTTGCAAATAACATACATTTATTTTTGAAGATGTATCATCTCCTTCATTGCCTCTTTAATTTGTTTTCCAATTTCTAGTGACTTCTTTCTATGGTTGGCCTCTACCTCAGCTATAACACGTTTGAAAGTCTCAACATTAATATGTCTTTTTGACTTGTCAAGATCTTTCTATAGCTTATGTTCTTTTTCCCATCGAAGAATGGTCTATTTTATTAAATTTTATATTGGGTGATAATTAAATCAACTAAATCCCAATATACAAAATGGTTCTGAGATTTTTTCAAAATGGAAGGGAATCTCATCCAAAGGCTTCTCGACAATTATCTTCAAAATTTGTTTCCATGTCTATTTAAGCACCATGCCAAGAGAAAAATTCATATGAAAATCCAAATCTAATTCACTACCATGGGACAGAATTTACTCAAGAATAAAATCACTTAGAGAGGTTCATTGATCTAATTATTTCAGAACAACAGATGCTTCACCTTCCATTTATACATGATCCAACATAGAGGATTCATATTTTGATCTAACTATGGGATCTGATATCCCTAAATGGTGAAATATAATCATTGTTATTTTCAATGGAATAGAAGAAATATAGAATGATCTAAACCATCAATAAAAAATTCCCAATAATTAGTTGTCTTCTTGATTAGATTCATCCCTAGTTTTCTCATCTTTAGTAGTTTGAACAAGTGTTTCTTAGGGAGGGGAATTATCCTGAGTTTTCCTAGTTTCTATAATCAAAGGACCTAGATAATATCCCAACATGGGGTTCTCAATTAGTATTTCTCAAACCTCAATAAAAGAAGGTAGAGTGGATCACACCATTATTTATGTTTCTTCACAACATTCTCAATAGACAAAGCTACATAATTTGAACTTTGATGTGAAGTACCATGTAAAATAAGAAAAATTATGTATGGAAAATGAATGAATGAGAACTTATGGCCTTGAAATTCCTCATGGAAGTCCCCAAAATCTTTGATGGAACCTAGAATATCAATATTTAGATCAAGCTCATCCATCATTTCAGTGTATGTGGCTTTGAATGCTATAATAGCCTCACTATTTAAGGAATCCAAAAAATGTTGGTTGACACCCAAATTGGATCCACTGACATTTCTTTCTATAAAATATTCAACTAGTGCAATTTCATCAAGTTTTTCCAAGTTAGGACTAGCCTTGGTATTTACTTCATATTTTCCAGGATCCTCCCACCTTCCTTCTGGAGAAATAGGAATATCATCATTGATTATTGCAGGATCAATCGGCATGGGAACTGATCTGAGATATTATTGATAAAACAATGTTAGAAACAACATGTGAAAATCAGAATAAATGTATATGATATTACCATGATTTTGTTTTTTTTTCTCTCTCTCTATAGAAACAAGAGTAGGTACAGTTTCACCTTTGGATGGCTCATCCATCAAAATAACATATTTATCAACATGAATCTATGATTCTACTAGGGTTTGATTATCCATTATTGAAGGACCATTTTTAATCACATAAAAGAAAAAAGATATGTAGATTCTATGGTAAGATGAACATGGTCACAATGGTGTATCAAGAATGTCATAATACGAGAGGACAACCCAAATACTTTCTTTTTTGACATACCCTTCAGAAAAATCTCAATGCAATCTTGAATTTATTTTCATAAGCTTATGGAGATATTGAAATACACTTCTTGGAAGTAGGAATATGAGGTAGTGGATGCATATTTTCTATCTCCATTACCCTAGTCTAGATTTTCACTCTTGATGAATGTTCTGGAGACTTGGCATGACCATCTAATGTGTCAATGGGAGAACATGTAGGTCCATATCTTGATGAATCAAGAACCTTTCCTAAGGTTACTCCCCCAATTTCATTCTACAAAATGTAATCTCATCAAAATTAATGAAAGTAAATGATGATTAATAATTAAAAAAAAGGAAATAAAAATATATTCTTAGTATTAATATAAATTTTCTATTTTTCACCAGGGTGAAAAATTATCCCATCATATATCCCTCATTCAATCATATCATATAATCATTTTAAGGTCGAGACTTGGTCATCAGTTTCATATATAAAGGTCTCCAGCTTTGCAATATACTCCCGAAATTCATCTAGGTTACTATCTGGATGAAAATTAGAAGGTTCTTTAACATCACCCACATCTGGTATTCGAAGGCCATTATAGAATAATTCCCATGGATCCATGAGTTCACGAGTCAAGATTTCCTAGTATTTAATAGCTGATGGTTGCACATAATTTAGTTTTGATGTGGTTAGATATGAATAAAATTCAACACCCTCTGATTGGAAGGCCTTTTAAGGCCTCCCTTATTCTTTAGAAGAATCAATAGATGGGACTGTATTATTTTTATGATGATTATGACTAGATCACCTCAATGATGTAGGTATTGTTTCCCTAACCTTACTCTTCTTGGTGGATCTTCTATGAAGATGTTTTGAAGGTTCTTAAGATTCTAAATCCTCTGTATCATCTGTGGCATTAGACCTTTTACCATGATTTCTAAGAACAATAGTTATCATGGCTACTACTTGATATATTCCTTCTATTAAAGCCCCCTGAGTGTATGAAGAAGCCCAAGCTTTGGAATATCCATCTTCTAATCTAATTGACTCATCTAATAGAGGTAACATAATTGATAATTTAGATATCTCTAAATCCATCATAATCCGCAATTTTCTGGTCACCATTGGATGTTTCTCATACCTAACATATCTAGGAGGAATAGTTCTTGATTTTTGAAGACATTTTAACTGGCGATGAAACCTATAAGGGATGTAAGCATCCTTGATAATTTCACCATAAATACTATTTGATAACATGTTGTCCCTGAATTCCATCATATAGGACCACATCTCATAATTATATTCTTTACCATCATCAAAAAATCTTCCAGTTGGTGGGTTACCAAAATTAAAGAATCTGAATTCTCCCGATGCATTCAATGCCCTCAACACTAAATCGGGTTTTAGGTTCAGAGGCTGAATCAAAAATATTTTTTGTAAAAATGGCATAAATCGACCGTTGGGGACTCTAACTATTTTACACCAAATATGAAAAAAAAGTGTGCTGCAATCCATCCCCACATGACTTGAAATGGTCCTAAAAGTCTAAATAGAGCATTCCCATTGTACAAATGTAGTATGGAATGATAGATCCTTGCTAATACAGGGTTTCAAATATAATATATTTCCCCTATACCAATGTGGATGCTATAAAAAAAGTCTCTGGCCTTACATCCTCACTCGACTCATGAACTAGAAACAAGTAAACGCTTAGCAACATGGAAAGGAAGCCAACTAGGCATACCATTGAATCAATATCATATTTTAATTATAACCCCAGTGATTATAGTCAACTCTCTCCAATATGGGATAGTATGTGCCTGAAATACCCCGATTATCCACAATTGGGAAAATGATAGGACGTCTGTAGGTGGGACCATTCTCTTTTGTTGGTTCTAAAAAACCATAAATCTACACTCTTCCATGAATATATTTATTTTCCTGTAGAAATTTATTTGATATTTTGAATAATTCATGAGCCAATGGTGGAAAACTAGAAACGTCACCCCGTGTTTTTATTGGTGTAATTAATTCATCATACATCTCCCCAATAATCGATATCCAAGATATTTGATGGACATCACATAGACTGATGCCAAACTCACCATTCTACATGTGAAAAGTATTTGTTTTTGGACTCCATTGGCTCAACAATTCAAGAATGAAGCCATTTTTGTGAACATAAGTTTTTCATATCCAGTAATCTTCATAAATGTGAACATATGATCTTTATTTCTAGAATTCTATACAAGTCCAACATACCCAATATTCCCACATGAATTCAGGTTTAAATCCTCCTCCAGAACGAAGGTCCCAGTCTTCCTTCCAATCATTTGAATGATATGTTTAAGAAGCATGAAAGGTTGAATTATAACAATGCACCCTTTGATCTACAACATGATCTTTCATATTATGGGTACAACTACTATGGTGTAGTATGAATCCAATAGGGATTTTCACCTCATTAATATGAATACCCTTCATGATGATATTCATGCAATGATAATTAGAGTATTGGACAAACCAAGTCTTTGGAAAGTACCTATTATAATCCAGAATGTGGGAATCATGAAGAATCCTATTTCCGTACAGTGGAAGATAATAGCTTTTTGGATATTCACATTGGTATGGAATCAACCCTTTCAATAACCCTAGGAGGGTACTCTCAATGAAGTCATAAAAGTACGGTTCAAAAAATTTCATAGTGTCATTTTGATGAGCTTTATCTTCCTTAGTTGAGGTCATCAAGTGATCCATTTCATGCAAATAAATTAACGATTTTTCTCCATTAGGTTGGAATTTTGACTTAAGAAAGTTCAAATCTTATCTTAATGGAATTTAAGAATTTGGAAAAGGAAATTCTCCACATAGGTCCTTTGATGAGGTCATCCACATAGGTTCTTCGACATGGATCCTAGTGCAAGTCCTTCGAAAAAATCCACCCACATAGATCCACCGTTCAAAATAGTCTTACCATGAGAAAATTTCAAGGGACCTATGTGAGAGCACAACGTGGAAAGGCTAGATGAGCGAGCTCTGCAATGAGAGAGAAAAATATGAGATTTGGGTTGAATAAAATCACAAAGGAATGAGTCTATTTATTGACACAGTAAACTTGTGAGACATAGTTCCACCATAGACCTGTGCGACATAGATCCACCACACACCTGTGCGAAATGAACCCTCCATACACCTGCACGCCATAGCTATGCTGATAACCTCGCAGCATACCTTCACATCCGGAAAACCAGCCCATAGTCTACTCATAGAACCCAGTGCACAGCCCCTATATGACTGACCTACGTGGAGGATATACAGAGAAGAACTATGAGACACTATAATTTCAGTACCCCAACACAAAGGAGACATGTGAAGGAACTACATGGAAAGCCTATGTCGACTAACGCCATTTGAATATACCCCTACCTATAAATAGGACCCTTGGGCTCCCCATTCGGCACTAAAAAAAGTTCAAAAAACTATTGAATCTCCCATTGTGTAGCTCTTTCACCCAGGTCCCCCAATTTTTCTAGGTATATCTCTAAAACGTGAGAGAAGATAGAATTAGATGGGATAAGCATGTTTGAAATCCCTTTAGAGATTGAAACACAAAACATCTGATTAAAGATACTTCTTCCTTAAAGAAGAAGCTAACTACGCAAGGGCTACTCCTTAAAGGACCTATACTCTTCCAAAGGCACCTAAGGAGACCCAAGGTGTTTATATATACATATCACCCAATTTTTTTCTTCTTGGTAGTCCTTTTTAAATCTTGAATAGGCTTGGTTCTCCAGTGTTAAGCAATTTGTTTAGTCATTGCTATGACCTAAACGACACACCTATGCGACATAACTACACGGTGCACCAACGCGACATACCTACGTGGTATAACTATGCTGTATAGCTGCGCCTAGGGCCTGCACATATCACCTTGTAAACCCTCTTTAAATCTACTCAGGGAAGGGTATATCCTTCCATGGTTTCACTATCTGGATGGAACTACGTTGAAGTCTCCACCAAAATATCCTGACTTATCAAACAGTTGGGAATGACACATTAGTGTGTCTTCCAATTAGGTTTGTATATCAATAGTAATAGGTTACCCACATTCATATTCTAATGGAGTGAGGATATTTGGGATGTTTTTAGGTTTATATGTCCATATTCATAAGGATATTTACCTTAATGATAGTGTTGGGAAGTTCCCAGTCTTGGATTCTGGGGATGAGAATCTGTATTCCCCTTTTTATCTCTAAGACTCGGAGCCTCCAGTTCCCAATAGGGAGAGTGAGGGTCACACTTTCTTTTCCATTAAACAAATGAAATGTATCTCTATTCTAATGGGATACACTAAAGGAATCCCTCCTAGAGTAAGCCCCTAGTATTTGGGCCAGACCTAATGACCTTCACTTTTATTTTAGATTAAAAGGTTCATTGCTCTATAACCTTTCCCACCATCACCTCAGCTTCTTTCGTCATAGGCCCACCTTCTTCCATCAGCAGAAGAGAAAGCGTGTGGTTTGATAAATCTTTCACATCCTCTTGTTTCTTACCATGAGCATGAATCACATGGGATTAATGAATTTTTATGATCACAACATACATATAACCCACCAATCATTAACTATGAGAACTCTGATTCCAACCATAATTGGGATACATGGGAAGCCTTCACCAAGGCCCGAGCTCATTGGATATCCTCTTGAGAAATCCAAGACAAATTCCATTAATCCGGGAATCCTCTTTATATGTAAGCTCCAAATTAATCCCCCCTAAATTTCCATGAGGTACAAAATTTCTCATAGGTCATTTTACAAGGGAATCCTCTTTAGGAATAAGCCCCAAGATATTCCACTCAAAGGGCCATATCCCCCCTCTAAGACTCATAGAACTACATGGGATTTGATTCCCATCCAGGTGGGATATGTAATAAGACTCCATGAGGTTCACACCCAACACTAAAAATCAACCCCTTGGTTCTTGGGATATATTCATAATAGGGTCTAATCCAACTTGTAAACTCATATACTTTCTCGGTTCCTTGGGATTCTTAAGAAAAATTCACACACCAACCTTTGACTAAGCACCTTCCACTTAGATGTCCTTACCAAATGACATTAAACTGTATGGTTAGGTCCTTATCATATGAACTTAAAATGTATGATTTGTCCTATTAAGTGATACCGAACTACAAGTATTCTGATTCCTTTCACAAGGAAACATAGGTATCCCATTTATGGGTAGGATCCCAACATTTAAAAAAACTTTCGTCTCCCTGGATGACCATAAATTCCAGAGTACCCCACTGAGTGGCTTAAAAACCATCATCATAATAATAATGACTAAAGGATACCTAAGAATAATATAAGAGGATACCTTTATGGAGAACCTCAAATAAAAACTGATATCTCCATTTATGAAGAACCTAAAATACATACAAATGATTCTAAATTTCACACATGATAATAATTGATTTCAAATTTCAAGGGAAACTTATGTTATACCTGGTAAATTAATAAGGATTATTGGAGATATCTTAAAATATATAATAGAGTCCCTGATTAGGAAATAATTCCCCCAAATGGGTGTGATGATCCCAAAATCCCATCCTCTCGACTAATGTGAGTTATTAAGTATCGTAGGTCAAAACCTAATGAAGACCTAACTTTGAAAAGAAGGCCCCTTTGGATACATAACTATTTTTTGTTTCCAGTTCCATAAATAAATCCAATGGTAACCACCTAGAAGTTGTGATTCTAAATAAGAAGACAAGTTCCAGGAGGTGAAAACAAATGTAAAAATCCCTAATAACACTAAAAAAAATCAAAAAATATGAAAAAACTAAAAACACATAAATATCTTAATTAAACATAAAAATGATAAAACCCTTGAAACCATAAAACCCCTCAAAATACCTAAAATCCATAAAACCCCATAAAATCCAAAAAAACGATAAAAATTCCCAAAAACTTTAACAACCCAAAAAACCCAAAAACCCATAAAAACTAAACTTCCAAAAACCATAAAAACAAAATAAAACTCCTAAAAACCCATAAAACCCAAAAAACCCTAAAACACACTAAAAACTCAAAAAACCCTATAAACAACTAAAATCATTAAAGAACTATAAATAACTTAAGAACCCTAAAAAATAAAAGAAAAAATAATAAAAATAAAAACCCTAAAACCCTAAAAACCCAAAAATTCTCTAAAACTCCTAATAACCCAGAGAAATCCAAAAATTTACTTAAAAAACCTAAAATAAAAAAAAACCAAAACAGTATTGAAAACCCCTATGAAAACATTAAAAAACTAAAAATTATTAAAACCACTAAACCACCCTAAAAACGCTACAAACAATAAAAATCCATAAAAACCTTAAAAAACATTAAAATCCAAAAACCTCTTAAGAACCCTGAAAAATCAATAAAAAATATAAATACCCTTTAAACCCCAAATTATTTTAAAAAACATAAAAAAATTAAAAACCATAATAACTAAACATCTCTAAAAATCTAAATAAATATAAAAACCCTAAAAACCATGAAACCCTCAATATCCCTAAAAACCGTAAAAACCATAAAAATCCTAAAAAATCCCTAAAAATCCCTCTTAATGTAAAAAATAATAAATACCATGAAAAACCTAACAAAAACATAAAAACCTAAAAACACTTAAAACCCCTAAAAGAATAAAAAATGTTTACAACACTAGAACCCCAAAACCCTAAAAAATACTAAAAACCATTAGTATCTCTAATACCCAAAAATCCATAAAAACATTAAAAATCCATAAAAATATATAATAATATAAAGACACTTAAAAAGTGAAAACCCTTTAAATAAAATAAAAAACCTATAAATACACAAAACAGCTACAAAACCAAAAAAAATTATAAAAACCCTAAAATCCCTAAAAATCCAAAAATCCCCTTAAAACCATAAAACCCCTAAATCCATAAAAACACATATACCCCTAAAAATCACTAAAAAATCTAAAAACCATTTAAACCCCTAAAAACATAAAAAACTCTAAAAATATTAAAACCCATAACAAACTCAAAAAAATCCATAAAACCCAAAACAATCCTGCTAAAACCCATAAAACCCCCTACCACTCCCTCAAAGTCTCTAAAAACCTATATACCATAAACACCAAAAATGAAATAAAATATATATAAAGATAAAAACATTAAAACCCTTGAAAACCCCTAAGAAAACCATAAAAACCTAAAAACACCGAAACCCCCTAAAAAACTAAACATGCTAAAAATGCAAAAAACACAAAAAATTCAACAAAAACCCAAAAACTATAAAACCCATAAAACCCATAAGAACCATAAAACCACTAATAACTATTAAAACCCTCGAAACCCCTAAAAACATTAAAAACTTAACAAAACCTTAAAACCCATAAAAACTCAAAAACATCTTAAAAACCCTAAAACAACCTTAAACCCTTCAAAATCCCTAAAAGCATAAAAAACCCTAAAACTCTAAAAAAGTATAATAAAACATTAAAAACTAAAAACACTAAAAACCTCTAAAAACCTAAAAAATGCTAAAAACCCTAAAACCCTTGAAAACCCTAAAAGAAACTAAAATCCCTAAAAATATATAAAAACCATAAAGACCATAAAACCCAATAAATACCTAAAAATAACTTAATACATAAAAATTCATAAACTCCCTAAAAATTACTTATATAACCTTAAAACACTAAAAATACTAAAAATATAGAAAAATCCCTAAAAAGAACCTAAAACCCTAAAATCCTCAAAACCCACTAAAAATATAAAAATTATTTGAAACCATAAAATGATAAAAAAAATCTAAAACCCTTCAAAATCCAAAAAACAAAAAACCACCCTAAAAACACCAAAGAAATATAAATTCCCAAAAAACCCATAAAAAACCTAACCCCCCCTAAAATCCCTAAAACCCTAAAATCCTCAAAACCCATTGAAAATATGAAAATTATTTGAAACCATAAAATGATAAAAAAATCTAAAACCCTTTAAAATCCAAAAAACAAAAAACCACCCTAAAAACGCCAAAGAAACATAAACTCCCAAAAAACCCATAAAAACCCTAACCCCCCCTAAAATCCCTAAAAACCCTAAAAATAGTAACAATCATAAAAAATCCCTAGATATCCCTAAAAATATAAAAACTCTAAAACCACAAAAAGACTCTAGGAAATCATTAAAAACCTAAAAACACTTAAAACCCCATAAAAACATAAAAATACTAAAACCAAAAAAACCCCGAAAAACCTAAAACCCCTAAAAATACCTAAAAAGATAAAAACCCATAAAACTCGTAAAAAACCTAAAAATGTTAAAAACATAAATCCTTAAACCCCTAAAGAAATCCATAAAACATGAAAACACTTAAAACACCTAGAAAACCTAAAAATTGTTAAAAACCCTAAAACTTGAAAATCTACAAAACCACAAAAATCAGTAAAATCCATAAAACCCCTAAAAACATAAAAAACCCTAAAAACCCATGTAATACCTAAAACCCACTAAAAACTCTAAAAACCCTTTTAACCCCTACATCTCTAAAAAACTGGAAGCCTTAAAACCCTAAAAAACCTGAAAAACCGTAAAAACCCAAAAAACCAAAACAACCCCCAAACCCCCTAAAAATACCTAAAAACTCTAAAAAACTAATACCATTAAAATCCAAAAAAGTCTCTAAAAAACACTAAAAACCTTGAAAACCAATAAGAAAACATTAAATCCCTAAAAAAATTAAAATACAAACAACCAAAAAATGCTAAAAACCATAAAAACACGAAAACCCCCTAAAAACCTAAGAACCCCTGAGACCATAATAAACCATAAAACCCCATAAAACCCCTAAAAATACTAAAACTATTAAAACCCTTCAAAACTCAAAAATATTAAAAAAATTCAAAAAAACCATAAACCCCTTAAAACTCTAAAAAAATACTAAAACCCCCATAAAACAATAAAACCATAAAAACTATAAAAATCCCTTAATGTTCATTAAAACAAAACAAATATAGAACCATATAAAAACCCTAAAATCTGTAAAAACATAAAAAACCCTAAAATCCCTAAAAACCACTAAGAAAATGTAAATAATATGAAAAAACATTAAACCCTAAAAAACCTATAAATGCTAAAAACCCTAAAATACCCTAAAAACACTATAAAACCTCAAATTCTATAAAAATTCGAAATACCATAATTATCTTTGAAAATACCTAAAATAAATTATAATATAAAAAACACTAAAATCCATAAAACCCCATAAGATGAACAACTGCTTTAATGATCTTGTTACACTCCGCACCCTTGGTGTCCCTGGAAGGTGCAAAAAACCAATGTTGATGAAGTACATTAGATGAATTCCACCAATCCCATCATGGATCAAAGTTAATGTTGATGGTGCGGTGGCAGGCTCACCAGGACCTTCAGGTTGTGGTGGGGTCTTCCGTACTTGTCAAGGATTTGTCAAGGGTATTTTCTATCACTACATTGGGAATGGATGTGCTTATGAGGCAGAGCTTTGGGCTATTATCAAGGATGTTCGTTTTGCAATTCAATTTGGGTGGTTGCATCTATGGATCGAATCAGACTCAATTCTTGCAGTGGAGGTGCTTCGCCAAAACTCAAGGAAGGTTCCATGTCGGCTTCTTCCTCAGTGGATTGAATGCCTTAGCCTATCCAAGAACCTGACTCTTAGGATCTCTCATGCATATAGGGAAGTCAATATGGTGGCCGATGCTCTCTCCAAGATGGCTATTGAAGAATGCTGCTCACAGTGGTCATTCATTTCTCCTTCCTTTTGCACGTCTCATGTAGCCTCTGACATGATGGGTGCTACCTGCACACCAATGTACAAGTCCCCCCTGTAATGTTTTATACCTTTTCTTTTTATTAATTGAGGCGCCAAGCTTTCTTCTTGGAACGCGCCTTCTTTTCCATAAGAAAACCATAAAAGCTAAAAACACTTAATCCCCTAAGAAAAGAAAAAACCCTAAAAATACTAAAACCCCAAAAAAGGCCCTAAAACCCCAGAATGACCTAAAAACCATAAAACCACTAAAACCATAAAAACCCTTAAAATCCCTAAAATCACTAAAAATAATAAAAACTCTAAATACCTTTTAAACAACTAATAACATTAAAAAGTCTAAAAACATTAAATGTATATAAACTCAAAAAACCCTAAAAACAAAAAAAATCCAAAAACTCTAAAATCCCTAAAAACCCATAAAAACCAAAAGGAAATACCCCAAAATCCATAAAAAACTTGAAACCACTAAAAACATTGAAAATTATATGAATTATTTAAAACCCTAAAAAATATAAAATTCCTAAAACCTAAAAAAGCTAAAAATCCTAAAATACCCTAAAATACCTAAAAACCATAAAAATCATCAAAATATCTAAAAACACAAAAAACAATAGAAACCCCCCAAAAAATACCTAAAAATACCGAGTCATAAAAACCCTTAAAAATACTAAAAAACCCATATAAAACATTAAAAACCTAAAAACACTTATAACCCATATAAACCTCAAATAAGTTTAAACCATAAAAACCCTAAAACACTGTAAAACCCTAAACCTCTAAAAACTGTAAAAAACCCTTAAAGTTTTAAAAATTGATAAAACTCACATAAAAACCAACTAAAATATCTAAAATCCCTTTCAACCTATATGAATTTTAAAAAATATCTGAAAACCCTTAAAACTGCTAATAACATAAAAAACCTAAAACACCATAACCCCCCCAAACAATAAAAATCCTAAAACCCATCAAAATCCATAAAAAAACATTAGAAAACTATAAATATACCTAAGAACATAAAAACCCTGAAAATCTTGAAAAGCCCTAAAAAAACCTTAAAAACACTTAAAACCTATAAAACCCAAAAAACGCTAAATACTGAAGAAATCCTGAAAACCCTAAGAAAAAGTCCTTTAGAAAAGATGGATGCTTTTCTCTGCTCCTGTGATGGAATCCCTGCTGCTTCGTTTCTATCTTGAAGACGATGCTGATGGTTCTGCTCTGGACTCCCCCCTCTGCGGGGGAGGGGCCGTCTCTACCCCTTGTTAAAGACATATTCTTACCTTTCTTGGATCCTGACTCACTTCCAGCATTCCAGCAGATTGAACTTTTCCCTAAGGTGTTGGGTTTTCACGAAGGTCCGTCGAAGCTTCCACTGTCGATTGTGGAGTTCAACAAGGCCTCTAACCTCCATAACATAACCCTGATAGCCAGGTTTTTGAACTAGTGTCCCTCGGTGGATGTTTTTGATAGATTTGTGATTGAGCATTGGGATCTCTGGGACCGTGCCACTATTGGATTGGTCGACTCTTCTCACATTTTGATTCGGTTATTGTCGAAGGAAGATCATATTCGGGCCTGGTCAATAGCTCCTCGTAGGTGTGATGCCGCTTGCTTTTCCCTCTTCTGGTGGAACTTGGATTTCCATATGAATCGTGACTCCCCACTGATGGAAATTTGGGTACGGTTTCCTGATCTCCCCCTACCATTTCAATACTTGTCCATTATTAATGTTCTAGGAAATTTTTTTTGAAGGTTTTTGTGTGTGAATAGTAGAACTAGGGTCCTCTGTCATCTAGTTGATCTAAGGGTTTGTGTTGAAATTGACATCTCGAAGGAGCCAAATGAATTTTTCTGGATTGAAATTGGTGAAGACCTCCGTTGGAAGCAACTGGTGGTTTTTGAATCATGGGAGAGTTATTGTGTCTCGTTCTTTACTCTTGGACATGTGAAAATGGAATGCAGATGTATTGACGGTGTGGTGGTTGGGCGTGGCAATGAGGTTGTCTCCCCAAAGTTGAGCTCAACATGGGAGCTAGAGGTGAGGAAAGATGATCATTGGGACTATCTATTGAATGTTGGGAGGGATGCCGGGGTGGGGGAAGGGACATCATCCCCCCGACAGGGTGATGAGGGGCAAACCTTGGTTAAGGACATTCTCAAGAGACTGAAGGGCGACTTGGGGCTGGGGGTGATGCCTCTTCTAAAGTTGGTGATGACACCCCTAGTGACATTGGGGCTGTGGTCTTACAACTTGATCCCGTCAGGGATGAAAGAATGACATTGAGACCAACATTCCATGGGATAGAGAGGGAGACTTCATCAATCCCTCCAGTAGTTTTTCATGGAAAACATCATGGACATGAGCTGGTCTTAACCTCGAATCGGTTCACGGGATTGGATCCTTTGGAATCTGTGGAAATTGAGGAAGGGGGTATGGTAGGTCAGGAACTGCAGGACGTGGAGGATAATACTGATGACCTCCAGGATGCAGACATTCCTTCCTTTTATGATGGATCAAGGGTCTTGGGAGCAGAGGGCCCACTATGCATTTGCCGGAGCAAGTAATGACTGATGTTGTTGTGCCTGGACTTCATGATGATAGGAGGAGTATTTAGAATCTTGATCCGAACTCCACTCTTGTTCTATTCGAGAATTTACCCCCCTATATTGATCTATCTGAACAGATTTTGTTGGATTGTTCAGAAATTCCACTTGAGCAGCATCTAAAAGAAATCTTCCAAAATCCAGACCAGCAACTGGTTGTATTTCTTTGGGACGAGAATGATGAACACATAAGGCTAGGAGAAATTTTTGGGGATCACGATGACCTTATGTACGCTAGCTTGGCTAGGATCAGAAGGGAGTAGGTGATGATGGGTCTTCATGGTTCTTCTTGCTGCAATTAGAAGAGAAAGTCGTAGTCTGTTCCTGATTGTGGAAGGTAGGGAGACATGGTTATGCCTGCTGATACAACTCACAGAAAGGCCAAGGTGATGAGTGATGATGATGTGGTTCATAGAAAGAGTGTGGAGAAGAATGAACCTCCTGTGAAACAGAGGTTATGGAGGGATTATTCATCCTTTCCTATGCCAATGGCTACCAGAGCCTCTACCAAGGCTAGTAAAGGTGAAAAAAATGCCCATGGTAGGGAATACCGGGCTAGCAAAGCAAAGCTAGATGTGGAAATTAGGAAGTATTGTGGAGCCTTCCTCAAGCAATATTAATCTTCTGAATGGGAGTCAGTGGACTTGAGTGCTTCCTCGGGCTGTGGTACTGATGGAGATCCTTATGGGGATGGCTAATTTGGCATGTAGCTGTCATTCCTTTTGTCTTTTGGGTCTTTTGGACTTTGGTGTGTGGGTTTTTGGACTATGGTGTGGGTCACTTGACCCCACCCTCCCTTGCTTTCTTGTTTTTTTATATATTTTGGGGGGTCAGGACTAGTCGGACCTCACACCTTCCTTGCCTAAAAACCCTAAAACCCCTAAAAACCCTGAAAATCCCTAAAACCCATAAAAACCATACAAATTATAAAATTTCCTTAAAAATTGCTAAAAATATAAAAAACCCAAAAATCCTTGAAATCCCCTAAGAAACCTGTAAAAACTAAAAAACACTTAAATCTGCTAAAAACCTACAAAATTCTAAAACCCCTAGAAATTACTAAAAGACCCAAAAAACCAAAAATCATCAAAAAACAATAAAAACACAAAAAACCTGTTAACCCCATAAAGACGTAAAAAACACAAAAAACACAAAAAACCCCTAAGAAAACAAAAGAATCCCTCAAACCCCAAATATTTATAAAAACCCCAAAACCCTCAAAATCCTTAAAACCCCTAAAATTCATAAGAACCATAAAAAATCCTAAAAAAAAATATAAAAAACATAAAAAATACTAAGAAAGCCTCCAAAACCTAAAAACACTTAAAACACTAAAAACCCAAAATAAATGAATAAAACCCTAAAAACCTAAAATCCATTATAGCTATAAAACCCCTAAAAACCATAAAAATCTAAAACCCTATAAAGACCCTAAACCACTAAAAACTCTAAAAACCCATTAAACCCCTAAAAACATTTATTAACTCAAATAACCTTAAAAATACAGAAAACAAAACTCCAGAAAACCAAAACATAAAAGCCCATGAAAACCCTAGAAACCATAAAAACCATAAAGACCATAAAAATTCCAAAAAACCCTAAAAACTATAAAAATCCTAAAAATCCCTAAAATACTTAAAAATATAAAAAACTCTAAAAACCGTGGATAAAAATAATAAAACCTAAAAACACTTAAAACCACTAAATACCATGAAACCCCAAAAACTAAAAATCCCTAAAAACATAAAATACCATAAAACCCTGAAAACCATAAGAAAAACTTAAAAACCAAAAAACACATAAAACCCATAAAAACCGAAAAATGATAAAGCCCCAAAAAACAAAAAAAAAATCCAAAAAACCCAAAAAAACCATAAAAACCCCATGAAAACAATAAAAATACCCTAAAACCCAAAAAATACTAAAAAAATCTAAAAACTTTAAAAACACTTTGAACCCCTAAAATGTTTATAAACTTTAAAAAACCTAAAAACCCTAAAAAACATAAAAACAAAAAAAACATAAAACCATAAAACCACTCAAAATCATTAAAAACCCATAAAAAATAAAAAATCCCTAAAAATACCAAAAAAAATTTAAAACCCTATAAACCGTAAGAAACCTTAAAAACCTAATGTAATTAAAACCCCTAGAAAACTTAAAATCCCAAAAAACAAAAAAAAACCATCAAAATTCCTAAAAACCCTAAAAACCTGAAAAATCGATAAAAAGCCTAAAAACATAAAAATCCTAGAAACCCTAAAAACCCATAAGAAAGTCATAAAAAATTAAAAATAGTTAAAACCAAAAACTACCTAACAAATCTCAAAATCCCAAAAAACCATAAAAGCAAAAAAAATCCTAAAATCTCTAAAAATACATAAAAACATAAAAACACTTAAAGCAAATAAAACCACTAAGAAAATATTAAATACAAAAATATAATTAAAATCCATAAAAACCTAAAAAGGTTAAAAACCCCCAATACCCCTGAAAGACCCTAAAATACTAATACACCTAAATACCATAAACCTCTAAAAACCATAAAAACCATAAAAATCCATAAAACCCGAAAAAATCACTAAAAAAAATATAAAAACACTTTAAGACTCTAAATTTTTTAAATACTCTTAAAAACCTTAAAACCTCTAAAAATCACAAAAAGCCCCTAGAAAACCCAAAACTCCAAAAAATGATAAAAATACAAAAAAACACTTAAATCCATAAAAATTCAAAAAAACCAAAATTTCAATCAATTGTAAAAAAACCCTGAAAACCCCTTTGAGAACCTCAGAATCCAAAAAACACATAAAAAAACTAAAAGCATAAAAAAACTTAAAACACCCTAAAAAACCTAAAAATTCAAAACACCATAAAACCCTTAAAAACAATAAAAAAGCATAAATCCCCATAAATATATAAAAAAGTCCCTAAAAACTATAAAAACCATTTAAACCCTTGAAAATGTTAATAACTATAAAAAACATTTAAAACCCTAAAAAGCACAAAAAAACCCTAAGAACCCAAAAAAGCATAAAAACCTGGAAAACACTAAAAATCACAAAAAACCCTGAGAACAATAAAATTCCTAAAAATCAAAATATCCCTAAAATAACAAGAGAAATAGTTAAAACCCCCAAAACATGAAAATTATAAAATTTATAAAATCCTTAAAATCCCTAAAAACACTAAAACCCATCAAAATCCATAAAAACCGTAAAAATGAAAGAAAACCTAAAAATCCATAGAAATGCGTAATACATAAAGAACCATAATAACCCATAAAACCCATAAGAAAACCTTTAAAACCTTAATACACTAAAATCCCCTATAAACCCTACAAAATAAAAAAACATAAAAACCTGAAAATACCCTTAAAACCCTAAAACCTCTAAAAAAATAAATTCCCAAAAAACCCAAAAAAACCCTAAAAACCCATTAAAAACTCTAAAAAACCTTTAAACAGATAAAAATTTAAAAAATATAAATAACATTAAAACCCCTAAAAAACCTAAAAATATTCCCATAACCCAAAAAACCATAAAAACCCTAATCCCCTTAACCCCTCAAAATCCCTAAAACCGCTAAAAACAATTAAAATCTTGAAAATCCCTAAAAAACTAAAAACCTAAAAAACCTAAAAACGTAGAAACAACCTAAGAAAACCATAAAATCATAAAAAAATTAAATCCAATAAAAACCTAAAAATTTATAAAAACCCTAAAAACCCTAAAACCCTAAAAATATCTAAAAATCCTAAAAAATTCTGAAAAAGCCCAAAAAATTCATAAAAACATAAAAAAACTAAATAGGCAGAAAACCCCTAAGAGAACCTTAAAAACATCAAAATGCATAAATTCCCTAAAAACCTAAAAACACTAAAACCCTCAAAATACTCTAAAAAGTCCATAAAACCCATAAAACCCCTTAAATAACTTAAAACCAAAAAACACCAAAAAACCCTAAAACCATATAAAACCCCTAAAATACCACCCAAAATTGAAATACCCATTAAACACATAAAATGTTAAAAAACTATAAAAACAAAAAAATCCTTAAAAATTAACCCCCACCCAAAAAAACTTCCAAAAAACCCATAAAAACAAGAAAAACCTAAAAACCCTGAAAGACCTA
The DNA here is from genome assembly GCA_963277665.1 of Viscum album. Classification (NCBI taxonomy): domain Eukaryota; kingdom Viridiplantae; phylum Streptophyta; class Magnoliopsida; order Santalales; family Viscaceae; genus Viscum; species Viscum album. The sequence goes on along the minus strand of CAUJRU010000387.1, from coordinate 315,120 downwards.
CAAAATCCTTAACAATGCTAAAAAAATAAAAATCCTAAAAAATACCTAAAACATAAAAAACCCTAAAACCCCTAAAAACCTTATGAAAACCATAAAAAAAATCCATAAAAAACATAAAAACACTAAAATAACAAAAAACCTAAAAACCCAAAAAACCTAAAACCCCCTTGATGCCCACAAAAACACAAAAACCACTAAAAACTCTAAAAACTCTTTAAACCCCAAAAAATGATAGAAAACTCTATATTCTTTAAAACCATAAAAAACACAAAAACCTCAAAACCCACCTCACTCCCAAAAATAATAAAACCCCTCAAAATTCTTAAAAACCAAAAATAATATATAAAAATAGTAAAACCAATAAATTCCCTAAAAATGGATAAAAATGTAAAAAACCTAAAATCTATAACAGCCCCAAGGAAATCCTTAATAACCCAAGTAAAATTAAAATCACTAAAAAATATAATAAACGTTAAAACCTATAAAATAATAAAAAAAACAAAAACCATAAAACCCCATTAAAACCTTAAAAGACCCAAAGAACACATAAAACCCAAAAAACCCACAAAAAATAATACAAAACCTTAAAAATCCCCACAAAACCAACAGTCATATAAATACTAAAAAAGGCATAAAATATATAAAAACCTGTAAAAATGTAAAAAATACTAAAAACCCTTAAAACCCAAAATAAAACCTCAAAATTCTAAAAACACTAAAAACCACTAAAAAAGATAAAAAAACACTAAAACCCTAAAACCCTAAAAAAATCCTAAAAACCTCTAAGACTTATTAAAAAACAAATAAACACTAAAAACTCAAAAAAATTAAACTCAATAAATCTTTAAAAATTCTGAAAACATCAAAACCCTTAGAAACACCAAAAAACCTCAAAACCAAAAAATATTAATCTCTTAAGACCCTAAAAATATTTAAAAATTTAAAAAATCCAACAAATATCTAAAAAATCCATAAAATCAAAAAAAATCCTTAAATATCCCTAAAAATGTTAAAAACATTGAAAACCCTACAAACCCATTAGAAAACCATAAAAACCAAAACCCCCCAAAACCTATAAAATGTAAAAACCCCTAAAACCCATAAAAACGCAAAAAATGTAAAAACACTAAAAACTATGAAAACCCCTAAAAACATAAAACTTTAAAATAATATAAAAACACTGAAACCTAATAAAAACACTTTAAACCCCATGAAAATTTTAAAAACATTGAAAAACTAAAATTTCTTAAAAGTACAAAAAACCTTAAAACCCGCCAAAAAACCGAAATACCTTAAAAATCCATCAATATCCCTAAATACCCTAAAAACCATAAAAATCCAAAACATCCCTAAAAATACGTAATAGCATAAAAAAATAAAAACGATGAAATCCCTAAGAAAACTATAAAAACTATTAAAACATAAAATCCCTAAAAATATAAAAAATGATAAAAACCATAAAAACCATGAAAACTAATAAAACCCATAACACCCATAAAAACCATAAAGCACTAGAAACTCTAGAATCCTATTAAACCCCTTAAATGTGTAAAAACTTTGAAATCTTTAAAACCCTAAAAACACAAAAAAACCCTAAAAACCCAAAAACCCTAAAAACCCTAATAACCCTTAAAATTTCTAAAATCCCAATAACCATACAAATCATAAAAAATTACTAAAAAATCATAGAACATAAAAAACATATAAAACTTTGAAAAACCCTAAGAAAACCATAGAAACCTTAAACCACATAAAACCGAGAAAAAACAAAAAAATTATAAAAAAACTCTAAAAAATCCTAAAAACCCTAAAACCCCTCAACCCCCACCCCAAATCCCTAAAAACCCTAAAAACTTAAAATCCTAAAAAATATCTAAAAATCCCTAAAAAAAATAATAAAACCTAAAACCCTGAAAACCCAAAAGAAAACCTCAAAAAATAAAACCTTTTAAAACCTCTAAAAACCTAAAAATTTCTAAAAATTAAAGAATACCTTAAAATAAATAAAAACCCCTAAAAAAAATAAAATCCCTAAACCCCTTAAAAACAGTAAAAACCACTAAAAACTTTAAAAACCCTTTCAAATGATAAAAATGTTAAAAAACACTAAAAAATCTTAAAAAAAAAAACAGAAAATAAACCTAAATCGTATAAAACAAAAGAAACCTAAAACCCACAAAGTCCCTAAAAACCCTAAAATACCATAAAATTTATACAAACCATGAAAACCGTAAAATGTAAAAAACCCTAAAACACTGAAAACCCTAAAAAAAACCTACAAACATAAAAACATTGAAATGACCTAAAAACCCTACGAAATGTTAAAAACCATAACACCTACTCAAAACCCTAAATACCATAAAAACTAAAAACCCATTAAAACACTAAAAACCCTTTAAACCAATAAAAAATATTTTAAAAACCCAAAAAACCCTAAAAATCCATAAAAACCTAAAAACACCTAAAAAACCCAAAAAGTCACAAAAAACCTAAAAATAATTTAAAATACCTAAAAATATATAAAATCTACAAAATTATAAAAATCAAAAATAAAACATTAAAAACCTCAAAAAAATTTAAAACCCCTATAAATCTAAAAAATCTATAAACCAAAAAATCACAAAAAAAAACCATAAAAACATTTAAAACATCAAACACCATTAAAAACCTAAAAACCCATAAAACCCCCCAAAACAACTAAAAACCTTTAAACCCCTTAAAACATTATAGAATCTAAAAAACATAATAACCATAACAAACATGAAATCCATATAAAATCATAAAAAACAAAAAACCCAAACAAGAATAAAAACCCTTATAGTCCCTAAAAACTAAAAATCAATTAAATACTAAAAATCCATAGAAACATAAAACCCCTAAACCCCCTAAAAACCCTATTAAAACCATTTAAATCCAAATACATGTAAAAACCATTAATATTAAAAAACGTTGAAATCCCTAAAAAACACTAAACCCCCTCAAAATCAATACAAAATCCTAAAAAATCATTAATATCCCTCAATATTTAAAAAATATTAAAAAACAAAAAAAATCCTTAAAAACATAAAGCACATAACCCCCCCCCCCAAAAAAAAACCCAAAAACACTAAAATCCTAATAATACTAAAAACCCTAAAAACCATAAAACCGTTAAAAACCTGAAAAAATAGAAAGACACATAAAAATTCTACAAACCAATACAAACTTTTAAAACCCTTTAGACTCTTATAAATGATGAATACTCTAAAAACCCATAAAAATTAAAAAAATTTAAAAATCTTAAAACATAATTAAACCATTAAACCACAAAATTCTTAAAAAACCCTAAAACCCTAAAACCCTAAAACCCTAAAAATCCCTAACCAAACCTAAAAATCCATACAGATCCTAAAAACCCTAAAAATACCTAAAAATTTAAATAAACCCCTAAAAACCCCTAATAAAACCTTAAAATCAAAAAAAACACTTAAAACCCTAAAAAAACCCAAAAAACCCTAATAAACCATCAAACCCCCTTAAAACACTATAATCCATAAAAACCTCTAAAACCTTAAAAAGCACTAGAAACGCATAAAAAACCTAAATACCACTATAAAATCACACATCGATTTAAATCCCAAAAAAACATTAAAAAATCGAAAAAATCATAAAAACCATAAAAAACTGAAAAAAATGTAAAAAACCTCAAATACATTGAAAACCCCTAAAAAAACATAAAAACCAAAAATCACTTAAAACCCATAAAAACCAGAAAAATTATAAAACCCCAAAAACCATAAAAATAATTAAAACCCACTAAAAATAAAAAAACACCTAAATACCTTAAAAACCCTAAAACGCATAAATGCACAAAAGACCCAACAAAAATTTAAAAAACCCTTTAAACCCCTAAAAATATTAAAAACACTAAAAATGATAAAAAACCTAAAAAATAAAAAAGAAACCAAAAACCATAAAAACCATGAAAACCTTATAAAACCTCAAAATCTTTAAAAAACTAAAACCCATTAAAATATTAAAAAGGTGCTAAAATCCTTAATAATATAAAAAAATATAAAACCCAAAAAATACAGAGAAAAACATAAAATCCTAAAAACATTTAATACCCTAAAGAAACCTAAAAACATCGAACACCATTATAATCCCTATAACCCATAAAAACCCAAAAAACCCCAAAAAATCTCTAAAAATGCATAAAAACCCTAAAACCAATTACAATTTATAAAAACCCTTTGAAACCATAAAATATTAAAAACTATAAAAAATTTAAAAACACTAGAACACTAAAAAACCCTAAACCCCAAAAAAACCAAAAAAACACTAAAACCCCTAAAACACCTAAAATCCATAAAAACACTAAAAACCATAAAACCCCAAAAGAATCCTAAAAATCACCAAAAATCCCAAAAACATAAAAACCCCTAAAAATTTGGAAAAACCATAAGAAAACCAAACAACATAAAAATACTAAATATCCTCACAAACCATAACAAACCTTAAAACCATAAAACCCCTGGAAACCTTAAAAAACCTATACCCCACCCAAAAAAACTTTGAGAAACACTAAAACCCCATTAAACCCCAAGGAACATTAAAAACCCTAAGATACTTTAAAATCCTTAAAAAACGACCTAAAACCACAAAATACCCATAAAAACTCTAAAACCCCTAAAAACCTAAAAACCACTCACCATCTCTAAAAACCATGAAAACAATAAAAATCCTATAAAGTCATAAAATCCCTAAAATGATAAATACCAATAAAACCCTTGAAAAAACTAAGAAAACCATAAAACACAAAACACATTGAACCCCTTAAAAACCTAAAAAATGATAAAAACCATAAAATACCAAAATCACTAAAACCATAAGAACACCTAAAAATCATAAACACCCATAAAGATCCTAAAAACCCATTAAAAAATCTAAAAACATTTTACACCAAAAAAAGTTAAAAAACTCTAAAAAACATTAACTCCCCTAAAAGACACAAAAAATAATAAAAATAAATATTACCATAAAAATCCTAAAAACCCTAAGAAAATTATAAAAACCTTAAAGTAATTTTAAACCCAAAAGATTCTAAAAATTATAAAACCCCTAAAAATACCCTAAAACCCAAAAAACATAAAACCCTAAAAAACCCCTAAATCCCTAAAAACCCATAAAAACTCTATAAACCACTAAAAACTCAAAAAAACGTCTAAACAACTAAACATGTTAAAAACTATAACAAACCTTAAAACACTAAAAAACTAAAAAACCCCTAAAACTCCAAAAAAACCACAAAACCCCTAAAAACAATAAAAATCCTAAAAAATCCCTAAAAATACCTAAAAATGTAAAAACCCTTAAAAACATTGAAACCCACTAAGAAAACCATAAATACAAAAAAAACACATAAAACCCATAAAAACCTAAAAACACTTAAAAACCTAAAAATCATAGAAATGCTAAAAAACCATAAAAACCATCAAAATCCCAAAGACCCCTAAAAACCATTAAAATCTTAAAAACCCCCAAATATCCCACAAATTTTAAAAAAAACTTTAAAACCCTTTAAATACCTAATAAAACATTAAAATCCTAAAAGTAGTTTAAACCACTAAAAACCTAAATAATGCAAAAAACCATAAAAACACTAAAAACCAAAAAACCCCTAAAACCCTTATAAACCACTAAGAAATTTAAAAACCCTAACCCCCCCAAAAAACTCTAAAAACCATAAAAAAAACACTATAAAACCTTTAAAACCCAACAAATATCAAAAAATCTAAAAAATTAAAAAACTCAAAAAACCCCTTAAAACCCAAAAAGATAAAAAAACCCTCAAAATACGTAAAAACACTAAAAACAATAAAAATTATTAAAAATCCAAAAAAATCCAAAAAATGGAAAAAAAACCTAAAAACCAAGAAAGCCCATAATAAAACCATAAAACCCCAAAAAATATAAAAACGCTAAAAACCCTAAAAATCCCTAAAACCATAAAAGCATAAAATCCCAAAAAACCATAAAACCCCCAAAATAATAAATGTCCAAAAATATACTAAAAAATATAAAAACCCTTTAAAACCCTAAAAATGTTTACAAAACTCTAGAAACCGCCAAAACCTTGAAAACCTAAAAAAACACTAAAACCAACAAAAAAACCATAAAATCGTTAAAAACCCATAAACCCATAAAGACCTTCAAAATCCATAAAACCCTAAAAATCCTAAATATCCTAAAAAATAAATAAAAATCCTAGAAAATTTTATAACCCTAATACCCTTGTAAAACCATAAGAAATTCCTAAAAACCTAAAAAAATAAAATATATAAATGAATATAAAAATAATAAAAATCCTAATAATTTAAAAAAAACCATGTAAACTTTAAAACCCAAAAAATCATTAAAGCCCCTAAAAACACTAACAACACTAAAAATAATTTAATCCCATAAAAACACTAAAACCTTTAAAATGCTAAAAACTCCAAAACCCCTAAAAACCCAAAAAATCTATAAAAACCTCAAAATCCCTAAAAATAAAAAAATCCAAAAAATTCATAAAATACATAAAAACATTAAAAAACCTTAAAACCCATAAGAAATATTTAAAAACCAAATAACACTTAAAACCCTTAAAACCATAAAATGTTAAAACCTGAAAATCCATAAAATCACCTAAATAAATTAAAAACCCAAAACCCCATAAAATACATAAAACCAATTAATAACAATAAAAAACCCTTCAAACCCCTAAAAACGGTAAAGAACTCAATGAGACCTTAAAAACAATAAAAAAATAAAAAATTTCAAAACCCAAAAAAAAAAAAAATCCTAAAAACCCTAAACCGTTCAAAATCCCAAAAACCTTAAAAACCCATGAAAATCCTAAAAAATATGTAAAAATAACTACAAGTGAAAAACCCTAAAATCACTAAAAACCCTAAGAAAACCATAAAAATATAAACAAATGTAGAACCCCTAAAAATCTAAAAAACACTAAAAACCATAAAACCCCTAAAAATCCTAAACCCCCAAACCCCCCAAAATCAATAAAAACATTGAAAACATAAAAATTATAAGAAAATCTCAAAAAATCCCTAAAAATATAAAAAACTCTAAAACCCCTTTAAATCCATAAGAAACCCTTAAAAACATAAACACCATTAAGACCCATTAAAAACTAAAAACCCCTAAAAACCCATAAAAAACAAAAAAACCCTAAAACCAATATAAACCCCTACAATTTTAAAACCCCATAAAATCCCAAAAATAAAAAAAAACTAAAACTACTTAAACACCTAAACAATTAAATACTCTAAAAAAATTATAAACTCTAAAACTCAGAAAAAACTTGAAACCAAAATCATCATAAAAAACCCTCACAACTTTAAAAAATCATAAAAACCATGAAATACTTCAACAAAATCTCAAAAACCTAACAAAACATAAACCCCTAAAAACTAAAAATCCTAAAAACCCGAAAAAAACTAAAAACTCTAAAATACATTTAGACACAAAAAGGTTAAAAAATCAGAAATTTCCTTAATCAAATTAAAATCCCTAAAACCCTAAATACCATAAATCTCCTAAAAACCATAAAAAACCCTAAAAATACATAAATCCCTAAAAACCACTAAAAACTATAATAATCATTTAAACCCCTAAAAATGTTAAAAAACTCTAAAAGACCATAAAAACCCTAAAAATATTAAAATACCCTTAAACCCCCTGAAACCTATAAAAAGTCTAATAATGGTAAAAATCCCTAAAGGCCCTTGAAATCCATTAAAAACCCTGAAACCAAATAAAAATATTAAATAATACGTAAAAATATCTTAACACGTAAAAAACCAAAAAACCCCTAAAACCCTTAAGAAACCTATAAAAAAATAAAAACATATAAAACCTAACTTATCGAAAAAAACACTAAGACCCCTAAAAGTCCCTACAAACCATAAAACCCCAAAAATCCTAAAAAATGTAAAAAACCCATTGAAACCCTAAATAACACTAAAAAGTATAAAATTCCTATAAATCCCCTAAAAACATAAAAACTCTAAAAACCCGTAAACCTATAAAAAATCAAAGAAAAATCTAGACCCCCAAAAAACCATAAAAACCCATAAAACCCCTAAAATTCACAAAAATCCCTAAAATCATGAAAATCCTAAAAATCCATAAAATTCATAAAAACATAAAAAACACTAAAAACCCAAAGAAAACCATAGAAACAAAAAAAAACACTTAAACCCTCTAAAAAACCTAATAAACATGAATACCCTAAAAACTATAAAAAAATTAAAACGCTAAAAACTCCTAAAAACTCCTAAAAACATAAAAAACCTTAAAACCCCTAAACACTCTAAAAACCCAAAAAACCTTCAAAATACCTAAAACCCAAAACCCATAAAAATCCTAAATAATCCATAAAAATCCATAAAATTTTAAAAACCCTAAAACCCAAATGAAACCTTAAAATCCAAAAAAAAAACACTTAAAACCACTCAAATCCTAAAAAACACTAAAACCCTGAAAGACTCCATAATGACCCTAAAATCCTAAAACCCCCTATATCCAACAAAACCCCCTAAAATCCTTAACACCCCAAAACCCTTATCAAACCCTTAAAACCACTAAATCCTATAACAACCCATTAAACCCCTAAAAACATTAAAAACTCTAAAAAACCTTAAAACCCATAAAAAATTCAACAAAACACCAAAACCCAAAAAAATCCCGAAACACCTAAAAACCCTTAAAACCCCTAAAAATACCTAAAAACCTAAAATACCAAAAAATCTAAAAAATCCCTAAAAATATGTAAAAACATAATATACTCTAAAACCTATTAAATAACTAAGAAAAATATAAAATCATAAAAACAATTAAAACCCCTAAACACCTAAAAATGATAAAAAAATCCCTAAAAAGTCTTGAAAACTTTATAACCCCTCAAAAACCATAAAACCCCTAAAACTATAAATATCATAAGAAACCATAAAACCCCTAAAAACTACTTAAAACAATAAAACCCCATTATATCCCTATAACATTAAAAAACAATAAAAAACATTAATACCCAAAAAACTAAAAAAAATATTAATTACCCCAAAAAACCTTAAAACCCAAAAAACCCTTCAAAACCCTAAAACCCAAATCCCTAAAACCCCGAAAAATAATAAATTCCAAAAAATCTTTATAAATTTTTAAAAATGTAATAATCACTAAAACCCTGAAAAAACCCTAAGCAAACCTTAAAACCTAAAAAAAACTTAAAACCATGAAAAAACCCTAAAAATGCTAAAATGATTAAAAAACCTAAAAACCATAAAACATCTAAAAGCCAAAAAATTTATTAAAAACCTTAAATCCATAAAAATACCAAAAGGCCTAAAAATCCATAGAATTTTTAAAAACCCTAAAAACCATGAAAATCCCTAAGAAAACCATAAAAATATAAAAACCTTTTAAACCCCTCAAAACCTAAAAAATGAGAAACAAAATTAAAAAATGCTAAAAATACACTAAAACCCATAAAACCCCTAAAAAGTTGAAAATTTCTATAAAATCTTTAAACCCTAAGAACAAAAAAAACCCCTAAAAACCCAAAAAATGTATAAAAACATTAAAGACCCCTAAAAACCCTAAAAACCATCAAAATACCTAAAACCCTAAAAACATACACGTCCAAAAAAATCCCTAAAATCGATAAAAACTTCAAAAAAAAACCTTAAAACTCTAAAAAAACCTAAGAAACCCTAAAAACCTAGAAACACTTAAAATACCTAAAAACTAAAAAACGATAAATCCCCTATTAATCCTAAAAACACTAAAAACCATAAAATATCCAAAAAACTGTAAAACCCATAAAAACAGATAAAAACATTAAAAACATCAAAAAACTCTAAAACCCTTTAAAACTTTAAAAACATCATAAAAATATAAAATCTATAAAAACTTATAAACTCAAAAAAAAAAAACACTAAAAACCATAAATGTTAATACTAAAAAACCATAAACCCCTTCAAAATCCCTAAAAACCTAAAAATCACTAAAACATAATATACCATAAAGCCATGAAAACTATAATAAGACCTCATAAACCAAAAAACACTTAAAACTCCAAAAAACAAAAAAATGGTAAAATCCCTAAAGAACCTAATGCCTTAAAATCCCAAGAAACCCTAAAAACCATAAAAATTATAAAAAAAATATAAAAATCCCTAAAAACATAAAACCCCTAAAACCACTAAAAACCCTATGAAAACCTTTAAAACATAAAAACACTTAAAACACCTAAAATAAATAACCGAAAACCCCTAAAGATAGAACACACTAAAAACTCTAAAAACCATGAAAATCATAAAAAGGTAATAAAAATCCCTAAAAATGTAAAACTTCCAAAGACCCTAAAAACCTTAAAGGGACCTTAAAAACCAAAAAAACACATAAAAAACCTAAAAAGCATAAAAGCACAAAACCCCCTAAAAACCCTAAATGACCCTAAAACATAGAAACACCTAAAACCTTAAAAACTCTAAACCCCAAAAAAAACATAAAAATCCATAAAAAAACTAAAAACCATTTAAAAATATAAAAACAACAAAAGAAATAAAAACCTTTGAAACCCTAAAAAACTCAAAAAAACACTAAAAAGCCAAAGAACAATAAAAACACAATAAAAACCCTAAAACGATCAAAATACATAAGAAACATAAAAACCATAAAATTCCTAAAAAAACCATAAAATTCCAAAAAAACATAAAAAACCTTAAAACCCTATAAAAACTCTAAAAACCCCTTTTAAATTAAAAACCCTTAAAAACACTAGAAACCTTAAAACACTAAAAACCTTAAATAACCTTAAAAACCCTAAATATCCCTAAAACCACCCAAAATCCCAAAAAACCCCTATAAACAATAAAAATACTAGAAAACCACTAAAAATACCTAAAATGTAAAAAATCCTAAAAACCCCAAAACCCCAAAATCCTATAAGAAAACCATGAAAACCTAAAAACACTTAAAACCCCTAAAAACCATAAAATACTAAAAAAACTAAAAACCCCTAAAAATATCCTTAAACTCTCAAAACCCCTAAAACCCAAAAAACACAAAAATACCATAAAACCCCAAAAAAACTATAAAAACATTAAAAATTATAAAAACCCTTTAAACAACTAAAAACATTTAAAATCCTTAAAAACATAAAAACCTTTAAAAACTCAAAAAAACACCCTAAAAACCCAAAACACCCCTTAAAACCCTAAAATCCATAAAAACATTCAATATATCTAAAAACCATAAAACCATAAAAATCCTAAAAATATAAAAAAACAGAAAATGTAAAAAAACCTAAATATAATGAAAACCCCTAAGAAATCCTAAAAACATAAAAACCCTTAAAACCCCTATATACTAAAAAAGTATATAATCATGAAGAAACCCTAAAACCCTCAAAATACAAAGAAGCATTAAAAATACTAAATATCCTATTAATGACCCAAAAATACCTAAAAACGTAAAAACCCTACAAACCTTGAAAACTCCTAAGAAAACCTTAAAAACCATAAAAAAACATAAACACCTTAAAACCAAAAAATAATGTTATGTACATAAAAAACAAAGAAAACCATCAACCCCTCAAAACCCTAAACACATAAAAACCATAAAAATACTTTAATAACCTTAAAAATATCTAAAAACATAAAAATACCCAAAACCCTGAAAAACCGTAATAAAACCTTAATAACACAAAAATACTTAAAATACCCAAAAACCTGAAAATTCAAAATTACCCTAAAACCTTTAAACACACTAAAAACCATAAAGAACACCAAAAGACAATAAAAACCCAAAACACTCATAAAAAATCATAAAAGCCCAAAAATTCACAAAAACTCTAAAAAAACCTTTAAATAACTAAAAAAAATTAAGAAAAGTATAAAACACATCAAGCCCCTTTAAAAACTCAAAACTTCCCAAATACCCAAAAGACCGCAAATATCCTTTAAACCCCTATAACCCTTAAAACCTCAAAATCCATAAAAACCATAAAAAACATAAAAATCCTAAACAACCCCTAAAAATCTTTAAAATCGTAAAAAACCCTAAAAACCCTAAAAACACTTTAGAAATACTTAAGAATATAAAAAACCTTAAAACCCCTAAAACGCCTCAGAATCACTAAAACCGTAAAAACCATAAAAATCCTATAAAATTACAAAACCCCATAAAAATTAAAAAACCCATAAAAATTATGAAAGCACCCAAAGGAAACCATAAAAATCTAAAAACACATAAAATTTCTAATCAGCTAAAAATACTAAAACACATAAAAAATACTAAAAGTAACCTAAAAATACAATAAAACCCTAAAACCACTAAAAACTAGAAACACCTAAGAACATTAAAAACCAAAAAACCCTATAAGAACTTTAAAACCCATTAAAAATCTAAGAGGCCACTAAACCCATAAAAACATGTAAAAATACTAAAAACTGATTAAAACCCCAAAAACTCATAAAAAAATAAAAAAACCAAAACCAAGAAACACATAAAAACCCCAAAAATATTAAAAAATCCCTAAAACCCATAAATACCCTAAAATCATAATAAGGCTCTAAAAATCTTTAAAAACATAAAAATTCCTAAAAACCTTTAAAAATATTAGGTGAACCTTGAAAAAATAAAAACCACATTAAACCCATAAAAACAAAAAAAACTATAAAAGCTCTAAAACCACTAAACCCCCTCAAAAACATGAAAACAACTTAAAACCATAAAAATCCTAAAAGTCCTTAATGCTCCAAAAAACATAAAAACCCCTTAAATCTTGAAAAATCTTAAGAAGTACTTAAAAACCAAAAACACTAAAAATCCATAAAAACCTAAAAACGTTAAAAACCTTTAAAAATATAAAAATTACACAAAAAACCCTAAACTCTATAAAACCCTCCAAAACCTTAAAATCCATAAGAAACCATAAAAAACATAAAAACCATTAAAAAATATAAAACCCTTTAAACCCCAAAAAACATTAAAATAAAACCATAAAACCCCCACAAAAACTCATAAAAACCCTAATTACCAAAATTAATAATAAAAATTTATAAACCCCGTCAGCATCCTTAAAAACAATAAAAAGCCATAAAATCCTAAAAAAATCCTAATATTCTCCAAAAATATTAAACCCAAAAAAACCTATAAAACCCATAAGGAAATCTTTAAAACCTTAAAAAACTTAAAACCCCTAAGAAATAAAAATAATAAAACCGTTAAAAATAATAAAACCCTCAAAACACAAAAAACCATAAAAATCACTGAAAATCCAAAAAAATAAAATTTAAAAAAAGAACATAAAATCGATAAAAATATAGAAAACCTTAATAACCCTAAAAAACTATAATAAATACATAAAAACATAAAAACACTTAAAATGCCTTAAAATCAAATAAATGGTAAAAACCCAAAAAACATTAAAAGACACTAAAACCCCTAAAATCCATAAAAACATATAAAACCCATAAAATCACATAAATACTATAAAAATACAAAAAAAACATAATCTATTTAACCCCCCAAAATCATTAAAAACTCTACGGGACATTAAAAACCAAAAAAAAAACATAAAAACCAAAACAAAGCACAAAACCCTGAAAACCCTCAAAATCCCTAGAAATGTAAGAATCATAGAAAATCTTTAAAAACCCTAAAAATCCCTAGAAATATAAAAATCTTGAAAAAAAATAAGAAAAACCTAAAAACCTAAAACATTATAAAACCATAAAACCATAAAAATATTGAATTTCCTTAAACACCTAAAAATCACAAAACACTAAAAATCATAATAACCCCTAAAAACATAAAAACACCCAAATAGCCCATAAAAACCATAAAACCACTAAAACTCAAAAAACCCTTTGAATGCCCAAAAAAGTTAAAACATTATAAAAAGTCTTATATACCCAAAAAAATTCTTAAAAAACCCTAAAACCCCCTAAAAACCATAAAAAACTCTAAAAATCCTAAAATCCCTAAAACCCTGAAACACCTTAAAATCCCTAGAAATATAAAAATACCTAAAAATAAAAAAACATCCTAAAAATCACTTAAAAATTAAAAAAAATCCTTAATAAAACTATGAAAGCCTTAAAAAAGTAAATCTATTAAAGCCCCTAAAAACTCTAAAGACCCCCCAAATCCCAAAAAAACAATAATAATCTTTAAAAAATTTCCCCAAAACCCTAATAATGTAAAAAACACTAAAAATGATGGAACCCCTCATATATTCTTAAATTACTTAAAACACAAAAAACCCCTAAAAACCTAAAAATGTTAAAAACACAAAAATATGCTAAAAACCCCTAAAATCATTAAACCTAAATAATCCAACAAAACCCTTAAAAACACTAAAAACTATAAGATTAATTTAAACCCCTAAAAATATTGAAAGACTCAAAAAACCATAAAACCCATTAAAACACAACCTCCCCCCACCCCAAATACAAAAAAAAAACAATAATAACCCAAATAATCTAAAACCCTCAAAATACATAAATACCTAAAATAGAATAAAAATACAAAATATCCATAAAAATCCCTAAAAACATAAAATCACCTACACACCTTGAAAACCCCTAAGAAAACAATAAAAACCTAAAGACACATAAAAAACTAAGAAACTTGGAAAAATCTAAAAAACCTATAAAATCCTAATACCCTTAATAACCTTAAAAATCCCTAAAGAACATAAAAAAATAAAAAATCCAAAAAAACATGAAACCCTAAAAATTCCAAATAAAACTTCAAAACCCTAAAAACACATAAAACACCTAAAAATAAAAAAAGCTCTAAAACCCCTTAAAACCCCTTAAATTCCCTAAATCCCCTAAAAACCATAAAATTCTAGAAAACCATAATAAACCTGAAAACAACTAAAATAATTTAAACCCATAAAAACGTTAAAAACTCTATAAAACATAAAACCAATAAAAACTAAAAAACCGAGAAAATAAAAAAAGGATAAAACACCTAAATCCCTAAAAAGTACAAAAAAACTCAAAATGCCTAAAACTGTTAAACCATAAAAACCTTAATAACCCAAAAAACCCAAAAAACCCAAAAAACATAAAACGCCCCAAAAACCCTTAAAAACCCTAAAACCCCAAAAAAAATTAAAATTCTAAAACATCTATAAACCCTATAAGAACCTAAAAACCCAATAAAAACTTGAAAACCATAAAACACATAAACCATAAAAACTACCAAAATAGTTAAAATCTATAAAACCTTAATACCCAAAAAAACTATTAAAACTCCCAAAACACTAAAACCAGAAAAAAAAACATAAAAACCTTAAAATCCATAAAACCCCTCAAAATCCCTAAGAACCCTAAAAACTATAAAAACCCTAAAATCCATAAAATAACTAAAAACATAAAAACCTCTAAAAACCCTAGGAAAACCTTAATAATAGAAAAATAGTTTAAACCCCTAAAAAATGTAGAAAACCCAATATACCCTAAACACCACAGTGCACCCAAAAAACAAAAAACCCATTAAAACATAAAAAACACAAAAATACAATAAATACAAAACAAACTATAACAAATCTAAAACACTTTAAACCCCTAAATAATAAAAAAATATAAAAACTCTAAAACCTTAAAAAACAAAAAAAAACCCTAAAACCCCCAAAAAATAAAAACTCTAAAACACCTAAAACCTTCAAAATCCATTAAAACCCTAAAACTATAAATATCCTAAAAAATATGTATATATCCCTAAAAATGTAAAATACCCTTAAAACCAAGAAAACCCATAAAAACCCTAAAAACTAAAAAACACTTAAAATCTCTAAAAATGTAGAAGATGCTAAAAACCATAAAACCCTAAAAGACCCTAAAACCTCTAAAATCCCCCAAAACCCATTAATGCATAAAAACCACTAAAAATAATAAAAACCCTTTAAAACACTAAAAATGTTGAAAAAACTCTAAAAAACAGAGAAACACTAAAAAATTCAAATAACCCCAAAGCCCAAAAACTCCATAAATTCCCAAAAAACCCTAAAACAATAAAAACCATAAAAACACATAAATAAATGTAAAAAACAATAAAACCCTAAAAACCCACTAAAACCCCTAAAAACCTTTAAATCCTAAAAAATGATAAAAAACTATAAAAATCCATGAAATTATTAAAAAACCCAGAAAAACATTTTAAACCCCCAAAATCCTTAAAAACCCTAAAATCCATCAAAATCCATAAAAAACCTAAATACCAAAAAATCATAAAATCCATAAAATCACAAAAAATGTAAAAAACCATAAAACCCTGAAAACCCCTAATAAAATTATAATAACATAAAAACACATAAAACACAAAAAAGCTAAAAACCTCTAAAAACCTTAAAAACCCTCAAAACCATAAAAAACACTAAAAACCTTAAAAATCCCTAAAACCCTAGAAAATACCTAAAAACACTAAAAATATAAAAACCCATTAAAACCCTAAAAATGTTAAAAAAAACTCTAAAACACCTAAAAACTCTAAAAAATTAAAAAATAGCTAAAAACCAAAAAACCATAAAAAGACCTAAAACCCCTAAACCTCTCAAAATCATTTTAATCCCTAAAAACATAAAAATCCTAACTAATCCGTAAAATCCCTAAAAATGTAAAAAACCCTAAAAACCCTAAAATCACGAGAAAAAATAAATAATACAAAAAAACTTCAAACCCCTAAAAAGACAAAATATTTAAAAAAACCGTAAAAACACTAAAACCCCTAAAACCATAAAAACCTCTAAAAAAATTATAAACCCATAAAACACTTAAAAACAACTAAAATATCTAAAAATTCCTTTAAACCACTAAAAAGTTTTTAAAAAAATTTAAAAAACCATTAATCCAAAAAGAAAAAAAATAATAAAAAACCTTAAAACCAAAAAAACCCTAAAACCCCAAAAAACTATAAAACCATTGAAAACCCAAATAATGTAAAAACCCATAAACTTAATAAAAAATTCCTAAAATTCTCTAATTTTTTTTTTAAAAATAGAAACAGTGAAATCCCCTAAGAAAAACCAAGAAACCAAAAAAATACGTAAACCCCCTAAAACCCTAAAGCATGATAAAACCCATAAAAACATGAAATTCCTTAAAACCCAAAAAACAAAAAAAATCCCAAAACCTACAAAATCTCCCAAACCCATAGAAACCCAAAAAACCACTAAAAACTATAAAAATAGTTTAAGCCTCTAAAAACTTTAAAAAACTCTAAAAACCATAAAACCCATTATAAAAAAAAACAAAGAAACCCTAAAACCCCTTAAATCCCTAAAAAACTCAAAATCCATAAAACCCCTTAAATAAATAAAATCCTAAATAATACCTAAAAACATAAAAACCCCTAAAGACCTTGAAAACACCTATGAAAATGTTTAAAACCTAAAAAAAATAAACACCCATAAAAACCTAACAAATTCTAAAAACACTAAAACCCCCAAAATTCCTATGACTCTAAAAATAAAAAAAACCAATAAAATCCCTTAATACCCCTAAAACCCTATAAAACCCCTAAAAACACACTAAAAACACTAAACAAATTTCAACCCCTAAAACACTAGAATACACTAAAACCCTCAAAACCGATAAAATATAAAAAACCTTACAACTTAAGAAATCCATAAAAACCATAAAAATCACAAAAAACCCCTAAAAATATTTAAGACCCCTAAAAACCATAAAAATACCATAAAATCCCTAAAAATATCAAAAAATGAAAAAACCCTAAAAACCTAGAAAATCATAGAAACCAAAAAACACTTAAAACCCGTTAAAAATATAAAATATCCTAAAAACTGCAAAAAAAACACATTAAAACCCCTAAAACCCTAAAAACAAAGAAAAATAAATAAATAACCAAAAACCACAAATTTTTTTTAAAACCATTTAAACCTCTAAATTTTTTAAAAATATATAAAACCCCTTAAAACCCTGAGAATCTAAAAAACACCTAAAACCAAATAAACTATAAAAAAAATCCTTAAAACCCTAGAATCCAATAAAATTCATAAAACTACTAACAACCATAAAAATATGAATTGATCTAATAATATCCATAAAATCAAAGGAAACCATGAAAACCCATATGAAAAGCATAACGACCTTAAAAAATTGAAACCCCTAAAACCATAAAAATGATAAAAATTCTAAAAATTGCTAAAACCCCTAAAACCCTAAAAACTATAAAACCTATAAAACTTTTAAAAACCCAAAATTCCCATAAAAACCCAAAAAATTTAAAAACTATAAAAACTCTTTAAACCCATAAAAATGATAAATATATCAAGAAACCATAAAACCCAAATTAATTTCAAAATAAAACTAAAACCCCAAAAATAACATAAACCCCTAATAACCCTAAAACCATAAAAAAATATCAAAATCTATAAATACCCTAAAAACCATAAAAATAATAGAAATCCCTAAAATCCTTAAAAATGTAAAATCCCTAAAAACATTGAAAACCCTAAATAAAACCTTAAAAACTAAAAATAATTAAAACCCCAAAAATCATAAAAAAACACTAAAAACCCTGAAAGCAATAAAAAACATAAAACCCCCAAAAAACCCAAAAACCAAAAAACCCTATATTCTTATGTGGATACTCTTCTGGAACTGCTAGGGGATCAAGAACCATCCCACTATCTCATCCCTTAGGCATTTCCTCACTTCCCAGAGGCCATTGGTTCTTGGTATTGCTGAACCAATGATCATTTTTGAAAACTGGACTGGTTTCAATTGGCGCAACCTTGGTTACTCTTGTGTTGCGAAGACTGCTAATGATAGTGTCCTTGACACCCTTTGGGTGATTAAGCATGATGACATTCAGTTGAAATAATTTGAGGTGTGTGATCAAGTCATCACCTTATCTGTCATGTGCAATTCTTCCCCCCTCTCTATGTCCTTTGTGTATGCCTCCTGCTCTTACTTGAGGAGATGAGTCTTATGGGATCATTTGACTATGCTCCATGGGCTCATTGAGAACATCTGGATCATTGTTGGGGACTTCAACACTGTCTTGCGTCCGGATGAGAGAATTGGCTCCAACTTCTCTCGCTCAGTTGTCGTGGAGTTTTCCTCTTATCTTGATGCTTGTAACTTCTTGGAGGTCCTTGTTTCTGGAGCCTCCTTCACTTGGGGGCATTCTACTGTGAATGGAAGGAAGGACAACAAGCTGGATAGGTGTTTTTACAGAATCAATGATGTGTCCTTTCCCTTTGATGTCTTGGGATTTACACTTCCCATGTTCCACTCAGATCACAATCCTTTGATCATTGACAGCTACATAGGTGCTTAAAGATCTTCACCTTCGCCTTTTAAGTTCAATAAAGCATGGATTACCATTCCTTGTTGTAGGGAAATTGTTCTCAATGGCTGGGATGAAGAATTTCAGGGTAGTAATTTCCATAGTTTGGTTCTAAGGCTTAAAAAAATCAAAGATTTGCTTAAAGGCTGGAGCAAGGGCTATTTTTCCAGTCTTTAAAATGACATCTGAGATGCTGAGCATCAACTTGCTGTCTATCAGGAAGCCAATTCTCTTCTTCCCATTCCCTCTCGTGAGGAGCTGCAACTTCATTCTAAACTTGATGATCTTCTTTCTCTTAAGGAAAAGTTGGCCAAGAACCAATTCAGTGTGAGATGGCTCAAAGATGGGGATCACAACTCGAAACTCTTCCATCGGTTGCATAGGGAGAAAAAATCCAAAACCTATCTTAAAGATGTTCTCATTTCGGGTTCTACCTTTACTTCGGAGGATGATATCTCCTCAGCTATTTTTAATCATTTTCAAGGGATTTATTCGGATGATGGCAGAGAATACACCCTCCCATTAATGGAATCCATCCTTCCATGTGTTGATGATCATCAGAACCGAGCTCTCATGATCCCGCCCCTTGTGAAGGAGGTTAGGGATGTTCTGTTCTCTTTGAACATTGATAGAACAGCAGGACCGGATGGCTTCACTAACAAATTCTTCATGTTCTATTGGGACATCCTGCATGAAGGCATTGTCAGCACTGTGTGGGAATTCTTTCACACTACAATCTTTCCATGTGGGGTCAACTCTAACTTCATTGATCTGATTACTAAATGGGACAATGCCATTGATATTGGTGATTTTCGACCGGTGGCCACTGGAAACATAGTCCCCAAAATTATCAGCAAGATTCTAGTCATGCGACTTGGGAAGTTCCTGGGGGATATCCTCACCCCTTACCAGTTTGGGTTTGTCCTAGGTAGGAACATCCAGGAATTCCTATTCATAGCCTCAGAAAGCATCAACGTCATGCGAAATCCATCCAAGCATGGAAACTTTGCACTAAAGGTTGACATTTCTAAGGCTTTTGACACCATCAAGTGGAGATTTATTTCTCAGGTCCTGACTAAGTATGGATTCCCGAGTAATTTTATTAGGATCATCATGTCCATTCTTAGTAGTGGATGGGTCTCTATTATTCTAAATGGCTCCCCTAAGGGGGTTTTACCCTGCTCTTGTGGAGTCAAATAGGGTGATACTCTTTCAAGAATCTTTTTTGCGATCGCTGAAGACTACCTTAGCAGGTGCCTCATTGATCTTTGTCAGGCTGGACTCTTCAGTCCTATCCAGGTAGTGAGGGACCTTCATGTGCCATCACATCTGATTTATGCAGATGATATTATCTTATTCGGGTAGGCTGATAAACGTTCTCTTGATTCTATTCGGATGATTTTCCAGCATTATCAACATATTGCAGGACAATCCATCAGCTAGAGTAAGTCTTTGATTGTCTTTGGGGAGGGGATTTCATGGTCCCGACAGATCTCCATTGCCATTTCCCTTGGTTTAAAGAGAGGGTCATTACCTTTTGACTACCTAGGTGTTCCCATCTTTTGGGGACGTGTCAAGCGGTGTTACCTTGAGAACATTGCCTCTAAAATCACTCAACAGCTGGCGAAATGGAGAGGTGAGACCCTCTCACAAGCTGGAAGGTTCTGCCTTATCAACTCGGTGATTACCTCTATGTTTACTTATGCTTTCTCCATTTACAGGTGGCCGGTTAATCTCATAAAGGATCTGTAGGAAAAGATCATGAATTTTTCCTGGACGAGGTGCATAACTCAAAGGAAACTAGTCACCGTGGCCCGGAAGGAATGCACCAAGCCAAATGAGTTGGGTGGGCTTGGTATCAAAGACCTCAGATGCTACAATGATGCCCTCCTTGCTAAGTATACATGGGGACTGCTAAGTCCTATGGCTCCGAGCTTGGATTTCACTCAGGAATGATTTGTGCTCAAGCTCTGTGATGGATATGAAGGGTATTTCCCCTCCTCTGTTTGTCCAACAATTCGGGCCTCATACAAGGATATTGTCCCTCTTTATAAATGGTTTGTCTCCAAGAACTCAACCTTGAATGCTTGGTCTACGCCCTGGCTTGATAGGCCCCTACAAGATTTCATCAGCTCTCCTCCTGTATTGAAGCGACTGTCTATTGCAGAGTTCATTCCGAGGATGGAACAATTTGAGGCCCTCCCGCCTGCTGTCTTACTCCAAATCCAGAGATATCTTTTCATACATTCTGATATCTTGATCTGGAAGCCCAATCTGGTTGGGCGACTCACTGCTAAGGAATACTATCGGTACAATTGTTCCAGGGGATCCCCTCCACCGACATGTCTTTCTAAGTTCAAGAGGAATTTCATTCCCCTAGAAAATCACCTTCTTATCTTGAAAATATGGAAAAATCGGTTTCCCATACAGGGTCAATTACAGCATGGGTCTCAACCTTGCCTTTGTATGTTTATTTTGCCTCGGTGCGGAGGAAAATGTCCAGCACACCTTCCTGCAGTGCAGATTCAGCGCTGATCTTTGGGGTTATTTGCAGCAGACTTTTGGGTTCCCAACTGGCCTTGACAGGCCTTTTTTTAGCTCCTGGCGGACCTCTCTAACTGGGATTATAGTGATCAGGTTCACAATTGTTTTCTAGCTGCATTTGCAGCCACCATCTCCTTTATTTGGACCGCTCGGAATGCGGTTTCCTTTAGTAAGAAACTACTCTCATTTCATGTCGGAGTTGTAGCGATTCACAGGGATGTTTATGCAACCTCCTGAATTCAGATAGGACACATAGGGAATGATGTCCGTGAACTGAACATCCTTCGATTTCTTGGTGTATCTGGTAAGTAAAAACAACCCATGGTCCCCAGGTTTATTCGCTGGATTCCTCCGCTCCACTCCTAGATCAAGGTCAATGTGGATGGTGCAGCCCTTGGTGCCTCGGGCCCTGCTGGATGTGGTGGAGTCTTCTGCACTTATCACGATTTTTTCAAGGGATGTTTTCAACACTTGATCGGTGATGGGTGTGCTCTTGAAGCTGAGTTATGGGCCATTATAAAGGCGATTGAGTATGCTATTAGGTTCGGGTGGTTTTTTCTGTGGCATGAGTCTAACTCCATGCTTGCTGTGAGTGATCTTAAAAGCAGATCTAGGTGCGTCCCCTGTAGGATCCTTACCCCGTGGATGGACTGCCTTGCCATGTGCCAAAGGATGCATCTCACTGTAACACATGTCTACCGGGAGGCCAATGCGGTTGCAGATCCTCTCTCCAAGTAGGATATTGTAGAACATTGTTCTTTGTGGTCCTTTTTGCCACACCTCCCTACTCCTCCTTTGTTGTGTATGATTTGAAGGGTAAGCTGTACACCCGGTTATGTAAACCCCCTTGTAGCACTTTGTTTTTACTTTTATTTTTGTTTAAATTTGGGGGGCCACTTGCCTGGCCCCAAGCCTTCCTTGCCCAATAAGCCATAATAACCCTAAAAATCCATAAAGTCCCTTAACATCCCTGAAACCCCTAAAAACAATATAAATCCTAAAAAAACTCTAAAAATACCTAAAAACATAAAAACCCTAAAACCATGATAACCTGTAATAATACTGAAAAACACTATTAATAACTAAAACCCTATAAATGACAAAAACCTAAAAACCTTAAAAACCTTAAATGCCCTAAAAACCATAAAACTCCCTAAAAACATAAAAAAACTCTAATACCCATAAAAACCCTAAAACCCTACTAAAAACTCTAAAAACCTTTTAAACACTTGAAAATGATAAACTCTAAAAAACCATAAAAACCTAAAAAACATTAATATTCCTAAAACACCTAAAACCCAAAAAAATGCACAAAAAATTAAAAACATAAAAAACTCATAAAACCTAAAGAATTTGAACAAAATCATAAAAACCTAAAAAAATTTAAAACCACTAAAAACCAAAAAACACGAAAAACACAAAAAACCCTAAAAACCTAAAAATAGCAAAACCGATAATAACCTTAAAAACAAAGAAAACCCATAAACCCCTAAAATCCCACTAAAAACTATAAAAACTGTTTAAAACACAAAAAAGTTACAAGACTAAAAAAACCATAAAACCCCTACAAAACCCTATAAAACCCAAAACCCCCTAAAAATCATAAAAACAATAAAAACACTAAAAAATTTAAAAACTATAAAAATCAAAAAAAATCATAAAAATCCATAAAAACATAAAAAACCAAAAATAATAGAAAACCCTAAACCAAAAATTAAAATCATAAAAACAATTGGAACCCCAAAAAAACATAAAAAACTCTTAAAACCCAAAAACCATTAAAAATCACAAAACACACTAAAAACCATTAAAATTACTAAAAACCCTAAAAATAATAGAATATCTAAAAAACATTTAAATCCCTAAAAACAATAATAAACTATAAAAAATTTATACACTTTAAAAAACTAAATAATACCCTAAAATTATAAAAAAGGAAAAAAAACCCAAAAAACCCAAAAAAAAACCCAAAAAAACCATAAATACATTTAGAATCCATAAAAACCCTAAAATCCCATAAAAAATACAAAAAAGGATTAAAATAACTAAAGATATAATAAACCATAGAAACCCTAAAAACCTCAAAGAAAACCTTTGAAACCTAAAAACACTTAAAACCCCAAAGAACCTCGAATATGCTAATAACACTAAAATCCATAAAAAATATAAAACCCCCAAAAAACATAAAAATCCTAAAAATAATAAAAACATTAAAAGATCACTAAAAACTCTAAAACCATTTAAACCCCTAAAACTTTAAAACCCTATAAAACCACAAAACCCAAAAAACTCAAAAAATTCCTAAAACCCCATAAAAACAACAAAATTATAAAGCCCTAAAAATCCCTAAAATCCCTTAAAAACCATAAAAATCCTAGAAAATTCCTGAAAACACTAAAAAACCTAAAAAATATTAAAATCCCTGAGTAAAACCTTAAAACTCTAAAAACACTTAAAAAAATAAAATGAAAAATATCTTAAACACCTAAAAACCACTAAAAACCATAAAAACCATAAAACCCTTAAAAACATTAAATACCCCTAAAACCTATAAAAACCCAAAAAATTCTAGAAAATATAGAAAACATTTAAACCCCTAAAAATATTATAAAACATGAAAAATTATAAAAACCATAAAAAACATAAACCCCCCCCCCCAAATCCCAAAAAAACTTAAAATCCCTTACAACACTAAAAAAATAAAAATACAAAAAATCCTTAAAACTCTAAAAAATATAAAAATCATAAAAAAGTCATAAAAATACCGATTTTTTTTAAAAAGACATTAAAACCCCAAATAAACCCTTATAAACCTAAAAACACTAAGAACACCTAAAAAAAATAATGCTACAATACCTAAAACCCAAAATACCCTAATAACCACTAAAATCCATAAATAACCATCAAACCAATAAAATAAAAAAAAATAAAAACACTAAAAACACATTAAATTTATAAAAACATTTAAAAACACTAAAAATCATTAGACCCCTTAAAAACTAAAAACACTCTAAAACACAAACAACATGATATGGATCAGAACCAACCCATGGATAATAATTTTAATATTGAAAAAATGTAAATCCCAATTATTATTAGAATTGGACCATTGTTGATGCTCCTTTCTGTCACAAAGTACAACGAATGGAAAAGGGGAATACCTTAAGCACAATGAGGGTCAACCTTTGAAGAACATCAAAAATTGACAAAGGAATGGACTAGGAACCAATTTAGAGGGAGTTGGTAGGTTTCCTGTATGCTGTTCAAGTCACTTGCGCACCACCTATGGGTCGCGCAAGTCACTTGAACGCCCTATTCTTTTTTTCACCCAAGGTTCCCAGTGGACTATAAATAGCCCCTATGGGCCCCCCTTTCAAGAGAAATTTTCCAAAACTTAGATTCAAGCTCTGTTCACCCAAGTCTTTGTCTGACATCTTACGAACACTTATAAGGTAATTCTTTACCTAGAATGGAAGATCTATAGAGGAAGAATAAGGCCTAAGTGTTAGAACTCATCAATACATGTGCGCCTAAGTTTCCATATCTTAAGGGAAATGAAGACACTTGCATGCCGCCTTGACCTCTCAAGGGAACTTGCACGCCACCCTTCTAGAAGCCTCTAGGGACGATACTAAGGGATTGAGTTCAAAGTCGCCCAAGTATTACCATATAGATTTTTCATTTCCCAAGGTGACTCATGTCGTGCAAGTCTACTTGTGCGACCAGGACTTGTGCGCCAGAACGATACTTGCGTGCCTTCTTCCTAGTCATCTCCTTTCCCCAAATACACCTCTCCTCTTCAATACATAGCCTTTAAAACCCTCTTCAAATCCATTTATGGCATGGTTCTTTTTTGGATTCCTTATCTGAAAGGAATTCCGTGAGAACCTCTCCCAAAACCCCTGTGACTTACAAGCTTTATGTCACCACGGTTAGGGGTTTCCTACATAACCTCATCCTTTGAGATGATAAAATATTTTGATTTGGGCCTCCTTCTTCAGAGTAAGCCCCAGTCATAGTTTCCTTAAACATTGGGAATCCTCCTCAAGAGTAAGCCCCAATCTTAATTTCTTTTGATTTGTGCTCCCTTATCAAAAATAAAACCAAATCACAAGTCCCTCTTAATTTGGGCTTCCTTTTCTGGAGTAAGTCCCAGGTTAAAATTCCAAATCTATATATAGTAAAAATACCTTTATGGACCCTGCTCTTGGGATTCATTCCTAAGTCATGGTATTCATTTACTTGGGCCACCATACATACGTACACCCCACATCATTTCTCATAACTGCATCTTTCGTGGCACCATCATCAAGTTTATTGATACCCCTTTTTTCTCACACCTAGCATGAATCACGTGAGATTAGAGTGTAAAAATAATCACGACATATTTTTTTGGGCCATTGGCTATGAATAAACCCCATATTTCTTTTCCCGAACTATGTGAACATTGATCTCTGCCTTAAAAGTAGAGTATATATGATGCATTTATAAGGTTCAAGACCATATTTCATTAATTATTTTCCATACCATATGATGTTAAACTATATCCTTCTTATCAAACTACGTGGGTTCTGATTCCTTCTTAACAAGGATACATAGGTAGCCCATTTACGGGTACGATCCTAACTCTGAAATAATCCCTGTCTTTCTAAATGAAAATAATCTTCAAGTGCCCCACTGAGTGACTTTAAAACCAGTATGGTCATCATAATGACCAAGAAATTTCTATATAATGTATTGAAGGATACCATTGAATAAGGATCTCTAATACATACAGATGATTCTCCATCGATGAAGAACCTAAAATAAATATAAAAGATTCTCTAAATCACATACATATCAATCATCAATTTCCAAATCTAAAGGAAAACTCATTTTCATGCGTGGTAAATTAATAAGGATTCATGAACATAACTTAAATCTATAAGAGTGTTCCGGAGTAGGCAATAATTCCCCCCAAAAATGTGTGATTAGCCTGACCGCCCATCCTCTCGACCAATGCAAATTCTCAAGCCTCATCGGTCCACAACTAATGAGCACATACCTTTGGAAAGTTGTTCCAAATGGATATAGAATCATTGGATGTTTTTGGTTCTATGAATAAAACCATTAGAAACCGATTGGAAAGTTTTAACCTTAAACAAACAAGGTCATCCCCATTTCCAGAAGAAACAAAAAAATGGTGAACCCGACATGAATTTTTAATCATGTTAAAAAGATATTTTACTTATTTTTTAGGCCCCTATTAACCTCAATATGAGGGATAAAAAACCAATCAATAATATATGAGCTCATCCAAAAGATGTTGTCTGGCCAGACTTATCTTGATTATGTCTGCTATATCAAACATGCACTCTTTTCCATGATCTCTCTGCAACACAAAATGGCTTCTTTAAAGTTCAAACCTGTGAATGCATCAGCCACTACTTCTGCTGGATCCTCGTTCGCTCTGAGGGATACATCACCTACTCAACACTGGGTCTCGAATGCGTTGGTGAGGGAATACCGTCAACACGGTACTATCCTGACTCTAGAGGCTTCTCGAGAAGCCCTCCAAGTTAACAACTCACCCTGGTTGTCTGGACAGCGACGACTAGTGGTCAAGAAGAAAGTGGTTCCAACCACTATTTCATGTCGTTATCACCGAAATTCAACAACTAGTCCCTCCCATATTACAGGGAGGTGAATAAAGAGGTCACTAAACGCCTCAGTTCAAGAATACAGGAGTCCTTCCTGAGGACTCCCACCAAAAATCCCTGCCAGACTCGTGCGATAGTACACCCTCAACATGATGATGGTATCGCCTCTAGGAGTTTGGATTATGTTCCTCAGACCCGAGAAGACAAGACAAACTGTTAGAGGTGAAATTTTTCCAACAGGGAGAAGGTTCTTACCTCTTCACCCTCTGGAGAAGTCCATCAATCTAACTTGATGGCAAACAATGAGCGAGCATATACACCCATTTGTCCTGATGTCACTGCCAAGAAAACTCATCTAGAAGTAACACATCAATCCTTCCAGGAAATTATGATGGAGTACTATATGTAGTCACATACACCTGTTTATAATTCATCAGTCAGTCAGCAGGCTCATCTGACTACATCCAAAGAATCTCTCCAATCAAATGTGGTGACCACCTATAAACAGGCACGAACACCTGCTTACACTCATCGATTCTATCAGCAGTCTCGTCTGCCAGTATTAAAGGAATTTCATCAATCATATTTGGTGGAGAACAATAAGTAGGCACATACACCTGAAATTTCTCAATCTAACCAACATTATCGTTTGGTAGCACACATAGATGTCAATTGGAAATCCCCAATGACAAATAGGAGGTAGACACAACTTTCTCCCCCCACACATGAGTACTGTCAGAATTCACTAATAGGAAAAGGAGGACAGGAGTAGGAACATACACCTACTCCAAACATGGAATGCACATATATTCCTATTTCGGCAGCTATAGTCACCAAGCACATTCTAACAATGGTGAAAGAGAAGAAGCAAATCCCTGCCCATATTCTGGATACCTATCAAAATATTATAACATCTTCAACAACATCCCAGGGAAATAAACACAAATCTATCCCTATTAGTGGAGTGACTCAACAACATGTCACCTTGGAGCAGATACACACCTCTATTCCAGTCCAGGAGGGTCATGGGGCATACTCCCCCATGTCATACAAATAATCAAGTCGGGAAAATACACCCAATTTAAATGGAGATAATCAGTCTAACCTGACCATTTCTCCTGATTAGGTGCATTATTCTGCCCATAATAACCACTTTCGTCAACAAGTGGTTTCCAAAGTGAGTAAGCAGGTGTACAAGAAGAAGACCCATCCATCACAGTTGAAAAATCAAGATCCAATCTGCAATAAGGCCTTGCTCAATGATAGAGTTCTTGAAGCCCTCAAATAATTGTTTGTTGTAACTCAAGCTTCTACTCTCTCATTTAAAGATTCCAGAAGTAACAACAATAATTCTGAATGTCTTCATCAGACACTTCCGCATGAAGGATTGCTTCATGACAATTTGGTCAATCTCGATGTATCAACATCAGATGAGAGCCTTGATAACCCTCTGCTTGGTCAGAAAATCAAGGAGGAAAATGTTTCATCATTTTCTATAACCCATCATGGCGGTCCTCCCCATGATGATGAATTTAGTGGAAAAAGTACTCTCCATAGTAGTAAATCACATTTCTTGGAAAATTCTTCAATGGATAATGCAGTAACGTGAACGCCTTCTTATGTTGAGGAACTTGAAAATGTGAATCCAGTCATGTATGATGCCTTACCGCTAGCAGGTGAAATACTTTCTCAATCAGAAGATAGCTTGGGGTGTAGGTCATTCTCTAAACCACCCTTGAGCCATTCATCTTCTAATTTGACAAATTAATTCTCTACCAATCTTGTTGAATCTGATGAAGCAACAAAGAAGAACCAGCTTTGATCCAATTAGGTAGAATAATCTTTATCAAATGACAAAGAGGAAGTGCTGAATATGAGAAAAAAAAAATGGAGAAAGGTGAAATAAAGGTCATGTTTTGGCCTTTGGATGACTCTTTGTATGATATTCTAGAAATTTTGACAGAAAATTGTATTCATGATATTTGTCTCAACATGTGGAAAACTCATTGTCACTTAAAAGAGAAAATATTACCTTATGATGAATATCAAAATCATGTTAAGGTAATAGAAGGGTTGCAATGCCAAATTGACTTGGCATCTATCTAAGTTTCCCAACATCCAAAGGTTAAAAAGCAGCAGATAACCCTTCAGCGTGCATGACTTGGTGCATTAAAAAGGTTGTGACAGCTAATTACCAATGCCCTATCTGGTATTCATATCAGGGTATGGGGTGTTCATGGAGCATTTCATTTCACTATGCTCTCCAGTCAACAAATCCTGCCAAAAGTGGTCTCATGCAATGTTATTTCCCATAGATGGCTGCATCTAACTAGTTTTGAGTGTAATCAAAGGCTTGCTCAAGAACATGCCTCAACTAGTTCTTCCCAAAGTCAGGCATATAAAGAACAAATTGTCAAATTTCTCTTGAATCAAGAAAATGATAATATTGAACAGGATTCTCATTTAGAGCATGCACATCATCAAGTGATAGAGGTGTTAGAAATAATCCAACGATCATCTTATCCAGGTGATTTGAGTGGATATAGGATGATGCATCCGACCAATTTCCAGACTAAAATCTTCAAAATCAGGATGGATTTTAAGAAATTTTCAGGTATAGAAGCTCAAGAGCCACCTCATCTTTCCAGGATGGGGAATCTTTTAATCCAACCTTTGGGATCGATTGACAGGATTTGGGGAGTTGAGCAGGAAAAAAAGGAACTTCCCCAGTCCTCCGGACTTGGGACTTTTTCAAATTCTCAATCTATTTCTCAATGAAATTCAGTCTTCTCTCAATTAGGGAAGAAGCCACAATAGGAATGCAGAGCCGAATTATCAGGAGATTCCATCCAAATTACAGTTCATCAACAAGTTATTAAGGGATTGACCAAACAAAAGGAAATGTCTCATAAAGGACATGGAAAAAGACAGTATCACAAAAGCACTGACAGAAGGGCTGCAATGCGTTATGCATCGATAAATGTCATCAATGCCATAGTCACTGATCCCCCAGACCATGTGGCTCACTGAGAGGAATCAGATGAAGAAGTTATTATTCAAGAGGCTGTACATATGGAAACAAATGAAGGAGGTGTGTGTACCAGAAGCTAGAGGGATTCTCAGAGGCAAGACATTCCTTCAGGTAATGCCCTTCTATACTCCAGAAAGGAACATGCCAAGGAAAAGGGTAAAAGTCTGGTTACATCCAACCCTACCTCTGGAGAAGTCCAATCACTCTCATTAGAGGAAAGGTTCACACAACAACAAGAAGAAATGAATGAGTTAAAGAGGTTAAATTCAGAACTACTTCAAGGTAGTCTTCATCCTAATCATTCCAGAGTTAATCAATCAAGGTAATTTGTTACAGCTACTAGGGTGGATCAAGAATATACCCATTTACATGTACACCCTCATTGGTCTAATCCTATAGGTCATACACGATAGTAATAGAAAATACTATCATCAGTGGCAGTATCAGTCACCACACCCATCCAAACTCCAGTTATTGCACCTGATCAGGTCCAAGATCAACCATATGTTTCTCAAAAATTAATGACTACCATTGATTCATTAACATCTCGGTTGGAATCTATGGAAGGAAAGCGTGCAGAAGTTCAACAAAAAAAACTTACCATGAATGGGTGGATGTAATTCCTCCCCCATAAAATTTTTCGAATACCACGTTCCCAATTTTTAATGGTTCGGGGGATCCAAAAAAACACCTAACACATTTTGTTTCTCATTGTGATGCTATGATGGGAAATCCTCAACAATAATAAGTAGTTAAGCTCAGGTGTTTTGTGAAGTCATTATAAGGACCTTCTTTTGTCTGGTATACAAGTTTACAATCCCGGTTAATTACCGGGTGGGAAGATCTCTATCAAAGGTTACTTCTTCAATTTAGCTCAACATTACCAATGATGACAATTTTGATCTTACCAATTGCAAAAAAAGGAGAATGAAAGAGTTTTGGATTTCATTGCTTGTTGGAAAGGATTAACATATTCCTTACGTTTAGAACTCCCTCAAGAAGAGTTGCTGCAAATCTGTGTGGCGAATCTGCATGATGAATTACACACACCATTAATCCCTGTGAAATACACAGGAGGGTTTCAAGACCTTACTTCAATCACTCAGTAGATAGAAGACTCTATTATAAAGACTAAGGCTAAAACTCATGAAATTACAGTAGTTCCAGGAAGGATAATAGGGAAATTAGAGACTTCTACAGTTACACTTAAATTAGCACCTGTACCTGCTTCCACTTCAAAAACTTCATCATATCGAAGGGCTCCACCTCCTGAGCATAAAAAACAATGACCGCTTCATCAAGATGATCAATAAGATCAAAGGTGGGAACAATTTGAGAATTTAAAGAACAAATTTTATTCTTTCCAGAATGAACAAGTTTATGGTTACTTCATCTAGGCTCTGAAAAACAATTTGGTTCAGTGGTTGAGGCCCAAAAGGCCGAACAAGGAAGGAGATGAAGACCTTACCAACTATTGGTTGTTTCATCAAATGTCGGGGCATCCCATTCAGGAGTGTTTTGTCTTCAAAGACCTACTGTAAAAGATAGTGGACTCTAGACAAGTAAAACTGAAAGGTTCTTCGGCCCAGGTAGCATGTCTTACTGCTACTGATCCATAGGAAGGAGGCGAATGGCATGAAGTCAAAAGTAAAAATGCACAGAAATATGATGATTAGATGTTCAGGAAAATGATCAACCAAACTCATTTAATTTTACAAACACAATTGAATCAACCAATTGGGTCTTCTTATATGTCTTCCACATCAAAACCCCCTTCATCAGAAGGGAAATCCTCAAAGAAACAGTGTAATTTTAAGAATGAAGAGCAGTCATAAGAAGACGAGCTCGTGTCAAAACCTAATTTGTCCTTGACTCTGGTAGATTTTATGCCATTTGCTTCAAAAGCACAGGCACCGCCCCACAAAACAACATATCTTGAACTAGTTCATCAGGAAAAATATTCATTAGATGAAGAGTTGATTCTCGGTTCTGTTAACATGATTCATTTAACAGATCTCTATGCCAATGACAGTTTCGATCATGATGAGCCTAAGTTCCCTATATCTAACAGAGGAGTTAGAGGAAGAGATAGTGGTCTAGGATATAAGGGAAGACATGGATATTCCATAAGCCACTATTTCAATCCTACCCCTGCTAGAATTGTATATGCGGTAGAAACTCATGGAAAAGTCCTTCAATAGGCTCAACAGGAACAACATAGTTCTTCCACACATGGAAGATTCAGTCCTGAGGCAATTATTTTGGAAGGCCAGTTAGAGGTCACACCTTCTTCCTCTCAGAAAATAGATAGACCTAGTCGGTCTAATCTACCAAATCCAGGAGTGTTTCTAATTCCTGCCCTGATATGGGATGCATATAATGCTTAAGTATCAACTTCCAAGGAACCTGCAAAACCACATTTTCATGATGGAAAATTAAGACCTTTGGACCAAAAGTAAGATTTCTAGAAACATTTGCCCTAATTACCGGCCAAGTTCTCAATTCTGGATGCCTTGAATATGTCAGATGATCTTCGGGAGGCGCTTATTGAGGCTTTTTCAAGTCCTCAAGAATTCGAAACTGAAATTGTTGTAGCTGAGGTCTACCATATAGAGAATGATTATGTAGAATGCCATGCAGTTATATCTTTTACAGATGAAGATGAATATGATGTTGTACATGGACATATCAAACCTTTGTATGTATCTAGAAAAGTCAATGATATAGACATCTGACGACCTTTCATTGATAATGGCTCAAGAGTCAATCTCATTCCTATTCATACACTTCGTCAATTGAGCCTCACCAAATCTGATTTATATCCTTCTACTTTGATGTTTTAAGGATATGATAAGAATGAACAAGAACCTATAGGTGAAATTACACTCAGAATTCAGTTTGGAGACCTCGTGTCTAATTCATATTTCATGGTTGTTCGTCAGGACACAACCTTCAATATTTTTCTTGGAAGACATGGGCTACATCAACATGGGGTCGTACCTTCATCATACCATCAATGTCTCAAATATTGTGTCAATGGTCAAATTAGGACATTGTATGGTGTCAAGGACCCATTTAAAACGTGTGAATCTCAATACATTGAGGAATAATTCTATCACATGGAGGGAATGAAAAAAACCACGATGAATAAGGTTACCAAAATTAATGCTCCAAATGGTTTGGAATAAATTCCAGCAAACCCATTTGTACATGTGAGTACAGATTATTTGTTTCCTATCAATCAATTTGATAGGATAGACCTAAATCCGAAAACTCTTATGGAAACTTCCATAATGTCAATTATGGAAATCAAGAATAACAGCATGGGAGAAATTGTTGATTCACCAAGCAATGATGAAATCTTAGATGGAGATGTCTTCATTTCATCCACTAAAATCCAGAAATTCTATACTTCATCAACCAGGTCAGAAGAAGTTTTAGCAATATCAAAGGAAAACAATGATATTGATTCCCAATCCATCATCTCATCTTTATCACCCCAGGAAGACCCTTCATCATCAATACAGTCAGAAATGGTAGCCTTTTCTTCAAGATGTTCAAATTTTAACTTCTCCCCTAACCATGGAAATTTTTCTTCGTCATATAATATGCAAGTAGAAACGGAAGAAGTAACACATATTGAAGTAGGAGTGGAAGATATCAGAGATGATTCTACAGCATTTGAAGAAAGGCATCTCTACCACTATGGATGAACTCAGAGAAATAAATATAGGTACAAAAGAAGATCCACACCCCACTTTAATTAGTCTGGCCATGAATGTTGAAGAGAAAGAAATGTATACTTCATTTCTAAAGAAAAACTGAGATGTATCGGCTTGGAATTATACAGAAATGCTAGGTCTTGATCCCGATGTTGCCACTCATAATTTGGGTTCGACAGAAGAACATCGAGGATTCAAACAAGCAGTAAGAAGAACACACCCAGCTTATGCCTCCAAAATTGAAGCTAAAGTTGATGAACTTATCAAGGCTAACTTTGTCAGAGAAGTTCAGTATCCCAAATGGATGGATAATATTGTCCCTATGAAAAAGAAGAATTTACAAATTAGAATTTTCATTGACTCCAGGGATCTTAATCAGCATTGTCCCAAGGATGATTTTCCAGTTCTGATCACCAAACACTTAATTGATGCAACAGCTGGCTACGAAGCTCTTTACTTAATGGATGGTTACTCTGGGTACAATCAAATATGAATGTCCCTATAAGATGAATAGTCTACAGCCTTCAAAGCTCCTCAAGGTGTGTTTTTCTATCTGGTAATGCCCTTTGGCCTGAAGAATGCAAGTGCAATGTATCAACATGCCAGGTACCATATCTTCAAACCCTTTTTGGGGAATTTTTTTGAATGTTATGTAGATGATTTGGTGGTTAAATACAGAACACGTCCTAATCACTTTGACGATCTAGAAATCATATTCAACAAACATCGACAAAACAATTTAAAGATACCCCCTTGAAATGTTCTTTCGGGATAACCTCAGGAAAATTTCTCGGCTTTGTTGTACGCCATCGTGGTATCAAAGTTGATCTTGAGAAGACAAAATCAATCCTTGACATGTCACCTCCTAGAAATATGAAATAATTAAGAGGAATTTAAGGACACTTGGACTATATTCGGCGTTTCATTTCCAATTTGGCAGGTAAGTTTTTTCCCTTCACCAGATTAATGAAGAAGGGAGTCACCTACTAGTGGACTGAAGAATTTCAAGAAGAATTTGATATTCTCAAGAAATATTTCTTGAGTCCATTGATATTAATGCCACCCGTTGAAGGAAGAACACTTATTCTCTATGTGACATCTTTAGAGTGATCATTGAGTTCCTTCCTTTCCCAAAAGAATGATGATGGGAATGAAAACAACCTTTATTATCTCAGTCAGACTACGATCAAGGTAGAAACTCGATATTCAAGTATTGAAAAGTGCTGCCTAGCATTAAACTTTGTAGTTTAGAAATTGAGTCACTACCTGAAAATCATGAGGTCTAATTATTATCTCGCAATAACCCGCTCAAATTTATCCTAGTCGTCCAATGATTACAGGACGTCTGGCACGGTAGGATGTTATTTTGCTGTAGTTTGAAATCTAGTATGTGTCTCAAAAGGCAATAAAGGGCCATGCTCTGGCTGATTTCCTTGCTGAACACCCATCTATAGAAGATACATCTTTAAATATTGAACTTCATGATGATGAAGTCTTCTCTATTAAAGATAATATTCAAACATGGGAAATGTACTTTGATGGTGCCTCCAGAAGTCCAATAGGAAAGAAAATGGAAGATCCTAAATTTAACAAAGTTCGGTTAGGAATTGTGATTATTTCCCCAGAAAAGGCAGTTCTACCCTATTCCTTATTGTTGGAAGGTGGTACAAAAAATGAAGTAGAATATCAAGCAATCATCGCAGGCTTGGAATTGGCGCTTCATGCACAGGTGAATCACATGAAGGCTAAAGGTTATTCATATTTGGTAATAAAACAAATCAATGGGGATTATTCCATCAGAAAAGAAGAGTTAATCCCTTTTTGTGATTACGTTAGAGAGTTAATGGAAGAATTTCCTTCGGAATAGACATTTTATTATGTCCCGAGATCACAAAATGGCCAAGTTGATGCACTGGATAATGTAGCCACAACCCTGGCAGATCTAAATCGGGATGAAAAAATCATCAGTATTTCCCAACATTGTATAGTTTCACCTTTTGTTCAAATCAGAACAAAGTAAATCAATGAAATCAGTCCTATTTCTGAACCATATTGGACTACTACAGGATGGATGACACCTTTCAGGGAATACCTTCAAAATGGAACACTCCCACCTGATAGAGATGAGAAAGAACATGTCTGGGGACATGTGGTGAATTTTACTCTTTATGATAGCCCATATCACCAATTTTTTTTCTAAAAGAGAGGTTTTGATGTAATTCTCTTCAGATGTATAGATGGTGAAGAGACAATGACTTTCATGAGTGAATTTCATGCAGGATTTTTTGGTGCCCACCAGTTTGGACATAGACTTTCTGGTCAAATTTGAAGTCTTGGATACTTCTGGCCTTCAATGATTCAAGATTGTGTTGATTTCACTAAGAAGTGTCATTATTTCCAAGTATGTGCCAACTTCATTCATCAACCCCTATATTTCCTTCATACAGCTAAATACTCATGGCCATTTTCCACATGGGGAATGGATGTAGTAGGACCTTATCCTCCGGCTGCATCCAAGAAGTTTAAGTATATTCTTACTGCTACTGACTTCTTTTCCAAATGGGAAGAGGCAATACCTCTCAAAAAATTTTGTTCTAAAGGCATTGTTAGCTTCTTCAAGTCTAACATCATTACCAGATTTGGTGTCCCTCATACCATATTGACAGATAATGGCACCAACTTCTGTTCATCCGAGGATAGAAAGTGGTATCAAGAATACAACATCAAATTCAACCATTCATCTCGGTATTATGCATTGGCCAATGGCCAAATAGAGGCCTTCAATAAGACTCTTTCAAACATACTACAAAAGATGGTGGATAAATATAATAAATCATGGCCTGATAAAACTTTTCATGCTTTATGGGATTATCGGACCACCACCTGCACTGCTACACGGTCAACTCCATATTCATTGGTATATGGAACAGAAGCAGTCTTGCCCATTGAGGTTCAATCACCTTCGCTCAGAGTAGTTATTTGTGATCAGTCATCCACCGATGCAAAATCTCAGAAGAAATTTGATGAATTGGAATGATTATATGAAAAAAAATATTGTGCACCCTGCACCACATGGATGTCTATCAGAATCAAATAGCATTAGCTTTCAATAAAAAAGATCTTCATTATTCATTTATTCAAGGAGAATTGGTATTAGTCCTCAGAAAACCAGTGATACCGGAAAAGAAACCTCCAAAGCTTGATCCAAATTGGGAAGGAACTTTTTTAATACATAAGGTGTACTCCAATGGAGCTTATTCTTTAATCTCAATGAATGGAGAACTCATCACGACTCCAGCCAATGCCATATTCTTGAAGAAGTATTTTGTGTAACAAAAATGCTATCATCCTGCATGACGTTAAACTGTAAACAATCCCTTATATGTCCTACATGATGTTAAACTATACATGTTCATCCTACATGACGTTTAAACTATGAAAAAGTCCCTTAATACGTATACATGACGTTAAACTATGCACATGTCCTGCAAGTTGTTAAACTGCACAACAATACGTCCTAGCAACATGATTCTAAACTGTACCATACCCTTTTTCCCACATGATGTTAAAATATGAATCGTTAGGTTTTTTGTTACCTCTTTTTTCTCACACCGAGCATGACTCACGTGAGCTTAGAGTAAGCTTCAACCATAACACACTCTCTATGCTGCTAACCACACGTAAGTCCCAACACCATCTTCGGGTCATTTTCCTCAGGTAAAACTCGATCACCAATTCATTCTCAATAAAACTAAGCGGACTTTGATCCTTTCCTTCTAGGATGGGTACGTAGGCAACCTCCCGAGGTTCAAGCCCAAAACCAATGTCTTCACATTGGTTCACCATCATCCTACATGACGTTAAACTATGTATGTCCCTTTTGTCCCTACTTCATGAAACTAAACTATACAACACCATCGTCCTTGATATATTCCATTAAACTATACAGTCCCCCATTTTCCTCGCTGCAAGACATTAAACTGGATAGCAATACATCCTAAACTATGCAGCACCGGTCTATGCATATGACCTTAAACTATTCAAACTTTTGTCCTGTATAATAATAAACAACAATAGTCTCTGACACCCTCACCTGAGAGGGAATCATTATTGACATTGATCTCTAATCATGTCATATTCCAAGGACTACGTGCATACATGGCAGTGCCCGAACCTTTAATATTGGGTCCAACCATCATTGAACTAAAGTCCCCCTTCACCCTTTACATGTACGAAGCAAATCTGTATAGAGGATATTTCAAGAACTACATATGGTTTGATTCTCATCCCTATGGTATACGTAGGAATGTTTGCGAATCCATCGAATCCATCCCCAAGTCTTTGGGCCTAACCACAAACTCCACTTTCAGTCCCTTGGCTGTAAAGTCCCCCTACAAGCACATGAATGTGGTATAAAAAACTTGGTCTTTATTCACACCAGGTTTATAAGAAACACAGAATGTGTCTCCCTCATTATGGTCCGAGATCTATGACCCTAAACTAAGATCTCATACGCTCTCATCCCACATGATGTTAAAATGTATTTCAAGAACTTCATATGGCTTGATTCCTATCCTAATGAGATATGTAGTGAAGTCCAACATCTTAATTTAGGACCCAACCACAACATGATTATGGCCAACATTGGTCTATGTATCTCCTTCAGGCATTGGACAATACCCATTTTCAGGTGTCATACTCCTAACTTTAAATACTTCCAGATCTCCATAAACCTTTTCTTGAATTCTAGTCACAAAATGTCTGATACCTGAAAATTCTTTTTCCTGACCATGATGCACGTGCCCTTAGGAGGCCTTGCATAAATAGTCTACGTAATGGAACTTTTAGCCAAAAGATTCTATTATATGACTATGCAGCCAATGCCCTTAGGTGGACCTGCATAATTCAACCCCCCCTAACAGGTTTGTAAAATAGTGGTAACTTCATTATTGGGGGAAAAACTCTTTTTTCCTTATTGTTCTTAATGACGATATGTAGGGATCCACAAAAACAACCATCCTTAACATATTTTTCCCATACTCTTTTTCATGATATGAAAGTATTCAAGTCTATGGTTTATATTTCCCATCCCTATGTTTGGGTCAGACCTTTGCAGGAGTGACATTCATCCAATTCTTTGAAAATCTTGATTGGGAATATCCTCTCTATATTCATGAACCTCTCTCTATATAGCAGACTCTATGCTTTGGGAAATGTGAATCTCCATAAACTTTCACTGGATTTTAGCAATAGAAAAGTAAAATTTCTGAGAGCTCTTTTGCTTGACTATGCAACACGTGCCCTTAGGTGGCCTTGCATAAGTAGTCTACATAATGGACCTTTCATATAAAAGATGATATTATTTGACTATGTAGACAATTCCCGTATGTGGCCCTACATAATTCAACCCCCTAACGGGGTTTTAAAATAGTGGTAACTTCACTCTTAGGAAATACTTCTTCTAATGCCTTTTAGCCCTTTTTTCATATCATCCCTCAGATTAAAAATTTCTTTACTCATAGTTTACTTGTTTTCCCCCATGCTTTAATGTGGTAATATGTTTTCAATCAAATTGTCAAGGAATTGAGTCAATTTTAATCCATTCGGTCAATGCTATTCAATATTAAACATTTTCCTTTTTATGTCCGACATGTATGACGTTAAACTTCCAACAAGAGATAGGGTACTCATTAAATTGTGAACCTATAAAAGGAATTCTGAACAAAAGTCAAGTCCCAGCTCACTAAGAATACATTTTGTATGATTTAGTCAATATTGAGCAACAAAAAGATGCAATGTTTGTGGTGTTGTTTGTATAATCCTAGAAAAAATCAAACTATGCTTACTAGTCCCATTGGATTAGGTAAAAAAAGTTAAGTAGTTAGAAAGAGAATGCAGGTACAAATGATTGAAGATGCACTGTCTTTTTCATTGATGCACAAGATTAGAAGAACATCCACACATTGCAGTATCTTATATTTTTCAAGAATTACAAGAGGCTTTCAACATAACTTTTCTTTTGATTTACGACATCCTGAGCTTCATCAGTATCCACTTGAAGTTTATTCACTCGACCAGCTTCACTCATTTCAGCTGGATGGAGTGCGTTCTTGGCATCTGCGATGGATTTCATACCATCCATTTGGACTCCATATAATGAATTTTTAAGCTGGTCAAGTTACCCAGTAATGGCATCTAGCTATTGCTGAAGCTGCATCTGCTGGACAACTTTCTTCATGATCTTCTGCTTCAGCTTTGCTGCATGATCATCCTCAGCTCGGGACACCGCAGCCTCGAAATTCACTGATATTGGTTATTAGCCTCACTCTGATCAGATCTTGATGACACTTTTTCTCCTGCTACCTCCTTAAGATGACTTGTTTCACCACGGTATGGATCTCGGGATATCCAAAACCGCCAAGTCTCAGCATGACAAAAAAGGATGACAGTCACAGTATCTTTGAAGATAGCTCTTTAAGAGGCACATTAGATAGGATCTTCCATATATTCTGCCATTCCTTACGATGTGAGAATTAGAGAACCTTTTACACCTCTGGGTCTAATTCATCATCGCTATCACAAGGGGGGAATATAGTCTAGGATTAATGCACTTAAGGAAGTTCCCTATTCTTCTCCTTCCCCCTTGACCCTTTGTACTTCACTTTCTACTCCCGTTGGGGATGAGGCTGAGGATTCACCTCTAGATATAGCCACTGAGGTTGACAGCCCTACATAGTCAATTTAAATCTTTGGTTAGTTTCAAAGGATTACAAAATTTTATTAGATGTCCTGTAAATTAAGTACAACCAAAAATATTTTCATCTTTTACCCAACGGTAGATCAGCAGAATTAGAAGTCTCCTCCCCGTCTTTCCTAGATTCAACAGGATTTTCAGGATGGGTTTCTAGAAGCTTTTCCTGGTTAATCTCCACTTGAGATAGCGTCTCTTCAATTATAGGGTTGTCTCTACCCCCTTAAGGCATTGAAAGATCAACATCTTTCTCAGACAGAACTGCACATTTCAACCAATCATGGTCAGAGTTGTAATAAAAAAATTAATAGGATGAAGGATAATACTGACGTCAAAAATCTTTTAAATCACATGGTAATTTAACATTATCTAAAATTTCTTCAAAAGAAGCACCATGTTTCATCATTTCATCTAGTGATATCATAGATTCCTATTTAGTCTAACCAGTGGGAGCATTTGACATGTCTTCTTGGCGACCCTACTCCTGCAACCTCTAACCCCAGATAGCTTCCTCAGAGAAAGTTGTGGAGTCAGTTTTAGTGGTCTCCAAATGTTCTGGTAAAGGTGTTGAACCTAAATAATCATAGAATGGAAGTCAGTTGATGTTTTCATTCAACGTTCTATGAAGTATTGTTAATTTACTAAAAGCAGGCTCTTCTCTCCTTACAGTAGCAATAGGAGCAGTACTGGGAACAGACGCCGGCTCTTCTTCTCTCATCATTTCTTTAGGAGCAGCCAGGTCAGCATGAATTTGTAGCTGTTCACCAGCACCCTTTGTCGTCCTCAGAGGAGGGTCAATCCTCTCCCTTAAAGGGGAAATCGAAGAACCCCCTGTAATCCCAGGAAGTATGAGCAACCTTTTCATGAGTTAGTATTCATGACTATCCAAAGGACTTACCACTACTAATAAAGAATCTAGCTGTGGACTTCTTCCTTCGATGCCTTTGTTTCTTTGACTTTTTGGGTGTGTTGACATCGTCGCCTCCAAATACAGGTATCGGAGTGTAAATCCATGTCTAACTCCTCATCCATGACTTGCTGGCCTGGAAATTATTTACCTGGGTCATGAGGAGATTCTGGGACTCCAAGAGCAGTGCCGCCAGGGCTGTAATGTGGTGAAGGGACCTCATTAGTTCCTTCTTTAACAAGCTGTGGGATGAAGAAATTAATTTCCTTGAGTAAAAAAGCTTTGACTGAACTCGAGTTTCAAATAAAATAAGGAAAGAAATTTATATCTTCAGGAGCCACTTAATCGTTCCACTCCTCATCTACTAAAGCACCAATCCCCTCAATGGTGCCATGATCCATCATTTCCTTCACCCACTTGGTGATAGGAATGGAATCATCAGTGGTATATATGAGCATTTACATCTCTCTGATGTAATCCTGCACTTCATTGGGGTTATCCTTGAAGCGAATATCAGCAGAATCCAGGAGATCCCCCACTCTGGGGATATATATCCCTTCGCATAAGTCCATCCAGGCGGTTTTAGCACACAATATAAACTCTTCCATGTCTGGACAGCCTCTGGTCGTAAATATTTAGAATGTGCACTAGAAGGCCACAAGGAGGGTCCTACAATTTGGTACTTCAACTTCTTTCCATCTTCTGCAATCACAGATAAATGATAAGAAAATGAAACTTGTTTCTTTATAAAATAATGGAGACTAAATTGCCTCAAAAATATAACTCACCATGAGTCGATGGAGCATGTCTCTTGACTCTGGCAGGAGGATTATATCTGTCATGAGGCCATTTTGATGCATGTCATGCCTCATCATCCCCATATTGGGAATCTGGTGAATTAGCCCCGGGTAATGAACCCGGTGAATCAGATCTCGGTGAGGAAGAGTCACCTTCCATATTGAAGGTTTTTTTCCTGACACTTCTCTTTTTACTCCCCACCCCAAAGATAGGAAGATTCAATACCCCTGCCGGGTATGATGCTACCCAGTTCTTGGCTTACCATGTAGTCAATTGACTCACCACTCCAACAACTGGTAGATCAAACACTACCCTAGTCTTCTCTATATCTGTCAGCAACCATAGTTTTTGGGAAACCATTGGATGCTGCTCTGACCTGAAATCCACGGGAAGGGATACAACAATCTGATTCAGACACTTGAATTGGCATGAAAATCTATATGGAGCATATGCCTCACATATAATCTCTTCGTCAATTCTTCTGGCCAATACACCATATCTGCAAGCCAGCATATATGACCTCAATTCTAGGATAGCTGTTCCATCATCAACAAACCACATGGTTGGCGGGTTTCCATAAGGAAATAAATGAAATTCCATGAACATGCTCCACCCCACCATTAGATCATAGGAATTAAGGGACAATGGGGAAATTCTAGAAAATGCATGCACCGATGGCCAAAAAGAACTTCCAGGAACCTGTACTCCACTCTGTACAATGTATGTCCTAAAGTGATTGGTGATCCATCCCCACAAAACATGGAATGGTCCCAATATTCTTAAAGGATACTTACCCATATAGATATGGAGTAAGCTCCTATGAATATTCACCAAAACAAGGGTGTCCAACCCAACCATTTTTCTATCAGCCAACATGGCTGCAACAATGAAGGTCCTTGGCCTGATTCCTCCCTTTTAATCCCTAACTGGAAGAGGATAAACACTGATCCACAGAGCTAGGAAGCCCACTAGATGAGTCTTCTCTGGGATTCATTGATCCACTCCATACCCCCACATTTCAAACTCTCCCGCTTCTAGAGTTGTCCAGAATGTGCCAAGAGCACCCCTCTTCTCTACACTAGGGCAGCTGGTAGGATGAGTACAGGTGGGCCCCATCGCCTTCTTCTTGATGAGAAACATATCAATCTAGTCCTCTGGATGAATATCTTTTCTAGAATGAGTTTTGATGGATTTTTAATTCTTTAGCTTGAAAAATATCTTCATCATCTCCCATGTTAAGGTCAAAGTCTTCTCAAAATCATTCCACATCGCCTTCGGAGGGATGAACTCATCATACATGTCTCCCAGAATTGGAGCCCCCGAGATCTTGTAGACATCCCACAAGATGATGCCTACTTTTCCATGATTCAGATGGATTGAATTGGTTTCTGGGCTCAGTGGATGATTAACTCCGTCAAAAAATCATTATTCCTATAGACATATTTCGGCCCAGCCCAGACGACTTCATATATTGCAGCTCCCTTCAAATCCTTGATAAACTCTACCCAGGTTTGTCTCACCCAATATTCTCACATCCAAGTTGGATTCACAACTCCTCCAGGATGGAAATCCCAACTCTTTTTCCATCCCTTGGATTGGTCTATTTGAGAATTTCGGAAAATAGAGGGATAGAAATGTTGTTACAGTTCATGCTTATGAGGCTTCAGATCTAGAGAACATGGGATATGATGAATTATGAATGCCTTATCCACTATTCTAGCATTGAAAAATGATCCTGCAACTGAGACATTTTCCTAAGAGAAATTGGTGTAAGTCTGAAACTAGGAATGAGGAATATAATTCTTTGCCTCTGGAATGTTGACTCCTTGTAGATGACCATGGCCATATAAAGGCAAG
Organism: Viscum album; assembly: GCA_963277665.1. Lineage (NCBI taxonomy): Eukaryota > Viridiplantae > Streptophyta > Magnoliopsida > Santalales > Viscaceae > Viscum > Viscum album. Next base: position 270,503 of record CAUJRU010000387.1, on the reverse strand, counting down.
TAAATGCTCTGTGGGAAATTGGCATGATATTTATTCAAGTACTTAGCCAAATCTAGAAGAGTGATATCATAGATAACATAATAGTCATGGCCGACAATGTTCATCATGTCATCTATTCTCTTGCTGGCCAGCTCATCAGTCGATCTAATTTTCCTTGGAGCCATTGAATCTACAAAAAGATCAAACAGTTAACTTTTATGTAAGTCTATTTTTATGAAATATTTGTGAATAAAAAAAAATGGATAAGGAATTAAGGCGGGCATGTTTTTCCGTGCATGTTTTTCCGCGCAAGTATTGCCGTGCATGTAATGTCACGCTAATGATGGAGTGTAAGTCAAAATCCTTACTAGAGAAGCATGACACAAAGAAGAGAGATCAGCCGAGAAAATCAACACACTTGTGTGACAAGATCTCAAAATCTTTGGATGCATGATGGTTTGTGCGAAGTGACGCCCATATATATAGGCGAACCCGTAACCCTACGCGCCTGAAACCTGTGCACCGCTGAACCTTAGTTTCTCTTTTCCCTCAGAGTCAAATCCTCTTTCCTTTTCCAATTCCAACTCTGAGGGGGACTTTTGTTGACTCTCCTTTCCATCACAGAGTCCAGTGAATGGAAAAGGGAAACCCCTTAAGATAAATGAGGGTCACCCTTTGAAGAACATCAAAAATTGACAAAAGCATATACCAGGAACCCATTTGGAGGGATTCACGCATGTTTCCTGCACACCGCACAAGTCACTTGCGCTCCACCTATGGGTCATGCAAGTCACTTGCGTACCACCTATGGGTTGCGCAAGTCACTTGAATGCCCTATTCTTTTTTTTTTCACCCTAGGTGCCCAGTGGCCTATAAATATCCCCTTTGGGCCCCCCCATTTTGAGAGGAATTTTCCCAAACCCAGATTCAAGATCTGGTCACCCAAGACTTTGTCTGATGTATTCTGAACACTTCTAAGGTAATTCCTTACCTAGAATAGAAGCTCTATAGTGGAAGAATAAGGCATAAGTGTTAGAACTCATCAATACTTACACGCCTAAGTGTCCAACTCTTAAGGGAAATGAAGAAACTTGCACGCCGCCTTTCCCTCTCAAGGGAACATGCGTGCCACCCTTCTAGAAGCCTATAGGGATGATACTAAGGGCGTGATTTCAAAGTCTCCCATGTATTACCCTATAGATTCTTCGTCACCCAAGGTGAATCATGTAGCTCAAGCCTACCTGTATGACCAGGACTTGCGTGCCAGAACGATACTTGCACGCCACCTTCCTAGTCACCTCTTTTCCTCAAATGAACCTCTCCTCTTCAAGACATAGCCTTCAAAACCATCTTCAAAGCCATTTATGGCATGGTTACTTTGTTGTCTTCCTTATCTGAAAGTAATTCTGTGGGAACCTCTCCCAAAACCTCATGACTTACAAGATTTATGTCACCACATTTAGTGTTTTCTTATATAACCTCATCCTTTGAGAGGAGAAGATCTTTTGATTTGGGCCTCCTTCTCAGGAGTAAGCCCCAGTCATAGTTTCCTTAATCATTGGAAATCCTCCTCAAGAGTAAGCCACAATATTAATTTCTTTTGATTTGGGCTTACTTCTCAGGAATAAAACCCAATAATAAGTACCTCTTAATTTGGGATTCCTTTTTTGGAGTAAGTCCCGGGTTAAAATTCCAAATCTCCATAATGTGAAAATACATTTATGGGCCCTGATCTTGGGCTTCTTTCCTAAGTCCTAGTCTTCATTTACTTGGGTCATCATACATACGTAAGCCCCACATCATTTCTCATAACTGCAACTTTCATGGAACCATCTTCAATTTTATTGATACCTCTTGTTTCTCACACTAAGTATGACTCACATGATCTTAGAGTGTAAAAATAATCATGACATCTTTTTTGGGCCATTAACTATGCATAAACCCCATATTTCTTTGCCCAAACTACATGGAATTTGATCTCTGTCTTAAAGGTAGAGTACTTAGGAAGCCTTTATAAGGTTCAATCCCATCTTTCATTAATTATTTTCCATCCCTTATGACATTAAACAATATCCTTTTGATTGAATTACATGGGTTATGATTCCTTTTTAACAAGGATACGTAGGTAGCCCATCTACGGGTATGATCCAAACTCTGAAATAATCCCTGTCTTTCTAAATGACAATAAACTTCAAGTGCCCCATTGAGTGGCTTTAAAACTAGTATGGTCATCATAATGACCCAGAAATTTCTATATAATATATTGAAGTATACCATTGACTAAGGATGTATAATACATACGGATGATTATCCATTGATAAAGAACCTCAAATACATATAAAAGATTCTCTAAATCCCATACATATTAATCCTCTATTGACAAATCTAACGGAAAACTCATTTTCATGATTGGTTAATTAATAAGGATTCGTGAACATAACTTAAATATATAAGAGAGTCCCGGAGTAGGCAATAATTCCCCGCAAAAAGGTGTGATGAGCCTGACCTCCCATCCTCTCGACCAATGCAAATTCTTAAGCCTCATCCATTCACAACTAATGAGCACCTGCCTTTGAAAAGTAGGTCTAAATGGATATAGAATCATTGGTTGTTTCCGGTTCTATGAATAAACCCGTTAGAAACTGATTGGATAGTTTGAACCTTAAACAAACAAGGTCATACTTATTTCCAAAAGAAACAACCATCCAATGCTTTTTGAAATCCAATAACATCTTGTGACACAACACATTTATTTGGGGCCCAAAAATACTTATCCACATTGAAAAGTATGGAAATTCATAGTATCAAATTAAAGAATAGAATGAATCTGAAAAAAAAAGAATAATTAAGAAGTAATATCTCTACTATAGTTAGTGGGGATAATAAATAGCATGAGTTAGTGTTTTTTATTCTTTTTATGTGACTTTTGATTAAACCATTTCCTATAATTAGATTTCAGTAATTTTATTCTCTTTATTTTGTTTTATAATGTGTTTTCACTCCTTTATAGTGGGGGAGCCTGAATCTGAATAATTTTTTATGCCTTTTGTGAATCCTTCATGCTTTAGAATATTCCCTTTTCTTCGAATTGGTGGTTCATCTCTATTGCTGGTGACTTTTTCATTAATATTAGAGAAACCTTGGTGGGGGAGATACCTTTAATACTTGGTCATTTCGAAGACATTTGACTCATTCATATTCACTTACTTATTTCATGTTTCTAGTGATGCATCAATTTGGTATTAGAGAAGTAGCTCGGAATATGTAAATTTTATCACATTCTTCTTATTGATCTTCACCATGTCTTAGAAGAGCGGATCTTCTACTCTTTCGGCATGGGTAATTCCCAATACATAGCTAAAATAAAAAATTACTCAAATAAGTGAGAAAAATTCTCAATTTTCGAGAAAATGACAATGTGATTCCCCTATACTATAGTGGCGTCACTAACTTCCTTCACCACATAATAGGTGCAATCTGTCACCGTTATATGAAGATCATACAAATGGTAATTATTTTATCGAATCAGAGGTAGATATGAGAAGAAGAGGAGATGATGAAGATATTGAAAGATTATTGAATATTGACATTATAGAATTTGATAGAAGTATGAATCTAGATGATTTTTTAGATTGGGTGTAGGAAATTGAATGATTCTTTTAATTTAAGAATTATTTCAATAAGAAGAAGTGCATGGTATTTATTACGAAATTTAAAGATTAAAAATGAATTATGTTATAAAATATGAATAAATAGTGGGAAAATGATGGTAAATACATAATAATATCATGGGAGAAGATGAAAAATCTTTCTGGAGGATGATTTGTGCATGAGAATTGTTATCTAGAGATTTATCTCTGAATGCATAGATAGTGAAAAGGAGATAAATCCATTGAAGAGTATATTCAGGATTTTGATCATTTATTGATGTGAATTGATGTTCAAGATTACAAAGCGGAAATGATTATTAGGTTTTTGTGTGGATTAAAAGAATAAATTATGCATTCAATGTTGTTACAACCATTCTTATAACTTGATGATGTTTTCAAGATGATTATCATGGTGGAAAAGAAAAAGTGAACATCAAAGGCACATATAATCAAGAACTGTAATCAAGGTACATTTTTTTATAATGGAATTTATTATTAAAAAATATATTGTTGGTGAGAAGGAATTTGGAAGGGAAATGATGTTGGATAAAGGGAAAGATAATGTCATGGAACAACCAAAGATAAAATACAACTCTATTGAATGTGTGAATCTATCGTGCATAAAATTTCATGGGTATGGTCATTTTATGGCCAATTTCCCTAAAACTTTAACTATTACATTAAATGAAATAGAAGATATTGAAAAGTAAAATACAAGAGGATGAACATGGGGGTGAATAATATGAAAATTAAGGCCAATTTGTGGAAGAAGCTGTTGGGGGTAACATTCTTATGCTATGAAGAGTTTACCAAGCTCAAATCTTTCTGGAATAAGATCAATGAGAAAATATGTTCAAAACTCATTTCACCACTGATTAGTGAGTGTGTTTGGTGATTAATAAAAATGGGAGATGTAAAAAGTTTGCTTCAACAACACTGGTGGATAAATTGAAGCTTCCAACTCAGAATCATCCTCGATCATGTAAATTGTAATGGTTGAATAATGGGAGCACACTCTGAGACAAGAAACAAGTTCTTATTTCATTTTAAATTGGTAATAACAATGTTGATGATTTATTTTATAAAGTTATTACAATGTATTATTATCAATTTTTTTTGGGAAGTAATTTTATGTTTGATAGGTAAGTTAAATATGATAGGAAGGAGATTACATATTCTTTCTGATCTGGGGAAAAGAACATGAAAATTAATCCTTTGAAGTCTTCTCAAACTCATCAACAATAATTTATTCCAAAATCTCCTAAAGAAAGCCTCTTTATTATTAAAGACAAATTGGATAAATTAATCAATAATAAATATCCATTTTTTATTATTGATAATGGATAATTCATTCCAGGAGGAGAAGATCCATCACCATCTGCTAGCTTATTCCCTGATTGAGTAATATCATGATGTTTTTTCTAATGATATTTTAGTATTATTACCTCAATTTTGAGGCATTTAACACTAGATTGAGATCATATTAGGTGAAAAATTTCCTAATAAACAAGCATATTTTTGTAATCCTAGAAAATCAATGGAATGGGAGATATAACTAAATGAATTGATGTGCTAAGGCTTTATAAGGAAAATAATGATCACATGTTCATTTCCATCATTGTTGGTGATGAAGAAAGATGGTACGTATTTCATATTTATTTATAATATAGGTATCAATATTATTACCATTAAATACAGGTCTTATATTCCATTAATCAATGATATTCCTAATGAATTACATTGTTCAAAAATCTTTTCAGAGGTTGATCTTCAATGTTGATACCATTAGATTCAAATGAATGAATGGGATTGGTGGAAAATAAAATTCAAAACCAATGGTGTATTGTTTGAGTGTCTAGTCATTCCATTCAACCACTTAAATGCTTCTAGTAATTTTACGTAACTCATGAAGGACGTTCTAAAACCATTTATTGGTAAATTAGTTGTTGTTAATCTGGATAATATATTTGTTTAAAAAAAGGACGTTGAGATCCATGTGGGTCATCTTTGGTGTATATTTGGGTTTCTGTGGAAACAAACAATATATGGAAATCTTTAAAAGTGCTATTTTTTAACACATGTATTTTTGTTGGGATATGTAGTATCAAAATAAGAAATCAATGTGAATCAATCAAATATAGAAGAAATAAATTCTTCTCACAATCAGAATCCATCATTGAAGTGAGGGGTTTTCAAGGGCTAAAATCCTTTTATTGTCTCTTTGTTTAATATCTATGCATTGTCATGGTACCTATCACTAAATTCTTTAAAATTGGAAATTTGAGTGGTCAAAGGTGGAAAATGAAGAATTTTAAATCATTAAGAAAAAGTTGAGTGAAGCACTAGTTTTGGAATCACCTGATTTTGATAATGTCATTGAAGTGGAGTGTGATGGAGGTGGAGTTGGAATAGGAAGTGTTCTAATTCAAAAGAATCACACTATTGCATATTTTCATGAGAAATTGAATGAATCGAGGATGAATTATAGAACCTATGATAAGTAATTCTATTCGACTATAAGAGTCATAGATCATTGGTCAATTTATTTGAGACCAAATCAATTTTTTATTCATTCTAGCTATCAAAAATTAAGATTTATCAATGGTCTACACAAACTATGTTTGATGCCTAAATGTGTATGAAATTATTGTAATCATTATAATTTGTGTAAAATATAAGAAGGGGAAAGATAACCTGGTGGAAGATGCTTTATCTCAATGTTATGTATTACTTACTATTATTAGAGCTCAAATTCTTAGGTTTCATCATATAAAAGTATATTATCAGTATGATCTGGAGTTAAATGCTATTTTAATACAATGTAAAATTATATTTATAGAAGATTATTCTGTAAAATATGTGTTTCTCTTTATGAGAAACAATCTGTGTGTTTCAAAGTGTAATTAGAGGGAATTTCTCATTCAGTAGGCACAGTAAGGGGGACTTTCTGGTCAGCTTAGAATCCAGAAAAACCTTTGAGATACTAAATTAGTATTTATATTGGATGAATATTCAATCATATATAAAATATATTATTTTGATATGTGGGACATGTCAAAGAGGAAATAATCATTTCAATCATGTTTTATACACACTGTTACCTATTCTGGAGCATTTATGGGAATATCTAAACAAGGATTTCATTATAGTTTTACAAAACTCAGTGAGGTTAAGATTCAATAATGGTTGTTATTGATCGATTTGATAAGAAAGTTCATTTCATATATAACCCTAAGATGAGAGATGAGGTTAAAGTGGAAGATTTGTTTTTCAAATAGATTGAATTCCTTTATGGAATTCCTCACAACATTGATTCCTATAGAGACACTAAATTTCTCATCCATTTTTTGAAGAAATGATGGGGGAAATTCTATACAATGATTCTTTTTAGAACAACCCATATCCCTAAAACTACTAGAGAAATGGATGTTACCAATTGTACATTGTGAAATATCCTGAGAACATTAGTGAATAAGAATATGAGAGATTGGGATTATATCTTGCACAAGGTGAATTTGAATAAAATTTATCTCCCAACTCTACCACTCAACATTCTCCATTATAAGTGTTTAATGGAATCAATCCAGCTACTCCTAAAAAATTTTCTCTTTAAAACTCAGTTTTATGGTGAATATTGATGTGGAGAAGAAGGAAAAGTATATGAAGAAGCTTCATGAATCTATTTGTGTGAAAATACAAAATTATAATGATGAATATAATTAGTGATCTAACAAAGATCAGAATAAGTCCATTTTCTAACCTGGAGAAAAATCATGGGTTTAACTTCATATAGAGAGTTTCCATCCAAAATGAAAATCAATATGGACCCATGAGATGAAGCTCTATTCAAATTTCATGAACGAGTGGAAAAAAATGCCTACAAAATCTATTTACCTGATGATTTTGTTGGTGTTTATGCAATGTTTGTCATTAGTGACTTATCTTCATACATTAAAGAATATGATCCAATTTATTTGAGATCAAATATTCTCCAATCACGGGGGAATTATATGCATCAAATTCCTCCCAAGGAGTAGAATTTTTTTTAAACATTTTGAGCCCTATTGTTATTCGAATTGGACCAGCCCACACCTTTTGACTTCCAACACCATGGTGGGCCACAGCACACTTATTTGTGGACCAAAATAACTTATCCACATGGAAAAGAAAGGAAATTAGTATCATTACATTAAAGAGGAGATATTACATATAAAAAAGAGTAATTAAGAAGTAATTTAACTACTTTAGTTAGTTGGGTCATTAAATAACATGGGGTATATTTTTTGTTTTTTTATGTTCCCTTTGAGTGCCCCATGCCTTGTAATTTGATTTCGGTCATTATACTCTCTTTATTTTGATTTTATAATGTTATTTCACTGATTATTATAGGGGAACATGAATATAAAGAATTTTTTAAGCTTGTTGTTGATCTATATTTCTTTAGCCTCTTCCCGTTTTTAGGAATTGGTGGTGCATCTCTAGTGCTAGTGAATTTTCCTTTATTGTTTGAAAAACCTGGGTGGGTAGTTTTTCCTTTAAGACTTGGTCATTACAGATTCATTTCATTAATTCATCATCACTTACCCATTTCTCAATTTTGGTGATACATAAAAACCATGAAAACCATAAAAACCCTTAAGAGCCCTAAAAACTATAAAAATACCAAAAAACAATAAAAACCATATAAATTCAAAAAAACCTAAAAATCCCTAAAAACATAAAAAACCCTAAAACCCTAAAAACTATAAGAGAACATTGAAAACCTAAAAACACTTTAAACCCCTAAAAAACTGAAAATTTTAAAACCCTAAAAAACCCTAAAACCCTAAAAACCATAAAACCTCTAAAAACATTAAAACCCCATAAAACCCTAAAACCCACTAAAAACTATAAAAACCCTTTAAACCAAAAAAACATTTAAATCTCTAAAAATCCTTAAAAACCCTAAAAACTCAAAAAACCCTTTGAAACCCAATGATTCCCCCACCCTAAAAACCCAAAAATCCTCAAAATCCCTAAAAACCCTAAAATAATATAAAGTAACAAAAAATACCAAAAAATAAAATAAATCCTAAACCCAAGAAAAACCTCAAAAACATAAAAACAATTGAAATCCCTAAAACCTAAAAAATTATAAAAACCATAAAACCTATAAAAATATAAAAAATCCTAAAACCCTTAAAAAAATTAAAACCTTAAAAACCAATAAAAACCAATAAAAACCAATAAAAACCCTAAAAATATTAAATCCTCTAAAACCCATTCAAACCCCTATAAAAGTTAAAAACTCTAAAAATCCTTAAATAACCTAAAAAAATAACCCTAAAACCCCTAAAAACCATAAAAACAAAAAATCCCTTAAACCCCTAAAACCCTCAAAATCCACAATACCCCTAAAAATCATAAAAATAATTGAAAATCCCTAAAAATATAGAAAACCCAAAAAACCTAAAAACTCATAAGAAGACCCTAAAAACATAAAAATACTTAAAAACCCTAATGACCCAAATAATGAAGAAGACCCCTAAAACTCTAAAAACCCTAAAACCATAAATTCTATAAAACCCTTTAAACCCCTAAAACCAATAAAAACATAACCCCTATTAAAAACTCAACAAAATCTTTAGACCCCTATTAATATTAAAAACATAAAAACCATGTAAAACCATAAAAAACTCAAACAACCCCTTAAAAAAATAAAAATCCAAATCCCTTAAATTTTCTATAAACAATAAATACCATTAAAATCCTACAAAAACCATAAAAATATTTAAAAACATTAAAAAAATCTAAAATGCTAAAAAAATCCTAAAAAAATCATAAAAACGTAAAAACACTTAAAACCCCTAAAATCCTAAAAAACCCTAAAACCCTAAAAACCCCTAAAGACATTAAAAACCCAGAAAAAAATATAAGAGAACACTAAAATCAATAAAATCCCTTTTAACCCCTAAAATTTTAAAAATTCTCTAAAAACATAAAACCCTAAAAAAACTCATAAAAAACCAAAAATACCCAAAAAACCTTATAATACATAAAAACCTTTAAAACACCTAATTCCCCTCAAAATAAATAAAAACCCTAAAACCCCATAAATCCCATGAAAAATCCCAAAAAATACTTAAATATATAAAAAGCTATAAAAACCTTGAAAACCCCTAAGAAAACCATAAAACATAAAAACAATTTTAAACTATAAAAATCATAAAAACACTAAAAAACCTATAAAATTAAAAACCCTAAAACACTGAAATCCATAAAATCCCAAAAAACCCAAAAAACCCTAAAATTCACTAAAAACTAAAACCTCGTTAAACCCCTAAAAATTTAAAAACTCTAAAAAACCATTAAAATAATAAAAAAAATTTAAAATCCCTAAAACCCACTAAAACCCCTAAAAACTCTCAAAATACATAAAAAATCTAAAAAATAAAAACCCTAAAACCCCGAAATACTCCTAAAAACATTAAAACAAAAAAAAACCTTGAAACCCATTTAGAAAAACATTAAAACCAAAAAACAATTAAAACTCCTAAAAACAAAAAAAACTATTAAATCCCTATGAAACCCTAAAAACCTTGAAAAACCATAAAAACCATAAACCACTAAAAACCATAAAACAACCTACCATCCCATAAAATCCCTAAAAATAACTATCAACTTTAAAATATCCTTAAACCCCTAAAAATTATAAAAAAACTCAAAAAACAATAAAACAAAAACACTCAAATAACCGTAAAACACACAAGATCCCTACAAACCCTAAAAAACCATACAAATACTAAGGAATTTACAAAAAACCCTAAAGAACTAAAAAACTCTAAAAACCATGAAAACCCCTTGTAGAACCTTCAAACCTAAAAAACACATAAAATACCTAAAAACATAAAAAACGCTAAAAACCATCAAAACTCATAAAACCCGAAAAATCATAAAAAAATACAAAGAACCTTAAAAATCGATAAAAACCTTAATACCCACTATTAACTCTAAAAACCGTTAATCCACTAAAAATGTTAAAAACAACCAAAAAACATAAAATCACAAAATACAAAAAAAATAAAAAACTAAAAATACCATAAAATCATTAAAAATGCATAATATCCTTTAAAACCCTCAAAATACCTAAAATAATAAAAAAAAAAAAAAATCCTAGAAACCATAAAAATTTCTAAAAATCTAAAACCCCATAGAAATATTAGAAAAACCTAAATTACTTAAAGTAATTAAAGCCCCTAAAACCCTAAAAAATGACAAAAACCCTAAAACACGAAAAACCCAAATGACCCTAAAAACCATAAAATCCCAAAGACATTTAAAAGCCTTGGAAACCCATTAAAACCCTAAAAACCACTAATAACTCTAAAAACCCTTTAAACCCATAAAAATATTTAAAAAATCTAAAAACCCATAAAACCGAGGCTTGCGCTGATGTTTCCCCGGTGGATTGGGTGATGATGCTGAGGGTTTCTGCCTTCGATCCAGATCTGAGCTTCCGATGGGTTTCTGTTGACTTTCTGTTCTGATGCATGTCCCTTTTGGCGCTTCGGTTCTGTTCTCAGCATTGGTCTGAACTGGCGATGTTCTTATGTTTGAAGAAAGTGGTCTTATTTTCTTTGAACATGGCTGCGATGAAGATTCAGCGGTGGGGTGCAGGCAAGGCAGACATGGAGTCTACTTTTAGGGTTTTAGGAGCTGCGGATCTGACAGTGATGCTCGATCGGGGAGTCAAGGTTCATTTTTTTCTTGCTTCTGTCGATCTCCTGTATTTTTGCTGCATGTTGGTTTCTATGTTGGATTTTGGAAGTGATTTGCATGTTCCTAGTAGCCGCTGTGGTGATGATGCTTGGTCTGGTTGTGCTTTATTGTTGCTGTTGATTCATGTGCTTGCTGCAAGACGTGAGTTCTCCTTCTTAAGGTGGTATTGCTTGCGGTTGATGGGTTATTCTATGGTTTTGTCCTTCGCTTGGATGCGGCTTATTTTCCACTGGTTTTGCTGTTGGGTGTGAATTAATGGATTGTTGGCTGCTGTATGGTTGAGACGTGATGAAGTTCAGGTCCTTGCTTTGGCTGGCGGTGGCTCTAAAAAAGGGTGTGTTGGAAAATGATGGTGTTATTTGTTTGCTGTCTTTGGTTCTATGCTGCTGTTTAGGGATCTGGATGGCGTGGAGGTATTGGCTACTGTGGAGGCTGGTGTTTGTGGCACTGGTGATGTGCTGTTATTGGCGGTGAGTCTCCTTTGTAGGGAGTTTTCAGGTGCTTGCTGGTTGTTGGGAAGTGATAGTGGTTGGGATTGGCTGCGGTTGTGCTGGTGCTTGATGCTGCTAGTTGTGATTGGTTGTGTTTTCGGTTTTGGTACTACTGGTTGCTGGGGTTGGTTGGTTTGGTTGTGCTGCTGCTGCTCTGTAGCTGTGATGACTGGATGTGGTTCTGCTGAATGCTGGTACTGGCTGGATGTGAAGTGATGCTTCTGCTATTGTGTCTGTTTTTGAGTCTTTTTCTCTCTTTGTTTTTCTTTGTTGGCGTGGGTTGTAAGGGGCTTTTGGGTGTGGGTCGATCGACCCCTCTCCTCCCTTGTCTGCAGTGTCTGTGTCTTTTTGTTTTATAAATTTGGGGGGGGGGGGGCAGGAATAGCCTGGACCCGAGCCTTCTTTGCCCTAAAAACCCTTAAAACCCAAAAAAAAAACCATAAGACCCCATAAAAGACCTCAAAATCCATAAACACCTAAGAAACCATAAAAACCAAAAAAATCCCTAAAATCCCTAAAAAAATAAACACCCATAAAACCCCATAAAACCCTATGAAAACCATGAAACTACAAATACACTTAAACCCCCTAAAAACCTAAAAATGTATAATCCCTAAAAACCCCTAAAAAATATAAAAACCATAAAACCCCTAAAATATTTACAAATTATAAAAAACACATAAAACCCCTAAAACGTAAAAAAACTAAAAAAATCCTTTAAACCTCGAAAACATTAAAAAAAATCTAAAAACGTAAATACCCTATAAACACAAAATAGCCTAAAACCCTAAAAACCCTAAAATCCTAAAAACCATAAAAAATCTAAAAAATCCCTAAAAATTTAAAAAACAAGTACAAACTTAAAAACACCATGAAAATCTTGAAAACCAAAAAACACTTAAAACCCCTAAAAACAAAAAATGTGAAACAACTAAAAAAATCCCTAAAGCCTCAAAAAACCAATGAACCCCTAAAAACCTTAAAATCCTTATAAACACTAAAACCCTAAAACCCACAAAAAATATATAAACCTAATAAACCCCTAAAAACATAAAAAACTCTAAAAAATATTAAAACACAAAAAAAACCATACAACCCTTAAAAACCAACAAAAACCCTAAAACCCAAGAAAACCTCAAAACCCCTTAAAATCTCTTAAACGCCAAACTAAACCTAAAAAATACCAAATATGCCTAAAAATGTAAAAAATCCTAAAACCCTAGAATTAATATAGAAAGCCTAAAACACCCTCAAACCATGAACCCCTAAAACCAATAAAAATCCATAAACCCAAAAACACACTAAAAACCCTAAAAACCATTTAAACCTCTAAAAATGATAAAAAAAATTTAAGAACCATAAAAACACTAAATAATTTAAAAAAAACCTCAAACCCCCAAAAACCACAAAAATCCTAAAAATACCTAAAAATCCCAAAAAACACAAAAAACCAAATTTCATGAAAAATTATAATAAAACCTTAGTAACCTAAAAACACTTAAAACCCAAAAAACATTGAATGTCCTAAGAACACTAAAAATACCTTACAACCCTAAAAACACCTAAAAACACCTAAAAACAAAAAAAAACTCTAAAATCCATAAAAACCCATAAATCCCTTAAAAACACTAAAAACTCAAAAGATCATTTATCGCTCTAAAAATGTTAAAAACTCTACCAGAACCAAAAAACATATAAAAAATTCAAAAAAACCCTAGAAACCCAAAAAACCCATAAAAATATAAACCCCATAAAAACCCTCAAAATACCTAAAAACCCTAAAACCCATAAAAACACAATGAACCTTAAAATCTCTAAATACATAAAAACCCTTAAAACCCTGAAAATCCATAACAAAACATTAAAAACCTAATAACATATAAAACCCACAAAAAAAATAAAAAATGTTAAAGATCATAATAACCCAAAAAACGACTAAAACCCTAAAAACTATAAACCCCTTAAAAACCATAAAACCCATAAAAACCATAAAAACCCTAAAAACCCATTAGAAACTCTAAATTCTCTTTAAAAACTTAAAAATGTTAAAATGACTAAAATCCTAAAAACTCCAAAGAACCATAAAACCCCCAAACACTATAAAACCCAAAAAACCTAAATAACCATAAATACCCATAGAATCCATAAAAACCCTAAAACCTATAAAAACAATAAAAGACCTTAAAACCAATAAAAACACAAACACCCTAAAAACCCAAAATACCGAAAACACCCCGAAAAACCATAAAACCCAAAAAACGCATAAAACCACTAAAACAACTAAAAAAATCTAAAATTGATTTAAACCCCCAAAAGTATAAAAACTCTGAAAAACATTAAAACACATAAAAACTCAGAAAAAATACTAATAAAATGGAAAAAACCATAAAACCATAAAATGATAAGAACCCACAATATCCCAAATAACCCCTAAAACCTTGTAAGAATCACAAAAAATACTCAAAAATCACAAAAAAACCCCTAAAAACTAGAAAACCCCTAAGAAAACTATAAATACCTAAAAACACATAAAACCCCTAAAAACATAAAAAATTTTTAAACCCTTAATAATCCTAACCCCCCCAAACCCTAAAACCCATAAAACCCCTTAAAACTCATAAAAACCCAAAAAACCACTAAAAACACTAAAAACACATTAAATTACTAAGAATGCTAAAAATCTCTAAAACCCCTTAAAATACCTTAAAAAATAAAAAACAATAAAAACACCATAAAACTATAAAATCACTAAAAACCCTAAATTCCGTCAAAATCCCAAAAAACCAAAAAACCCTATAAAATTCCCAAAAATATTTAGAAATCCCTAAAGAGAAAATAACCTAAAACCACTGAAAACCACTAATAAAAGCATAAATATCTTGACACTAAAAAAATAAAAAAAAGTTAAAAATCATAAAAACCCTAAAAAAATTGAAAATTCTAAAAAAAACAAAAAAAAAACGTAAAAAACCATAAAACCCTTAAAAACACTAAAACCTATAAAAACCCAAAAAACCATCAAAAACTTTAAAACCCATTAATTCTAAAAAAACATTAAAACAATAAAAACTTACAAACCATAAGAACTAAAAAAAACTTAAAAAGTAAAAAAACAACAAAAACCCTAAGAAAACCTAAAAATCCTCAAACACACTAAATCCCCTAAAAATTAAAAATCTTAAAAAATTCAAAAAATCAATAAAAATGTAAAAAATGATAAAACCCTTGAAAACCACAAAAAACATTAAAAAACTAAAAACACATAAACCCCATAAAAACCTAAAAATACTAGAAAACTTGAAAACCATAAAACATCTGAAGTTTCTAAAACCCCTAAAAATCCTAAAACCCAAAAAACTACCAAAAAAACACAAATACCTTTAAATCCCTAAAAACATTTAAAAAATATAAAAACCCAAGAAATCGCTAAAATTCTAAAAGAACCCCTTAAAATGAAATAAACCATAAAAAACTAAAAAATATAAACACACTAAAAATATCTAATATTCCTAAAATCCAAAAAAAAAATCACTGAAAATCCATGATAAACTAAAAAATCAAAAAACCTTGAAAAATGCTAAGAAAACCATAAAAACATAAGGGCGCTCAAATCCCCTAATAAACTAAAAAACACTAAAAACTTAACAACCCATAAAACAACTAAAAATTCCACACACCCTAAATACTAATAAAAATCATAAAAAATTCCTAAAAATGCCAAAAAATGTAGAAAACCCTAAAAAATTCTAAGGAAACATTAAAAAAAATAAAAACACATAATACCCCTAAAAACCTTGAAAATGCTAAATAGAATAAAAACCCTAAAAACCATAAAATCCCTAAAAGACATCAAAAACCTTAAAACCCATAAGATCCATAAAAAAATAAAAAACACTAAAAACCCTTTAAACCCCTAAAATTGTTAAAAAATAAAAAAACCTTAAAAATGTTAAAAACATTAAAAACTCGAAAATCCCTTGTAAACATAAAAAACTATAAAAACCTTAATACCCTAAAAACCATAAAAAAACTTAAATACCCATAAAAAACCTACAAAGCCCAAAAAATCCCTAAAATGTCAAAAACCCTAGAAAACCGTAAGAAATCCCTAAAACCTAAAACACTCAAAACCCCTAAAAACCAAAATATGCTTAAAACCTTAGATCTCTAAAAAACCATAAAACCATAAAAACCCTTAAAGAACCCTAGAAAACCCCTAAAAATTCTTAAAATGCATAAACCCCTAAAACCCCAAGTGAATCTAAAAAAATCATAAAATTACCTAAATTTGAAAAAAACCATAAAAACTATGAAAACCCCTAACAAAATATTTAATCTTGAAAAACACTTAAAAACCCTAAAAAATAAAAACACTAAAATCTGTAAAAGGATCCCCAAAACCCTAAAACAACTAGAACAAAAAAAAACCTAAAAACCATGAAAACACTAAAAACCCTAAAAATCCACTAAATACTCAAAAAAACCATTTAGTTCCAAAAAATGTTAAAAAACTAAAAAACCATTAAAACCCAAAAAACAAAAAAAAAACACTAAAAACCTCAAAAAACCAAAATACCCTAAAAACCATGAACTCCCCCTCCTCAAAATCCCTAAAAACAATAAAAACTATAAATATACTAAAAGAACCTTAAAATCCCAAAAATTGTAAAAAAAAATCCCCTCTAATATCTAAAAACACTAAGAAAATCTAAAAAACCTAAAATCACTAAAACCCCTCTAAAACAAAAAAAACTACCCTGAAAATGATAAAAAACTTATTCTCCCTCAGTCCCTGAAAACTCCACTAAAAATTCTAAAAACCCTTTAAACCACTAAAATGATAAAGAACTCTAAAAAACAAAAAAACCCTAAAAACCTCAAAAACCCTTAAAACCAAAACAAACAAACAAAAAAACTCATAAAAACCCCTAAAAACCCCTAAAATCTCTAAAAACTATAATTATTATAAAAAAATCCATAAATATCCCTAAATCATAAAAAACCCTAAAATCCCTAAAAATCGCAATAAAAACTAAAAATGAAAAAAAAAACATAAAACCCCTTAAAACCTAAAACCTAACGAAACCCTAAAAACCCTAAAAATTTACAAAAAACAAAAATACCACTAAAAACCATAAAACCCCCAAAAATATAAAAATCCCTAGAAACCCAATAAAAACAAAAAATCCAATAAAAACTCTAAAAACATTTAAACCCCCCAAAAAATTTAAAACTCTAAAAAACATTAAAAAACACTAAAAATCCATAATAACACTAAGAACAAAAAAACAACCTTGAAAACAGAAAAATCTATAAGAAATATAAAACCCTAACAAACCATAAAAACCATTAAAATCACTAAAAAACCTATGAAAATAAAATTTTATAAAATACCTAAAATCCTAAAAAGCCTAAAAACAATACAAATCTATAAGAAAACAATAAAAACCTAAAATATGTAAAACCCACAAAACACTAAAAAATGATAAAAATCCCTAAAAATGATTAAACCCCCAAAACACCCTAAATCTCTAAAAACAACAATAACTATAAAAATATCTAAAAAACCAAGAAACCCCTAAAACCTATTAAAATCCTTGAAAATGCTAAAATGGCTAAAAAATCTTTTAAACCATAAAAATGTTAAAAAAAAGACTAAAAACCATAATACCCAAAAAAATCAAAAAAATACTAAAAAAACATAAAACAATAAAAACCCACTAAAATCCTAAAAAAAAATTAAAATATTAAAAGTCCATAAAATAATAAAAAAACATAAAAAAAAAGAAAACCGAAAAGAAAACCATAAAACCCCTCAAACCACTTAAATCCCCTTAAAACCCTAACCAATGATAAAAAAACTTAAAACCCCTAAATATCTAAGAAATCCCTAAAATCTCTCAAAAACTCTAAAAACAAACAAAAACCCTAAATAGAAAAATAATCCCTAAGAATCATGAAAAAAATTAAAACCCCTAAGATCCCTAAAACCCCATAAGAAAACATTTGTATCCTAAAAAAAATTTAAACCCCTAAAAACCTAAAAAGTATTAAACCCCTAAACCCCATAAAAAGATCCCAAAAACCCAAAACCCCTCTAAAAACCACAAACATATCTAAAAACCATAAATTCCATAAATCCCCCATAAAAACACGTAAAAACAAATAAAAATCTAAAATCACATTAATCCCCTAAAATATTTAAAACTCTTATAAACCATGAAAACCTTAAAACACAAAAAAAACCTCCAAACCCAATAAACCAAAATAACCGTAGATACCCTAAAACCCTAAAAATCATTAATAACCCAAAAAATATAAAAAATACAAAAAAATACCAAAAATACCTAAAAAATGAAAAAACCCTAAAAACATTGAAAACACCTGGGAAATTGTCAAATACTAAAACACATAAAACCCCAATATCCTTAAAACTCTATAAACCCAAAAAACCATAAAAACTAGAAAAAAAATAAAAACATTAAAAAAACCTAAAATCTGTAATAACCCTAAAAACCTTCTAAAATATCTATAAACCCTTTAACCCAAAAAAAAGATAAAAAAATCTCTAAAACCCTTATAAATCCACAAAAACCGTACAAAAAATAGAAACAAAAAAAAACCATAGAAACCCTAAAAACCATAAAATCCCTCAAAATCTATAAAAACCATAAAAATATTAAAAAGCACAAAAATTCCCTTAAAATGAAAAAACTCCACAAACCCTAGAAAACCATAAGAAAACATAAAGACCTAAAGTACCTAAAACCGTAAAATCTTTAAAATTGATAAAAAATTTAAAAACACAAAAAAACCATAAAAACAAAAAAACCAAAAAATCCACCAAAACCATAAAAAACCCAAAAAACCCAAAATCCCCCAAAAGCCCCAAACCCCCTAAAAACTATAAAAACACTTGAAACCCCTCAAATCAATAAAAAATTAGAAACCATTAAACCCCTCAAAACTCAAAAAATCCTAGAAACCCAAAAAACCTTGAAACCTGAAAATCCTTACAAATCCCAAAAAGAGAAAAAATACTAAAAATTAACCAAAATTCCCCCAAAACATACAAAACCCTAGTAACGATGAAAAACCCAAAAAAATATTAAAAACATAAAAACACTTAAACTCCTTCAAACCTAAAAAACACTTAAAACCATAGAAAATCCTAAAAACCATCAAACACCTAAAAACCATAAAACCCCCTAAAACCAATAAAATCCATAAAACTATTAAAAACATATAAAAATAATTTAAACCCCTATAAACATTAAAAAACTATAAAAACCCAAAAAACCCAAAAAATCAAAAAAAAAAAAACCAAAAAACATCTATAAAACCCTAAAAACTAAAAAAAAACCCAACAAAATTCCCAAAAACCCTATAAAACCTAAAAATATTTAGAATCAATAAAAATGTAAAAACCTATGAAACCCCTAAGGAAACCTTAAAACCCTAAAACAATTAAACCCCCTAAAAACCAAAAAAATAGTTAAAACGAAAAAACCCTACAAAACTATAAAATCCCTAAAAATAATAAAAACCAAAAAATATTAAATACCTTTAAAACATTAAAAATTAATAAAACTCTAAAAACCATTTATACCCCAAAAATGTTAAAAACTATTAAAAACACTATGAATTAAAAAACTATAAAAACAAAAAAAACCCTAAAAACATAAAAATTCCTAAAAATCCCCAAAATCCCTAAAAACCTAAATACCATAAAAACTAAAAAAATGATAAATAATCCATAGAAAATAAAAAATACTAAAACCTAGAGAAATGGTAATAAAACCATAAAGGCTAAAAACACTTAACACCCCCAAAAAAATAATGAAAACCGTAAATACCCTAAATACCCTAAAAACTCTAAAAAACCGAAAAACAATAGAAACCATAAAAACCAAAAAAAACACGAGAAACTATAGGTAAATGATACCTTAAGGTTACATTGCATCATTTTTAGGTTAGTTGTGTTTGTTGATAGTGAAGGTTTCCATGGTGAATTGTAGAGTTCTATATATGTTGTTGGGATTTGGTGAGCATTGTGAAATGTTGATTTCCTTGAAAATCTCATCAAAATATGGTAAAGGCCTGAGTTTCGAGAAGATGGGATTATTGATGTGGATTTCATGAAGACATGATGAAATTTGATAGTGTTCTTCACTATTACGCAGAGCTTTGCAAATGGAAAAAGAGAAGAGCTTTGCAAGAGATAATTGCGGCGGAAAAGAGAATTGCATGTAAAGATTCACTGTTAAGCTGCAAAAGAATTTTCAAAACCCTCCATGATTATGATGATCTCCATGATCCAAAAAGTTTCATGGTGATTCACGATATAAAGATAATTTTTACCGAAATTTCGAAGCTTCGTGATTTTAGCTGACGTGGCGCTAAATATGCGCCGAATGTTTGAGGGTTGGTGGAATTGTCTATAAATAGACCATGACCCCTCGAGAGAAGTAAATATTTTTCCAAGAAAACTTTTTTCTCTTGAATTGCAATGGTGGTTTGTGGAGGGAGTGTGTTTCATGAAATACAAGACCTTCGTGGTGGCTAATCTTGCTCCGCGAAAGTAGTGTGTTTTGCATTGGCTCAGTGAGCTTCATGAAGGAAGTCGCTTTGCGACAACTTGAGATTTGTGGTGGACTATGTTTTGCGAAGAATTTCTCTTTACGATGGATTGTTTGAGATTTGAGAAATTGGGAGCGTCGAGAAGTAGGAATCATTGCGAAGGTTTTTCCAAAGGTTTCTTCCCAGTGAACAGTGTAAAAGCGTTATTCATCATTGAATGAAATTTGTACTTCAAGAGAGCATCTAAATACAATATAGGATTCACTCATTAGATATAATCATGAGGCCTACAGGTCTATAAACTGTGAGTAAATCTTATTAATAATTATTGATTCAATTCAGTTGATAGAGCGGGGAGTTCTCAAATTGTGAATGGATGTAAACCAGAAGGGACAGTGAGTCCACTTCAAACTTTTAAACATAAGGGCGCTTATAGTGGATTTGGTAAATCGATACATCGATGGTGTATGATCCTTGGACGTAACCCAGTGAGGTTGAACCAAGTAAAATTGTTGTGTCTTGTGTGATCTTTAAGATCCATCCAAAATTTTCAATGGGAAAGAGAGAGAAGAGGGTTTTGTCTAATAACAAAACAAGATCAAAAGGGGTATTTGTTTTAATTTATAATACCCTGATATACCCCAATATCATGGTATCTATCCTAGTAGACCTAATAGTGACTATAACAATTATTTATACCCCTCAAAATGTTTAGAAAATTATAAAAATCCTTAATTCTAGAAAAAACAAATAAAAACCCGTAAAATGCGAAAAACCCATAAAAACCCGAAAAACCCGAAAACCCCTAAAACCCATAAACCCCCACAAAATCCCTAAAAATCCATAAAGACCATAAATATCCTAAAAACCCGTTAAAACACTGAAAACATTAAAAAAACCCTAAAACCAGAAAAAATGTAAAAAACCTAAAACACTATGAACCCATAAAACCCCTAAAAACCTTAAAACACTAAAACCTATAATAACCCCAGAAACCCTAAATCCCATAAAACCCCTAAAACCATAAAAATAAATAAACCCCTAAAAACCTACTAAAAACTCTAAAAACCATATAAACCACTCAAAACACTAAAAACCTTTAAAACTCTAAAAATTAAAAAAACCCTTAAAACCCCAAATAACCATAAAAACATGAAAATCCATAAAAATCCCTAAAAAGTAAAAAACCATAATATAAATGAAAACTAAAAATAAATATTTAAAACCTAAAACATCTAAATCACATAAAAATATAGAAAACACTAAAAACCATAAAAAATATAAAACCCCTAAAAACTATAAACCACTAAAAACATAAAAAACTCAAAAACCCCACAACAATCATCAAAACCACCAAAAAACCATTAAACACCAAAAAACTTTTTAAATAATCTAAAAAACCATTAAACCCATAAAAACAAAAAAAAATCCCAAAAAGGTAAAAAAATGATAAACACCCTAGAAATGATATAAAACACTAAAATTCCTCAAAATCCATAAAAAATTAATATATCATAAAACCCATAAAAGGACATAAAATTAAGAAATATATAAAAAACATGAAAACCCCTAAGAAAACCATAAAACCTAAAAATATATAAAACCCCTAAAATTATAAAAAATTCTAAAATCCTTAAAAACCCTAAAATACCCTAAAACATAAAACAACTAAAATCCATAAAAACCCCTAAAAATATAAAAAACTCCTAAAATCCTCTAAAAACCAGAAACCCCAACTAAAAACTATAAAAACCCTTTATTCACATAAGAGTGTTAAAAAATATATAAAAACCTTTTAAAACCCTAAAACACTAAAAAATAACTCTAAAACCACCAAGAAACATATTACACTTTAAACCCTAAAACCTATATTAATCCCAAAAAATCCTAAAAACCATATATATATTAAACATGCCCTAAAAATTCCTTAATATGTAAATCTGAAAAACCTTTGAAAAAAATAAGAAAACCATAAAAACATATAAAACCCTTAAACCCCATAAAAACCTAAATAACACTAAATCCCCAAAAAGTCCCAAACCCCATACAAACCCTTAAAACCATAGAGGAGAGAATAAGATGGTGGCACACTCTCCCAGCTCTCTCTATCTCGCTCGATGCCTCCTCTAGGGTTTCCTTTGGATTCCTCTCACGGCTTCTGGCCTCCGGCTTCAGATCCTTGCGGGGCTTCTTTTTTGGGGTGATCGGATTTCATCGGCTTTGCAGGATGTTGCTTCAGATCTGCTGTTTCTGTTCGTCGCTGGAAGCCAGCCACACATCGAGGTCATGACCAATGATCTTCCACGGATGGGTCATCTGGGTCTAGGGCCTCTTCGAGGGTTGCTTCATAGGATTGGGTGGAATTCGGCTACCCACATGGGGCTTTGATGGTGCTTATTTCATGTGGTCTCCTCGGGCGTGGCAGTGCGGTTTCGACAGTGCTCTTCTGAGCTTCTTCGCGGCGGTGTTCTGATGGCGTGTGGTTTAGGGTTTCACTACCTTAGACCTCAGGATCCTGGATCTGGAAGATGGATCCTTCAGGAGTTGACATGCTGGCGGTTCTTCCATGGCGTCATGCCGATCTGGCTTTGCGTTGCGGTTGCAGTGGCAGTACGTTGAAGGAGACTTTGAGTCGTCCTCGGCGGGTGGTGGCGTCTTCAGAAAGTGCTTCGGTGATATCTGGCATGGAGGTTTATGGCACCTTCAAAGGAGACGGTCCAAATCTATCTTTCACTGCTCTATTTTTGCGGTTTCATGAACAGATCAACCCTCTCGTGGTGGAATGATGCTGTCACAGGTCTGTATTACACTCAGGAGTGATTTTTTCTGTGTTTTTCATATCTATTGTCTCATTCTGGCTCCCTGGATCCACATTTTCTTCATGCTACTAATGCTGGTTTTGGTCGAAATGCCTGGTCTTGTTTGATATGCTGGTTTGTGGTGGTGGCTGGTCTGGGTGAGACCCTTGTTGAGTCATGGTTTTTGGTTTTGAGGAAAGATGTTTGGCTATGGTTGATGTGCTTTGGTGGCAGCTCGAATGTTTTTTGGATGGAGGGTGATCCTTTTGGTCTGGTGCTGATGGATTATGTTGTTTCTTGCTATGGATGTGGTGAATGGATGATTCGCTACTAGTCCTGCTGGTCCGTTTTCGCTGCTGGTTTCTGGATGCTGGATACTTTTTGGTTCGGAAGTAATGGTTGCTGGCTGTTGAGCAGCTGGTTATTGGTTGCTGCTTTCCTTGAGGTTTGGAGGTGGATGGTTCTAGAAGACTTCTATGGCTGTGTTGATTGGAATTGGTGCTGTTGGTTGCTGGAACTGAAACGGGGTGTTGGGATGAGGAGATGCTGGAGGCTGGAGATAGTGAAATGGATGCTGCTGATGGATTTGACGCTACTGGACATTGGTTTTTGCTTGTATGGAAGGTGAATCTAGGGACTTTTTTGGCTTTGTGTGTTTTTTTCTTTTTTTTTTGATTTTTCTTTTTTGGCGTCTTTGTCTTGGGTCGTTAAGGGTTTTTGGGTGTGGGTCATTTTACCCCTCCCCTCCCCTGTCTGCAGTGTCTTCGTGTCTTTTTATAATAAATTTTGGGGGGTGTCAGGAATATCCTGACCCCGAGCCTTCCTTGCCTTAAAAGCATAGAAACCTTTAAAATAATAAAAAATCTAAAAACCTGATAATATTATTAAACCTTCTAAAAACCAAAAAAACCTTTCAAACTCCTAAAAACATTAAAAGGACTATAAATTTCAAAACCCCAAAAACTGAAAAGAACCACAAAAACAATAAAAACAATAAAAATACATAAAACCCTCAAAATCCCTAAAAACCCTAAAAACCATAATATAGTAAAAAGTTTATAAAATACATAAAAACATAAAAAACCCGAAAAACCATAATAAACCCTTAAAATCCTAAAGAAACTTATAACACCAAAAAACAAAAAATACAAACACCCTGAAAACCCTTTAAACCCTTAAAAATAATTAAAAACTCAAAAAAAAACCTTAAAACACCTATAAAAATAAAAAACAAAAAAACCAAAACCCATATAAAACCCAAAAAACCCACAAAATCCCTAAAAAACATTAAAACCCAAAAAATTCCCTAAAATCTCTAAAAATATAAAAACTCTAAAATACCTAAATATACCTAATAAAACTATAAAAATATAAAAACAAATGAAACCCATAAAAATGATAAAACCCCTAAAAATCTATAAAAGACCCTATAAACCCATAAAAACTACAAAACCATAAAAAACCTTATAAACCTATAAATGCCAGTAAAGCCCTTAAAAAATAATAAAAATTTTAAACCCCTTTAAACCACTAAAAATATAAAAAACTCTAAAAACATTAAAACACTAAAAGTTCAAATTGAACTCTAAACCCTCGAAAATAATATAGCCATAAAAACTCAAAAAAACCTAAACCCCTCAAAATCACTAAAACCCCTAAACACCATAAAAATCCTTAAAATCCCAAAAAAATCACTAAAAATGTAAAAAATTGATAAAAACCATGAAAACCCTTAAGAAAACCGTAATAACCTAAAAACACTTATAACCCCTAAATTTCTAAAAAATTCTAAAACCCCTAAAATAAATTTAAAAACCCAAAAAACCCAGATAATAACCCCTAAAACCCTTAAAAACCCTAAAAAAGAATGAAACCCATAAAAAATAAAAATAATAAAACACTTTAAACGCTTAAAAACATTACAAAATATGATAAAAATTAAAACCCTAAAAAACTCAAAAAACACCCAAAAACTCAAAACCCGCTTAAAACCACTAAAACACTAAAAAATATCTATAACCATAAAAATCCATAAAAACCATAAATATCCTTAAATATAATTAAAAATTAATAAAAAATTAAGAACCACAATAAACCATGAAAACCCCTAAGAAAACCTTGAAAACCTGAAAACACTTAAAATCCCTAAAAACCTAAAAAACCAAAACCCACTAAAAACTCTGAAACCCATAAAACATTAAAATCCATAAAATCCCATAAAAACATTAGGAAATATGGCTGATCTTCTCTCTCCCTCTCCACTCCACGTTGGTGACTTTCCTCTACCAGATTGAAGACGACGACGACCTCCGTGACTTGGCCTCCCCCCCCCAGAGGGGAGGGGTCCTCATCAGTTCTTGATGAAAGTAGAGCCTTCTTTACATTCTCGGACCCCTATTCGCTCCCTTATTTTCCATGTATTAATCTCATCCATAAGGTGCCGGTCTGTTTGAAGGTCATCCGAAGCTGCAGTTGTCAATTTTGGAGTTTAATGAGGCTTCAGAATTGCATAATCGGACTCTGGTGGATCGATTCTCTAACTGGAACCCTCCGTTGGATGTTTTTGATAGATTTGTGTTTGAACATTAGGATCTACATGATAGGGCGACTATGGGCCTAGTTGATGCCTACCATATTTTGATCCGCTTTTCTTCTGAGGAGTACCTTATCCATGCCTGGCCCGCTACCCCCCGCAGATGTGACGGTGCACGCTTTTCTCTCTTCAGGTGGATCTTTGATCTTGATTTACGTCGGGATTTGAATTTGGTTTCCGTTTGGGTATGATTCCTAGAACTCCCTCTTCCCTTACAAAATTTTTCAATTCTTACAATGCTGGGAAATCTGTTTGGAAGATTTCTGTGTGTGGATATCCGAACACGAGCCCTATGTCATCTGATCTCTCCGAGAGTCTGTATTGAGGTTGATATTTCCAAGAAACCTATTTATTTTGTATGTATTGACATTGGAAAAGATCTACAGTGGAAGCAACATGGGGTTTTCGAATCCTGGGTGAACTACTATGAATCTTGTTTGACTCTTGGTCATGTGAAATAGGTATGTCACCATGGGGGCAGTGATCGCTTGATTTCTGAGAGTGATGTCTACACCCCCCAAGGCTGGACCTAGCTTCGAACCATGGGGATAAACCATTCCCTGATAAAAATGAGGGAGAGATTCACCTAGGGGTCTTGGTTAAGGACTGCTTCCATCGTTTGATGGCTGATTTAGGACGGGCAGGTGCTGCCCCTTCCTCTAGTAGGGTGGTGGAGGTGGTTCCTGAGAATGATATGGCTGCTGATGGTTGCTTGTAGATGGTTCCGAGTGGGGTGTGCAGTGACATTCCCATTCTAGGTTTTGAGGGGATGAGGATGGAGGGGTTTCTGATGAATGCTACTTCTTCCAAGGAAAATGGTTAAAAGTTAGAACAGGACTCGGTGCTCACTTTGAATCCATTTGCAGTGCTTGATATAGAGGAGGGGGAGTGTCCAGAGTCACTGACTAATTCTCAGGTTGATGAGGAGTGGTAGTTCTCTGACATCCACTTAGAAGAGACGACCTTAAATACCCCGGGTGATGATTTAGGTGGTTCTAAGGTCACCCCATCCGTTCATTTGCTGGAATAGGAGCTGTGTGATACGACCCCGTCTGCTGTTGAGAGAACTGTGGTGCAATAGTGTTTGAGAATGGAGCTTGTGGTCCTTAAAAAGCTACCTCCCTATGTTGAACTTGCTGAGATGACCATGCTGGACGGTTCCGAAATTCCCCTTGAGCAACACCAATGTGAGATTCTACAACAGCCCAACCTGAAGGTGATGTTTGACTGTGATAACATTGATGAGGATGTTAAATATGACTTTGTCATTGGGGACCGTAATGACTTCATTAATGTCAACACACCCAAAAATTGGAGGATGGGAACCTTGATGGATGGCTCAGTTCATCCTGACTCGGATCCAAGAGGAGGGTCTAAGCCCATGGCTGTTGATTCTAGGCAGGAGCGGAGCCCCAAGGTGGTGAGTGCTGATGATGTTCTTCACAGCAGGAGGAGGGGGAGTGATTCCCCTACCAAGAGGAGGGAAAGAAGAGAATATTCATCCCTTAAAAAATAAATGGCCACAAGGGCCTCCTCTAAGGTTCCCAAAGCTGTGGAGGATGCTTTTTCCCAAGATCGAGCAGATAGGAAGCTGGAGAAGAAGCGACTTAGGAGGTATTATACTGACTTCATCAAGCAGTATGAGTCATCTGAATGGTAGACGGTGGACTCAGATGCCTCCAATGGGTATGGTGTAGACGGGGATCCCTATGGATGGGAGTTCACGTGATGCGGTGCTGGGTTGTTCGGTCTGATGTGTCTTTTTATGTTCCTTTTTCCTCTTTTTTGATTTTTCTTTTTTTGGGGTCTTTTGCGTCTAGGGTTGAAAAGGGTTTTTGGGTGTGGGATGATTAAACCCTCCCCTCCCTTGTCTTCTGCGTCTTTATTTTTTCTTAATAAATTTTTAGGGGGTCGGGAATAGCCTAACTTTACACCTCTTCTGCAATAAAAACATTAAAAAAATCTGAAAATCCTTAAAAACTATAATTTTTTTAAAAGAAACCTAAACCCCCCAAAAAACCATAAAAATCATAAAAAACCTAAAACAAATAAAAATCCTAAAAATACCCCAGACAACTAAAAGCACAAAAAACCCTGAAAACCCTAAGAAGACCACAAAAACATAAAAAAGTTAATTCCCTTAAAAAACTAAAAAATGTTAAAAACCCTAAAAACCATAAATCATTAAACAACCGAAAACCGTAAAAATCACTAAAACCCTTAAAAACATAAATACCCATAAAATCTCTTAACAACAATAAAAACACCAAAACCCATTTAAACCCCTAAAATTGTTAAAATACTCTAAATTTTTTTAAAAACCCTATAAAACTCAAACAACCAAAAAGACCCATAAAACCTAGAAAATGATAAAAAACCACAAAATCCATAAAAACCCTAAAAACTGATAAAAATCCTAAAATATATTTAAGAATTCATAAAATATAAAAACACATAAAACCCTAAAAACCCCTAAGAAAATCGTAAAGTATGAAAACACTTAAAACCCCCAAAAAACCAAAATATTTCTAAAAATCCTAAAAAGATTAAAATATTAAATAATAATAAAACCCCTAAAAACATTAAAAACCCTTTAAACCCACTAAAACACTAAAAACCCTTTAAACCCCTAAAAATTATAAAATCATTAAAAACCCTTAAGAATGATAAAAAAAATAAAATAAACCTAAAACACCAAAAAACCATAAAAACCCCCAAAACCATAAAAACCAAAAAACCCTCAAAATCCCTAAAATCGTAAAAACCTGTAAAAATCATGAAAAATCCTTAAAAACCCAAAAAATGTAAAGTCCCCAAAAAATTATGAAAAACCATATGAAAACAACAAAAACCAATAAAACATTAAACCCCCTAAAAACATAAAAACCTTAAATCTCTAAAAAATAATAAAGACCCAAAAAAATCATAAAACCCCTAAAAATATTAAGATCCCCTAAAAACCATAAGAATCCTAATAAATCATTGAAAACTCAGAAATACTTTAAACCCATAAAACATTAAAATACTTTAAAAACGTTAAAAACCCTAAAAACTAAAAAAACTAAAAACCCAAAAACAACTTTAAATCCCCTAAAAACCCTAAAAAACCTCAAAATAATTAAAATCACTAAAACTCATAAAATATTTCTAAAAAACCTTAAAAATGTAAAAAAATAAAAAAACCTGAAAACCCAAAATAAAACATTAATAACCCAAAACACTTAAAACACATAAAAACATAAAAAATATTAAAACCCATAAAACTGTAGAAACCATAAATAGACCTAAAAAAAATAAATCCCTAAAAAACTCAAAAAAAACATAAAAATGAAAAAAAACCCTAAAACCCTAAAAACCATTAAAACCCTCAAAATCTCGGAGAACCCTAAAACCCTTAAAAATCCTAAAATCCAAAAATAGAATAAAAAATCCAAAAACCCATAAGAAAATATTAAAAACCTAGAAAAAATAAAACACCTAGAAACCTAAAAATGATAGAAATCCAAAAACTCCCCAAAAAACCCTATTAAAACTAAAAAAATACTAAAAATCCATTAAAACCTAAAAAACACTAAAAAATAAACCCCTTATAACCCTAAAACATTAAAAATTTAAAAAGAACCTCAGAAACCCTAAAAACTAAAATAAAACCTTATCCCCCCAAATAAAAACCCTAAAAACCAAATTACCATCAAAATCCATAAAAACCACAAAAGACCAATAAAAATATTAAAAGATAAAAAAAAATTAAATGTAAAATCCTTAGAAACACATAAATACCCTAATAAAACCATAAACATATAAAAACACATAAATCTTCTAAAAAATAAAAAATTCAAAAACCCTTAAAACTATAAATCATAAAAAACCATAAAAATAATAAATACCTATAAAACCCTAAAACCAACTAAAATGTCTAAAAGCCTCTATAAACCTCTAAAAATACTGAAAACCGTAAAAACCATAAAAAAAAAAATCAAATAACGCTTTAACCCCCCCAAACCCCTCGAAATCCCTAAAAACATTAAAAATCCATAAAAATCCATAAAAATACCAAAAAATAAATAAAAAAATAAACACCCCTAAAAATATCAAAAAGAGTAAGAAAACATTAAAACCTTAAAAAAAGTTTTAACCCCATAAAACCTAAAAAATTATAAAAACACTAAAACCCCTACAAAATCCTAAAAATCCTAAATACCACAAAAATCCATAGAAACATTAAAAATCCCATAAAACCCATAATACCCTAAAAACAACTAAAATCAATAAAAACCCATTAAACCATTAAAAAATTTAACTAAACACTAAAAATCCTCAAACCCTAAAAAATGCAAAAAAAAAAAAACATTAAACCCCCCCCCCCCAAAAAAAATACCATAAGATACCTAAAACCCTAGAAACCCTCAAAATCCTGAACAATCCTAAAAAACTAAAATCCAAAACCCCCCTAAAAATACCTAAAAACATAAAAAACAATAAAACCCTTGAAATTACTAAGTAAACCTTAAAACCCCTAAAATAATAAAAATACATAATACCCTAAAAAATGCTAAAAACAATAAAACTACTAAAAACCACGATACCACAAACCCATACAGACCATAAAAACCATAAAAACCATAAAAAACCCTAAAACCCCTAGAACCCCTAAAAAATCAAAAAACCGTTTGAACCCCTAAAAACCTGGAAAACTCTAAAAACATTAAAAACCATAAAAACTCAAAAAAACCCTAAACCACTAAAATTCCAAAAAAACATAAAAACCTAAAAAAACTGAAAAACTCTCAAATTCCCTAAAACACCTTAAAAACTATAAAAATTCCAAAAAGGACCAAAATATCCCTAAAATTATAGAAAATCCCAAAAACCCTAAGAAAATCATAAAATCTTAAAATCATATAAAACAAATAAAAACCCAAAAAATACAGAAAACCCTTCAACCCTAAAACCCCCTAAAAACGTAAAAACCCTGAAACCCAATTAAAACATTAAACCCATGGAAACCCATAAAACCCTAAAAACAACAAAAAACTATAAAATTAATTTAAAATCTAAATGTGTCAAAAAACATTAAAAACCTTTAAAACCCTAAAAACAAAAAAAACCCAAAAAACTATAAAATCATAAAAACCATAATAAATAATAAAAAATATTAAAGAATCCTTAAATTATATAAAAACAAAAATTCCATAAAACCATAAGGAAAACTTAAAACCCTAAAAACTCATAAAACCCAACTAAAACTCTAAAACCCCGTTAAATCATAAAACCCATGAAAATAATAAAAAACCCCTAAAACCCAATAAAAATCCTAAAAATACATAAAACATAACAACCCTAAAACCCTGAAAATTATAATAAAAAAAGAAAACCTAAAAATAATTTAAACCCCTAAAAAACCTAAAAAAGATAAATCCCTGAAACCCCTTAAACCCAAAAAATGTTAAAAAAATATGAAAATAATTAAAACCCCTTAAATGAAAGAAACTATAAATTTACAAAAAAAATCATAAAACCCCTAAAAACCATAAAAACCCCCAAAACCCTCAAAATACATAGAAATACTAAAAAAACATAAAAATAAAAAAATCCCTAAAATACCAAAAAATAAAAAAAAACCATTAGAAAACGTAAAAACCCCAAAGATAACCTTAAAACCCTAAAATAATAAAACCCATACAAACCTAAAAAATGCTAAAAAGTCTAAAAATTCCTAAAAACCCTAAGAACAATAAGAACCATATAGTCCACTAAATCCCTAAAAACCCAAAAACCCAAAAAACCCAAAAAACCCCACTGAAAACTATAAGAAAATTTTATATTTCTAAAAACATTATTCACCCTTTAAACCATTAAACCCCTAAAAACCCATAAAATTCTAAAACACATAAAAGTACTTAAAAAATTAAAAAACCCTAAAACCCTAAAAATACATAAAAACCTTAAAAACCACTAAAGTTACTAAAAACCCCTAAAATCCCAAAAAACCATAAGTGAAAACCATAGAGGATAGAGGCTCACTCCCCCGACTGTCTCTCTCATTCACTGCCCCTTCCTGGTTCTCTCCTGGATCTTTCTCGGAGCTCTGGCGTTGATTCTCAGCGATGATGGGTTTTGGATGTGCTCTCCTGTCTCAAGGCGGTGGTGAATTTCATATGGAGTTTCTGTATCCCTCACGCTCTATGGATCTTGTCCTTGGATGGGACCATACGCTGTTGTGTATCTGGGTTTTAGCAGCTTTGGAGACTTCCGAATCTGGTCTCTGTTGAAGTTGATGTCCGTGTGGAGGCTGAGAATCCTTCAAATCTGGGGTTTTCACGGGATGGTCAATGGGGTCACATACTTCAGTGGAAGTGAAGGTCGCTTCAGCTCATCCGGATCTGGTCTCTTCGATGAGGCAGTGCACTGGGTTGGCCAGTTTTTTGATCCTCCCAACTGCTCGCAGATCTGGGCTTGGGTGGAGTGCGGTGGCTTCTATGGAGGTGCGTCGGCTCTTGGTGGATACAATTTTATGGTTCCATTCCTGATCCAGCTTTTGGGTTTTACAGATCCGTTTGTTATCGGTCTACGCCGAAGTTCCAGGTTTGTTCTCCGACTCCTACATTGATTCTTGCTGATATCTCTAGCTGGTCTGTACATTACTGCGATCTGGTTGTTTTCCTGCGGTGCCAAAGTGGTCTGTTTGGCCCGGGGATGATTTTATTGTTTGCTAGTTTTGATGTGAGGTGATTCATGCTGGTTGTGCTTTGCTTTTTCTGGGTCGCTGGAAGGGTGATTTGGGCTGTGGTTTGGTTGTTGGTGGCTTGTTTCCCCTGGTTGTGCTGCTGGGTGCGTCTGATGGTGAGAATTCCTGATGTGATGATGTTGTCCGATGGGAGGTGTGTTGCAGTTTGGTTTGTGGTCCTTTGTGATATTGTTGGTCTAGCTGTGTTTTGGCGTGGATGCTAGCCTTTGGTTCTGTTGAGTAGTGAGGGGAACTATCCTGTATTTTGGTGTGTTTCTTGTTGGAAGTTGGAGAGTTGGTGGCTGGTTTCTGATTGGCTGGAACATGACGTTGTGGTGACTGATGGCTTTGGTGATGGTGGTCTGATGCTGCTGGTGGTGAATCCCCTTGTTCGGAGCTGCTGGATGTTGAATGGTGTGTTGCTGAACTTTGGTTACTACAAAGCTGGGAGGTACTGAAGGAATTTTGTGGTCGCGATGATTGTAAGTGGTGCTGGATGCTGGTGTTGGCTGGACCTGCTCTAGTGATGCTGCTGTTGGGCCTGGTTTTCGAGTCATTTTCTTTTTTTTTCTTTTCTTTTTGTGGGCTTATCTTTGGGTATGGGTTGATTGACCCTGCCCCGCCCGGTCTGCCATGCTACCTTTTTTCTTAATAAACTTTGGGGGGTCAAGAATAGCCTGATCCTACACCGACCTTTGCCCAAAAAACCATAATACCCCTAAAACCATAAAAATCTCATAAAATGATGAAAACCATAAAAATGAAAAAAAATAACCTATTTAAATCCCTAAAATTGTTAAAAAAACTCAAAAAACCCTAAAAAAACTAAAACATTTCATAAAAAACCTACAAACCCTTAAAACCTGATAAAACCCCTTAAAATCGCTAAACCCTAATAATCATAAAAAACCCTAAAAATCATAAAAAACCTAAAAACCCTAAAAATAATTTAAAATGTAAAAAACCATAAAAACCATGAAAAAATAATAATAAAACCATATTAATTAAAAAAAAAGTTAAATCCCTAAAATACCTAAGAAATGCTAAAACCAAAACCCCTTAAAAACCCTAGAAACCCTAAAAACCCTAAAAACCCTAAAAACCATAAAACCATAAAACCCTAAAAAATAATAAAACCCCTAAAAATAAACTAAGAATTAGAAATACAATTTAAACCCCTAAAATTTTGAAAAACAATAAAAACAATTAAAAAAAATAAAAAGTAACCCCCCCTAAAACCCAAAAAAAACCAAAAAAACCCTGAAAATCATCAAAATCCGTAAGACATAAAAAATTCTAAAAACCCTAAGAAAACCTTAAAGATTAAAAAACCCTTAAAACCCATATAAACCTAAAAAATAATAAAACCCCTAAAAATATAAAAACCCCTAAAGAACCCTAAAAACCATAAAACTCATAAAAACCTATAAAACCCTAAAACCCATAAAAACTCTATAATCCACTAAAAATTATAAATACCCTTTAAAATATAAAAAAAATTAAAAAAATATATTAACATTAAACACCTAAAAACTCAATAAAACACAAAAAATAAAAAAAAAACCCATAAAAACCCTAAAACCCCAAAACCCTCAAAATCCATAAAAACTCGAAAAACTTACAAAAACTGGAAAAACTCCTAAAAATAACTAAAATTAAAAAACCAAAAAATGCATAAAAATAGTAAGAAGAACAAAAAAAACTAAAAAACATTAAAACCCTAAAAAACTAAAAATATTAGAAACCATAAAAACCCTAAAAACCTAAAAATCCTTAAAAACAAAAAAGCTCCTAAAATAAAAAAACAACAAAACCCATAAATACACTAAAACCCCCTTAAAAATATAAAAACCCATTAAACCCATTACAACGTTAAAAATCAATAAGAATCTTTAAATACCATAAAAACTCAAGAACCCACTAAAAAACCATAAAACCCCTAAAAACATAATGCACAATCAAAATCACTAAAAATCCCTATAAATTCCTAAAAACCAAAAACATAAAAAAACCCTAAAAATTGATAAGAAAATCTTAAAAACCTAAAAACACTTAAAACCCCTAAAAAATGAAAAAAAATACAAAACCACTAAAAGACCTTAAGAATCCTAAAGCCCCTAATAACTTTTAAAACCCCTAAAAACACATTATACCCATGAAAATTATAAAAAATATAAAAACTTTTAAACTTTGAAAACTCAAAAGAACCCTAAAACCCCCAAACAATCATAAAAACCGTAAAATCCCTTCAATCCTTCAAAATCACTAAATAAATAAATCATTGAAAATCCCTAAAAATCCCAAAAAATGTAAAAAAATCAAAATAATCTTAACGAGAATGTAAACCCCTAAAAATGTTAAACACCCTAAAACCCCTCAAACCCCCCCCCCCAAACCCTAAAACCCCCTAAAAACATAAAAACCCATAAACCCGATTAATAATCGAAAATGACTAAAAACTCTCAAAAACTCTTTAAACCCCTAAAAATGTAAAAATAACTCCAAAAAAACTTTAAAATCATAAAAAACTGAAAAATACCTAAAACCCAAAAAAGACACTAAAAGCCTAAAAACGTAAAAAACTAAAAATCCTTCAAAAACCTAAAACCCTATAAAAATCCTAAAAATAATAATAGAACACTAAAAATGTAAAAACCCTAAATGCCCTGAAAAACCATATGAAAACTTTAACACCCTAAAAACAGATAAAATCCCTAAAAACCTAAAAACATAATTTTTTTAAATCCCCTAAAACCCTAAACCCCACTAAAAACTCTATAAACCCTTTAAAAGAATAAAAATGGTAAAAAACTATAAAAAAATTAAAAATAATAAAACACTCAAAATAACCCTAAAACCGCAAAAGACAATAAAAATCCTAATATCCATGAAAATCCTTTAAAACCTTTAAAAACCATAAAAATCGTATAAAGACCTAAAAGTGCATAAAAACCTAAAAAAACCTAAAAACCTAAGAAATACTTGAAATTTTAAAAAAAACGTTAATCACCTAAAATACCAAAAAAAACACTAAAACCCCTAAAACCACTAAAAACCATAAAAATCAAAAAACCCCTAAAAACCATAAAAAATCATAAAAACCAATTAAAACACTTAAATACTCTAAAAACCATAGAAAAATTATAAGTCATAAAAACCCAAATAATAAGCATATAAACTCTAAAACCCCAAAAACCCAAAACCCATCAAAATCCCTAAAATACCTAAATAAGATAAAAATCATATAACCCCCTAAAATCCTTAAATTTTAAAAAACACAAAAAACCCTAAAAACAACTAACAATACATTAAAACCCTAAAATCACATAAAACAACTAAAAAACTAAAAAACACTAAAAACCCCTATAACCCTAAAAATCATAAAACATTTAAAACCAATAAAAACCCTTAAATCCCATAAAAACCATAAAACCACAAAAAATATAAAATCCCATTAATCCACTAAAAACATTAAAAAAATAAAAAAAATTAAAAACCATAAAAAACAAAAAATAATCCCGATAAACACAAGAAAACCTTAAAAACATTTAGACCCATAAAACCCCTAAAAACACTCAAAATCCCCAAATACCTTAAAAACTATATAGATAAAAGAAATATCTAAAATTCATAAAAACATAAAAACCCAAAAAATCATGAAAACCCATAAGAAGACCTTAAAACCTAAAAACACATAAAACCCATAAAAACATAGAAATGATAAAAACCCTAAAACCCCATAAAAACCTTATAAACCATAAATACCCCTAGAAGTCTTAAAACCCCTAAAACCCCCTAAATACTAAAAAACCCATTAAACCCCCAAAAAATGTTAGAAAACTCAAAATACCTTACAGCCCCTACAAACTAAAAAAAACCATAAAACCCCAAAATGAAACAAAAATCCTCAAAATACCTAAAACACTAAACACCATGGAAATCATAAAAATCCTTAAAAATAATTGAAACATAAAAAACCCTAAAAAAATAAAAAGTTAAAAATCTAAAAACAATGAAACCCCTAAAAACCATAAAGGCCCCTAAAACCCTTAAAATCATAAAATCAATAATAAACCTAAAAATCTAGATGACTAAAAGACTATTTAAACCCATAAAAAGGTAAAACAATATCTAAAAACACTTTAAAACCCTAAAAAAATCAAAAAAAAAACCCACCCCTCCTCCCCCAAAAAATAAAACCCTAAAAATCCTCAAACTCCAGAAATAACCTAACAAATAAAAAAACCCAAAAATCCACAAACTCTCAAGAAATATAAAATAACCGTAAAACCCTTATAAATCCTAAGAAAACCTTAAAAACCTAAAAATAAGTAAAACCCATAAATACATAAAAACCCAAAAACCACATAAAAATTCCTAAAAACCATATACCCCCTAAAAACCATAAAACCCTTAAAAATTGACTAAAAACTCAAAAAACCATTTAAAACCCTATAAATGTTAAAAAATAATAAAAACATTAAAACCCCTAAAAAATAAAAAACCATAAAACCCCCAAAACCCATAAAACCCTTAATAGTCTAAAACATTCAAAATCCCTAAAAACCCTAAAAATTTTATAAATCCTAAAAAAGTAGTAAAATTACTTAAAAATCTAAAAATCCATAAAAACCACAAAAGCTACTAAGAAAACCATAAAAAAATAAAAATAATTAAATCCCCTAAAAACCTCAAAACTATAAAAATACGAAAAACCATAAAAAATAAAAACCCCATGACAACCCCTAAAAATCTTAAAAATCCAAACACCCCCAAGACCCCTAATACATAAAGAAATATTAAAACCATTTAAAACGTTAAAAAATATAAAAAACTTTAAAATCATAAAAAACAAAAAAGCCTATAAAACCCTAAAAACCCTAGAAACCCTAAAAATCATCAATGTCCCTAAAACACCAAAAAACAATAAAATTATGAAAAATACCTAAAAATCCCAAAAAACATAAAAAACCCCCAAAACATTTAAATCCCCTGATAAATCCTTAAAAACCTAAAAAAACTTAAAATTGATAAATATCCTAAAAATTACAAAAGCCCTAGAAACCCAAAAAACATAAAAACCATGAAATCTCCTTACCCTTTTATAACCATAAGAATCCATAAATCCTAGAAACCCACTAAAAACTATAAAAACCCAATAAACCCCCAAAAACCTTACATAACTATAAAAAAAATATAAACCATTAAAACATAAAAAATCCCTTAAACCCCAAAAAATAAACAAACACCCAAAACCCCCCAAAAAAATCCTAAAACATAGAAAATTCATAAAACCCCAAAAAACCATAATTACCCAAAAATGCCTTAAAAATCCCTAAAAATGTGAAAAATCCTAAAAACCTCAAAAAACACAACAAAACCTTAAAAACCTAAAAAAAATTATAGCCCCTAAAAACCATTAAAATCCCTAAACCCCATAAATCCTTGAAAAACAAGAAAAACACAATAAACCCCTATTTTTAAAAATAAAATTTACAAAATCTAAAATATCCAAAAAATAAAAACTCCTAAAACAAACAAAATATATAAAAACACTAAAATACATAAAATAAATAAAATACATAAAAACCATAAAACCCCTCAGAATCCCTAAAAACCCTAAGAAACTATAAAAATAAAAAAAGGACATAAAAATCCAAAAAATTTAAAAAAATTTAAAACCCTATAAAGCACCTATGAATACATAAAAAACATAAAAACATGTAAAAAAACTGAAAACCTAAAAAATATTAAAAACCCTAAAAAACCTAATGCTTATAAAAACCCTAAAAACAATGAAAACATTAAAACCTCATAAAAACGCTAAAAAACACAAAAAAAACTCTAAAAACCCATCAAAACCCTAAAATAATTAGAAAAAATCTAAAAACCCATTAAAACCCTAAAAAATAAGAAACCCATTATAAAACATAAAATCCTTAAAAACCTTAAAAAAATAAAACTACTCAAAATCCCTAAAACCATAAAAAACCATAAAAGTCCTAAAATCCCCAAAAATCCTTAAATACATGAAAAACCTATAAAACCCCAGAAAACCAAAAATAAAGCAGTAAAAACCTTAAAAATCTAAACAGAACTAAACAACCTCTAAACCCGAAAAATAGAAGCACCCATAACAACATTAAAAAATCATAAAAATACATAAAAACCCTAAATCCCACTAAAAATTCTAAAAATTCTTTAAACCACTAAAAAAATTAACAAACTCTAGAGAATCCATTAGAACCCTAAGAATACAAAATAAACTCTAAAATAAAAAAAATCATAAAACACTTAAAAACCATAAAAACCAAAGAAACCCCAAAAAGCTGTAAACACCAATAAAAACTTAAAATCCCTAAAAGTCACTAAAAACCTTGAAAATCCCTAAGAAAAAAATTAAAAAACATAAAAACACTTTATACCCCACAAAAAACTAAAAACACTAAATAACCTAAAAAATAGTAAAACCCAAAACAATCAAAACCATTTAATTAAATAAAAAATCTAAAATCCATAAAAAATTAAATAAACTCCAAGAAACTATAATACCCAAAAAAACCCTCAAAATCCCTAAAAACCCTAAAAACAATAGAAACTCTAAAAGCCCTAAAAATACCTAAAGCATGTAAACCCCTAAAAATTATGCAATACCATAAAAAACATTAAAAATATAAAAACACTTAAAACCCCAAAAAACATAAAATACTCTAAAAACAATAATAATCCAAAAAACCATAAATTCCAAAAAACCATAAAAATCCCTAAAAACTTTAAAAATCCTAATAATCAGAAAAATCTTAAAAACGTAGTAAAATATAATAAAAACCCTTAAAACCTCTAAAATCCTTAAAAACCGTAAAAAATTATAAAAAACGATTAAAACCCATAAAATAATAAAAACCATATAAAACACCAAACCCCTAAAATCCCAAAAACCCATAAAAATTCTAAAAACCCCATAAAATTCCCAGTTATCCCTAAGAAACATAAAAACTCTAAAAAATATGAAAACCCCTTATAAAACCTTAGAAACAAAAGCACACTAAAAACC
The DNA here is from genome assembly GCA_963277665.1 of Viscum album. NCBI lineage: Eukaryota > Viridiplantae > Streptophyta > Magnoliopsida > Santalales > Viscaceae > Viscum > Viscum album. The sequence continues at coordinate 230,873 of CAUJRU010000387.1, read as the reverse complement.
CCTATAAAATCAAGAACGATAAAAAAACCCCCTAAAAAGATTAAAACCCACAAAAACCCATAAAATAATAAAATTACAAAAAAATAAAAATACTTCAAATTACCAAAAAATTCAAAAAAATATTAAAAACATTTAAGACCCTAAAAAACTAAAAAAAAATTACAAACTTTAAAATCCATAAAAACCATAAAAACCCAAAAACCCTTAAAATTCGTAAAAATTCCATAAAAACCCTTAAAATCATAAAATCCTAAAATCCTAGAAAACCTTAACAAAATGTCAAAACCCATGAAATACATAAAACCCATAAAAATGTGAAAACAAAAAAAACACTAAAAACAAAAAAACATGTTTTGTCATCCCTTTGAATGTGTGTTATGGTTAAGAATCTCTACTTATGGGTAGTTTCCATTGGATTTATTTATGGAACCTTAAAAATCCAATGATTCATTATCCAATGAGACCTATGTTCCAAAGGTAGTAATTCGATAAATTTGAACTTATGATACTTAAGAACATACATTGGTCGAGAGGATGGGAGGTTAGACTCATCACACCCTTTTGGGGGGAATTATTGCCCACTATGGGACTCTATTATAGATTTGAGATGTTTTCATTAATCCTTATTAATTAACCAATTATAATGTAGGTTTACCTTAGAATTTGAAATCAATTATTAGCATTTTGGAAAATTAGAATAATCAGTATGTATTTGAGGTTCTTTATTAATGGAGACATCCATGTGTATTTGAGGTTCTCTATCAATGGTATCCTCTCATATACTTTGTAGATATTCTTTTAAACATAGCTATGATGATACTAGTTTTTAAGACACTCAATGGGGAACTCTAGAATTTATCATCATCTAAGAAGACAAAAGTTTGTTTTGATGTTGGGATCGTACCCATAAATGGGATATCTATGTATCTTTGTGAAAAGAATCAGAACCCTCGTAGTTCGGTGCCGCTTAATGGGACCCATGATACCTTTCAAGGTCATGTGATAAATACATAGCCATACTATTTAATGTAATTTGGTAAGGACATATAAGCAGAAGGTTTTTAGTTAAAGCTTGGTGTGGGACTTATGCCTAAGCAGCCCAAGGAACATGGAAAGAATATGGGTTTCCAAGTTGGATTAGGAATTTTTGGGAATATGGGCAATGATAAACTTGGTTTAATTTATGTGTTGGATTTGAACCTCAATGAGGCTTCTTACGTAACCCATTTGGATGGGAATAAATGCCCACAAAGTTCGATGAGTCTCATAGGAGAGTATAGTCCTTTGAGATCAATGTGTTTTGGATTACTTTCTGAAAAGTATTCATTGGTGATTCGAGGGTTTAATTTGGGGATTACTCTTAAAGAGGATACCCATTTATGGATGAAATTAGATGGATCTTGGGCCTTAGGAAGGCTTCCTATGTATCCCAATTATGGTGGGAATCAGAATTATCATAGTTCATTAGATGAGGTTTTTGTGCAAGTGTTGTGATCATGAAAAATATCTAAGCCCACGTGATCCATGATCGATGTGAGAAACAAGATGGTGTCAAATATTCAACAAAGGCACACACACTTTTCCTCCTCTTCTAGTGGAAGACGACGGGCCTATGGTGGGGAGGGTGGATGAGGTCGAGGTGACTTGGGAGGAGGGAGAGGTAATGAGACTTCCCTCTATTTTCATTACATTAAACAAGGGTCCAATGTAAGGAAGGAGTGAAGGTGAAGGAAGTAGAGCTGAGAAAGACCAAAACCTTATACTTGAAAAGTTATGATCTTACACTAGGATGGATTCCATAAAATTGGTCTTGGTAGAAGAGAGAGACTTTTCATTTGTTCAAAAGGAAAAGTAGCCGTGAGGCATACCTTCCCTACTAGAGACCTGTAGTACCAAGTTTTAGAGAGGAAAGGAGGAGGATAGAACCCAAACCCTAATCCTCTAAACTGGAAACTCCCCAACACAGTTCATGGGAGAAAGGTCCATGTGACTATAGATATAAAAACCCAAAGACACTCCATGAATCCTAACCCCATTGAAAAACTAATGTGGAAACTTCTGACTATGGATATACAAACCCAAATAAGATACTCACTGATGTGCCCTTCCCAAAGGTTTGATAAGTCAGGATGTTTTTTTGGATGTTTCAACTGAGTCCCTTTCAGATAAGGGAACCAAGGAATGAAATACTCTACCATGAGTGCCTTTGAATAGGGTTTAAAAGATTATGTGTAGTCCATGTGCACATCTATACAGTGTAGGTACCCCATGTAGGTGTGTCATGTGTTTTTGCTGCGTAGGTGTGCCGCATAGGCCTTAGTGATGACTAAATAAAATTATTAACCTAGGAGAACCAAGCCTATAAAATCTTAAAACTATTAAATAATTTCAAAACATGATTATCACATATAATTCTCTCTTCTCTTGTGTTTTTAGAGAGCTACATGTGATAATTTGAGAGATCTGGGCGAAAGATCTACGATATGAGAGCTTCAAGAGATCTTTCAACTTTTTCAGTTTGTCAAATGAGGAGCCTAAGTTTCCTATTTATAGGAAAATAGAGGGGCTTTTCGAAAGCAATTTGGTGGTGTAGGTTAGCTGTGTAAGCCTTCCACGTAGCTCCTCCATGTAGGTGTAAAAAAATTAACTTGCCACATAGCTCTGTCACTTAGCCCGGTCACGCAGGTCTGCCGCTTAGGTCATCTCCAATTTTTTATTCCTTTTAGTTCTTTTAGCTTTGTCTTGAGTCTTTGAAATATTCGGGGAACATCTTTATTGTATTTTTTTCTTACTAATGAGTGTCAAAAAAATCCCCCCCCTTAGGATTTGATCCTGTTAGAAAGAGGGTAGAGTCCTGAGTTAAGATTGTGAGAAAAGACGATGGAGTAATTTTTGAGTCGCATATGTTTTCCATGTAGCTATTTCTAGATAGTATTTCTCAAAGATATTTCACATAGTAATTCTGTGTAGGTTGAAAATGTCCATAAATATGTCTGTTCCTTTGCAATTGTCTTCACCCAGGCTCTTAGATTTTCCGCTCTCATTGCATTTCTTGTTCATCCAGCCATTCCGCGTTGTGCTCCTGCATAGGTTCCTTTAAATTTTCTCAAGGTGAAACCATTTGAGTTATGGAGTTATTCATAATGACTTCATCAAAGTATTTTCACTAGGATCCTTGTATAAGGACATATGTGAATGACCTTTTTGAAGGACCTATGTGAAGCATTTAATTTTCCAAATTTTAAATCCATTTAAGTTAAAATTTGAATTTTGTTATGTCAAAATACCAACCAAATATATGGAACTTGGTAATTCATTTTTAGGAAATGGGTCACTTGATGACCGTCACTGAGGAAGATAAGGCTCATGAAAATGATATGATGAAAATCATCAGACCATAATATTATGACATTATTGAAAGTACTCTTCCTAGACTGTTGAAATGTTTAATCCCATAGCAACGTGAATACCTACGAAGTCACTATCTTCCCCTGTACAGGCCTGGGCTTTTTCTATATTCCCATATTTCATATATTAAGAGATAATTTCTAAATATTTTTTTTCTCTAGTACTCCAATTATTCTTGAACAAATATTACTATGAGGGGTATGACAGTTCATGAGGGAACAACCCCTATTGGATGCATCTTGCACCATAGTAGTTGTACTCATGATATGAAAGATCATGTTGTATTACTAAGGACACATTTCTATGATTAAACCTTTCATGATTCATAAATAGACTAGTCTAATGGTTTTAAGGAATACTGGGTTCTTCAATATAGTGGAGGAGTGAAACCTAAATGGATGTGTGCATTTTGCGTACCCTAGACTTGTGCAGAATTCAGAAAAGAGATATTAGATGTTTATATTTATGAAGGTATTTAGATGGGAAAAAAGTATGTCTATAAAAAAGATTTCATTCCTAAATTGTTGAGATGATGGAGTCCACAAACAAATTCCCTCCAATTGATGCACTATGAGGTTGGTATCAGTTTATGGGATATCTACCAAATATCTGGGGTTTTCATTCTTGAGGAAACGTTTGATGAGTTTATTCCACCCGTAAAAACATGGGGTGATGTTACCAAAAAACTACCATTGTCTCATGATTTATTCAAAATAGAGAATAAATTTCCTGAAAACAAGAAATATATTTATTCTAGAGTGTGGATGAAATCCTTTTTATAACCAACAACAGAGAAAGGTCCCACCTGCCGATGTCCTACAGTTTGTCCTTCTATAGGTAACCAGGTAATTTAATGCAAATATTGAACTACAATGGAGACAGGTGACTAAAAGAATTGGGTATATGTGGTGAAATATGATATTGATGAAAAGGTATGCTTAGCCAACTTCCTTTCAATGTGGCTAAGCATTTACTTACTTTCAGTTCGTGAGTCCGGAGGCGGTCTAAGACTAGTGACTATTGTTATCGCAGATAAATTGGTATAAGGAAGGTATATTGGGTTAGAAACTCTTGTATTGGAAAGAATTTATTATTCCCTACGGCATTTATAGATTGGAAAGGCTCCATTTAGACTTTCAAGGCCATTCTAAGTGTTTTGGGGCTGGATTACGACACAATTTTCTTCATAATGAGTGTTATATTCAGTTTGAGTCCCCAATAATCAATATACCCCATTTTAAAGAATATATCTAGTACTTAGCCACAGAACATGATATGTGATGTAGTGATAAGGTCATTAAATGCATTAGGATTATTCAATTTCTTTCCTTTGGGTAACTGACCAATTGGAACATTTATTGATGATGGTAAAGAAGAAAATTATGAGTTGAGGTCTTATATGATGGAGTTTAGGGATAGTTTATTATCGCCCAGGATTGATTGTGAAATTATCTATGAGTCTTACGTCCCTTATAGGTTTTCTTTCTAGTTCAAATGTCTTCAACAATCAAACACTTTTTCCCCACACAATTTAGATATGAGAAACACCCAATAGTAGTGAGACAATTGTGGATTTTGATGGCTTTAGAGACATCTAAATTATCAATTACAATACCTCAATTAGATGAATCAATATGATTGGATGCTAGATATTCCAATGCTTCGACTTCTTCATACCCTTAGGGGGATTTGAAAAAAATTAATATATCAGGTAGTGGAAGTGTTGTGTGTAGAAATCGTAGTAAGAAGTTAAAAGAAAAATATGATGTATAGGCTTTAGAAGTTTCAGAACCTTCAAAACATCTTTGCATAAAGTATACTATGAATACAAAGGCTAGAAAAACAATACCTCCAACACTGAGGTGATCCATCCACCACCATCAGAAAGAGATTCTCATCCCATTTGATTAACTATATAAAGAATAAGGGAGGCCTAAATAGGATCTCCAATCATAGGCTGTTAAGTTTTCTCCACATCCAAACATACTGAAATAGAATTATTTACAGCCTTCAAATATTTAATTTTGGGAGATCTTGACTCGTGAACTCAAGGATTCATGGTAATTAATCCAAAATGGCCTTCGAATACCAGATGTGGGTAAAATTAAATCACCATATGATTGTCATCCGAATAATAACACAGATGAAGTACTAGAGTATATTACAGATCTAAAAACATTTATATATGAAACTAATGAACAAATCCCAGCCTCTAAATGAGTATCTGATATGATGAAACATGGGATATGTGAAGGGGTAATTATTAACCCTGAGGAGGAATGGGTAATTTATATTAATAGTGAGAACATATTTTCCTTTTCTTTTTTCTAGATTCTTCTTTGTCATTAATCATCATTAATCTTGATGAGATTTCATTTTTCATATTGAATTTACGGAAGGAACCTCAGTACTGGTTCTTGGGTCCCCAAGGTATAGAAAAATAGGTTCTCCCATCAACACATTAAATTATACTCCCATGTTTCTTGAACATTCTCTGGAAGATAGAATCATTACTAGGGTAATGGAGACTGACAATCCTTATCCATTACCTATGGTTTCTCTGCCAAGAGGAGTGTTTCAATTTCTCTACAGGCTTATAAAAATAAGCACAGGAGAGAAATGAGATTGGTCTGATGTGTATGTCAAAGAATAAATTATTTATACTATTATATGGAATTATAACTTTCTTGATACACATTGATAATCCTGTTAATCATCTCATAGGATATACATATCTCTCTTCTCTTAAGGGCTTAAAATCTGATCCTCTGGGAATGAAGAAGGAAACCCCAGGAGAAACAGAAGTTCATGTTGATGAATCTTATAACTTTATGGAAAAGACATCAAAAGGTATAAGTCTGTATGATCCTATTTCTATTTAGAGAGATAAAATTCATGGTAAAGACAAATACATTTCTTTTGAATATTAAATTCTTTGATAATATTATTCTCTTCAAAATACCTCAGATTAGCTTCCCTTGAAAATGGATCCTGCAATAATCAATCTTGATATTCCTATCAATCAGGAAGGAAGGAACAAAGATTCTAGGAAATCTGAAGTAGATACCAATGTTATCCTAACTTGGAAATATCTGATGATGTTGTACCAGTTTAAGAAAAAACAGAACAGAATGTGAACAGAGCCAATTTGGGCATCAACCAACATTTTTTGGATACCTTAATTGGTTAGGATGATATAAAATTCATTGAGATTATGTAATATGATCCATTAGAGTAGACCCTGTGTATAAAGTAAGGTCCTTCCCACTTTTTATCAAGTTTTAGAGGACTATTTCCTGGTATTATTGGAGTCATTAGGACTAATACCAATTCTACTTGATGAAATGAGTGGAGGTGAATTTTCTTGGTAAAAGATCATATTGGTATGTTATGATAGAATTCCAAATTATGGAAAGTATGCAATCTCATTTTGTCTAATCGTTCCTTATTTTCAAGTCATTTTGAGACTTTTCATATGTAGATAACTGATCACAGATTGTAACTCAGAGTGAATGCAATTGAATTTCAATTGGAAATTTTTCCTCTTTTCCGTAGACAAATGAATATGGGGTTACCTGAGTGGCGGTACAGGTAGTTCTTTGATAATCCCTTAAATCATGAAAAAGTTTATCAGTACATGATTTCTTATCTTTATCCACCATTTTCTGGTGTTTTTTTGATGGGGTCTTATTTAAGGACTATATCTTACAATTGGCCACCGCATGATAGCGATATGAATGATTGGATTTGATATTGTGCTCCTGATATAACTTCTTTAACTGAAAAGAACAGAAATTTGTGTCATTTTCCATCAATATTGTATGAGGGACACCAAATCTAGTAATGATATTAGCTTTTAAAAAGATAACAATACTTGTGGATCTGATTTCTTTGAGAGGTGTTGCCACATCCCATTTGGAAAGAAATCAGTATTAGTAAGAATATACATGAACTACTTAACTGTAGCTTGAGGATAAGGTCATACTACATCCATTCCCCATGTATCAAATAGATAGGAGTGTTTAGCTATATGTAGAAACTCTGGGGGTTGAAGAATGAAGTTTTCATGAACTTGATTGGGATGATATTTCTTGGTGAAATCTATGAAATCATGCATCATTTATGGCCAAATGTATCCAAGCCTTCATATTTAATCAGAAAGCCTATGCCTAGGCTGGTTAGCACCATAGGCTCCTACATTTACTTCTTTCATGAAAGTTGCAGTTTCTTCTCTGTCAATATACCTAAAAAGGATTCCATAGAAGCCTCGTTTGTAGAGGATCTTATAATGACATGGAATATCATAGAGAGTGAAATTGGCCACTTTTTATCAGATTTGTTCCTTTTTAACTCTATCTAGTGGAAGTACTCCATTTTGAAGGTATTTTGTGATAGGTTTCATCCATCCCATATTATAACCAAATGGATCTGAAATAGTGCTGATTTCATTAATTTCCTCCATTATAAATTGAACTAAAGGTGAAACCACATGATGATGGGAAATAATGATGATTGTCTCATCACGATTTAGAACTTCCAGGGCTGTGGCTATATTATCCAATGCATCACCTTGGGTATTTTGTGATCATGGGACATAAGACAATGTTGTCTATGAGGAAAAATTATTCATTAACCCTCTTAAATAATCACACAAAGGGATTAAATATTTTTTTTATTTCATAATATCCATTTATCTATTTGATTACCAATTCCGAATCACTTTTAGTTTCTAGGTGGTTCACATGTACCTAGAGTTCCAATTCCAGTCCTTTAATGAGAGCTTGATATTGTCATCACTGTTAGTATCGCATTCTAACATCAAGAAGGAATATAGAAACAAAACCTTTTTTTGGGAAGATAAGTAAAATTTCTAACCCAACATTGTTGAGTTTAGGGTTTTCCATTATCTTCCATGTTAGACTTCTATAAGCACCATCAATGTACATTTTCCATGTTTGGGGATAATCTTGAATAGAGAAGATTTATTTATCAAGAAGTTCATCATTCATGATGTATCTTTTGCAGATAGATGTTCAGAAATGAATTATGAAAAGTCTTGGCCTTTTATTTCTTTTTGAGGCACAAAGAAGACATTAATTGTTGCAAAAATAATTACCTACTATGCCAAACATCACATAATCATAGGAAAACTACGGATAAATTTGAGCGGGTTATTGAGAGATACCAAGTGGACCTCATTATGTTGTAGGCAATGCCTTAATTTTTTAACTACAAATATTAATGCCAAACATCACTTCATGATATATGAATATTGAGTCTCTATTCCAAGAATAGTTCTAATCAGATAATAAATTTTATTTTCATTCCCAAAATCGTTATTTTGGGAAATAAAGGCACCCAGTGATCGCTCTAAAGCTGTCAAATAGAGAATAAGTGGATTTCCTCCAATAGGAAGCATTAATATCAGTGGACTCAAGATATATTTATTGAGTTTATCCAATGCTTCTTGGAAGTATTCGGTCCATTGATAGGTTACTCCCTTCGTCATTAATCTGGTTAAGGGTAAACACTTTCCTACCAAATTGGCAATGAAGCGCTGAATATAGGCCAAGTGTATTTGAAGTCATCCTAATTTTTTAAAATTTTGAGGAGGTTACATGCCAAGGATTTCTTTTAACTTCTTAGGATTAACTTCGATGCCACAATGGCATAAAATGAAGCCAAGGAATTTTCCTGAGTTAACCCCAAAAACACATTTCAAGGGATTCGTCTTCAAATTATATTTCTGAAGTTTACTATATATTGTCACTAGATCATCCAAGTGATCAGAATGTTATCTGGATGTAATTACTAGATCATCCTCTTAACATTTGACAAATTTTCCTAAGAAGGATTTGAAGACATGGTGCATGACACATTGATACGTTGCACCTAAAATCATTAAGACAAAGGGAATTAATTGATAACAAAACACACATTGAGGGGCTCTGAAGGATATAAGCTCCTCATCCACTTGGGCCATTTGGATTTTATTGTAACCAGAGTAGCCTTCCATGATGGAGGGAGATTTATATCCCGTTGTTTAATCAATCAAAATATATTTGATCAGGACTGGAAAGTCATCTTTGGGAAAATTTTGGTTAAGATTTAGGAAATCAATGAAAAATTTTATTTTCCCATTCTTCTTTTTCACCATGAAAATGTTGGCCAACCATTTGGGATATTTTACCTCCCTGAAAAATTTATCCTTAATATTCTTGTCAAATTCAGCTTCAATTTTAGAGGCATGAGTCGTGTGTGTTCTTCTTACTGCCTACTCAAATCCTCGATTCTCTTCTGGAGAACCCAGGTGATGAGTGGCACCATCCAGACTAAGGACTCACATTTATGTATAGTGCCAAGAAAAAATGTCTTGATGTTTCTTTAGAAATTAAGAATACATATTTTTCTCTTCATAAGTCATGGAAACACAAATTATAGTGGGGCGTGAATATTTATTTTTACCCATATTTATTTTTCTGAGCTCATCCACAGTGGTGGACAAACCTTCATCAAATTATGGAGGAGATTACTTGAGATATTATTCCTCTTCTTCCTAATGTATCACTTCTTCTGTTTTTTCTTACAGATTGGGTGATGAGGAAAAACATTCAGAGCAGGGGTAGGAGTTAGTATTTGAACATCCTGAAGAAGAGGCAACCATTTCTAACCATATAGATGATGAAGGGTCTTCCTGGAGCATTGAAGATAAGATGATGGGTTGGGACTCAACATCCTTGTCTTCCTTTATTATTGTGACAACTTCTTCTAGCTAGATTGATGAAGCAAAGAATTACTGAAATTCATTGGATTAAATTAATACATATCTATTTAAGCTTTCACTCCTACATGGAAAATCAACAATTTTTCCCGTACTATCAGGCTCAATTGCCGCAATTGAAAATATAGAAGTTACTAGATGAGTTATTGGATTTGGGTCAATCTTTTCAATTTGATTAATAGGAATCATATAATATATACTCAGATGTTTGAATGGGTTATCTAGGTTTTTTATAAGCCATTTGGTGCATTGATTCTTGTTACCTATTTTATCACTTACCTTGTTCTCTTTGTGTGATAGAATTCTACCTCAATATAATGAGATTCACATGTTTTGAACAGATATTTGTCACTATAAAATGTAAAAATTTTACCATTGAATAAATTCATGAGATATTATTGATATGATGAAGGAATTGTCACGTGTTGATGAAGCCAAGGACTTCCAAGAAGAATGTTAAAGACATTGTCCTAATAGACAACCATAAAATATGAATTAGACACAAGATCTCTAAAATGAGTCCTATGTGTAATCTCACCAAGAGGATCGTGTTCATTCTTGTCATAAACTTGAAACATTAATTTGGAAGGAGATATATTAGATTCAGTGAGGCCTAGTAGATGATGTGTAGGAATGTGGATGAGTTTGATACCTGATCCATCGTCAATGAAGGCTCATCGGATGTCTGTAACATTAACCCTTCCAAATTGATATAAGGTTCGGGTGTTTCCATGTACAACATCATCCTCATATTCATCCATATAAGAAATGACCACATAAAATTCTGCAGGATCATTTTCTACACGATAAACCTTAGCAGCAACAACCTTGGTTTAAAACTATTGAGGACTTGAAAAATCCTCAATATGTGCTTCTCAAAGATCTGTTGAAAAATTCAAGGAATCCAAGATTGATAACATGGCTCTTACATGGGAAAACTATTTTAAAATTTTGTCCTTTTGTCGGAGGTTCTACATTTTCTAGCATGGAGATGTAGTTTTTAGGTTCCTTAAAAGTTGATTCTCTTGATATTGATATACCCTATGTTGGAGAAGTAGCTAGAAATAAATCCAGTTTTGGTACATTAGATTGACTAGGTCTAGCTACATTTTGAGATAATGATGGTGTAACCTCTAATCAGTCCTCCAAGATAATCATGTCAAGAAAGATCCTATCACGTGTGGGAGAATTTCTTTTTTCTTGTTGAGCCCAATGAAGGGCTCTCCCACGAGTTTCCATCGCATAAACGGTTTGAGTAGGGATAGAGTTAAAATAGTAGTTTGTAGCATATCCATTTCTTCCCCTATATCCATGTTCATGGATTATTACTCCAGTTCCCCATTTAGGTATAGGGAATTCATGATCATCATAATGAAAATCATTATTTGCATAGGGATCCATGAAGTGGACAACGTTAATGGAACCAAAGATCAACTATTCATATGATGAATATTATGCTTGGAAGGTCGGTTCTGGTTGTGCCTTTTAGTGGGGAGCTTCACATGTTTTTTATATATATGGAATAAAATCTTACAAAGTTAATGAAATATTTGGCCTTCACCTAATCTCACCCTCTTCTAAATTCTATTTATCCTTCGGATCACATCGCTTCATTGAGGATTGACCTTTAGAGAACTGATCTTTTGATGAATATGGATTTTCTATAGCAAAAGTGGCAGGAGACACAATTAGTTGTTTCAAATATGTTCTTAGAATAGCGTGAGTTCGATTGATAATTTTCTTGATCATCCAATCATCATATTTCTGGGAATTTTTTATTTTAACTTCCTACCATTCACCTTCTTTCTCTGAATCAGTAGCAGTAACACATGATACTTGAGTTGATAAAATTTTTAGTTTCAGTTGTCTAGAGTCTAAAAATGTTTTCTAGAGTTCATTATAAACAAACCACTTCGGAATGGGATGCCCCAACATTTGATGAAAGGGAAAATAATTTAGAAGATCCTCAACTCCTTCTTTATTTGGTTTCTTTGGCATTGAGAACTGAACCAAATTGTTTTCCCAAGATGAAATGAACTAAATGGTAACCTGTTTATTCTAAAAAGAATAAACTTTGTTCTTTAACTCCTCAAACTATCTTCACCTTTGATCTTTTTTATCATCTTGATGATGCGGTCATTGCTACTGATGCTCGGGAGGCATAGTCCTTCAGTATGATGAAGATTTTGAAGTAGAAGCATGTACAAGTGCTGGTTTGAGTGTGATTGTAGTAATCTCAATTTTCCCTATTCTCCTTCCTAGATAAGATGGAATTACACGATATTTATATTTAGTTTCCACAATTGAATCATCCAATTGTTGGGAAATTGAAGCAAGGTCTCCAAACCCTATTGTGTATTTCATAGGGATTAGTGGTGTGCGTAACTCATCATATATATTTGCACACAAATTAGTAGAAAATCCTCTTGAGGGAGTTCTATATTTAAGGAATATGTTAATCCTTTCCATCGAGAAATGAAATATGAAACTCTTTCATTCTCTCTTTGTTCTCAATTTATAAGATAAAAAACTGTTGTCTTTGGAAGCATTGATCTGAAATGGATAAGGAATTTCTGATGGAGGCCTTCCCATCTAGTAATTGTCTGAGACTACAAACTTGTATACCAGACAAAAGCTAGACCCTGTAATAAATTCACAAAGCATCTGAGAATTACTTCTTATTTTTATTTAGGGGTCCCCATCATGGGATCACAATTAGAATCAAAATGTGTTAAGTGCTACTTCAAATATCCTGAACCATTAAATATTGGAAATGTAGTATTCACAAATTTTTGTGGGGGAGGGATCAGATCCACCCACTCAGGGTAAGCTTTCTTTTCAGGCTGTCTAGAGCATTCCATTCTTACATATCTTCTAATCGAGTTGTTAAATCCTAAATACATAAGAATTTGGGGAATATATGGATGATTTGGGACCTATATAGGTACAAAAACTAGAGTTTTATTCGGCACGACAACTGGGAAAACCACTAGTGGTGGTGGTGCTATTATTTTTCATGGATACCCCATGGGGAAATACCTATAAGGATGTGTTTAATCCTAGCCTAGCTGTATAACCAATGGAAGGAATTCATTATCCTCGTATGTAGATGCAACAAATCCCCCTTGCTGAAGAGTTCCTATTGGATGTGTAAGCTAGGGATCTTCCTGGGGAGAATGTCTAGAAGAAATGCTACTTTGAAGTAACTCTATATTGAGTCTTTTCAACTACTTCAACTCCTCTTCTTGCTGGTAAAATCTTTTTTTGAGAAAAAGAGACTTACCTTCTCCAATTGAAAAGTGATACGTGAACTGACATTTACCCTTACTCTTGTTAGAACCCTTTAGAAGGGGTGGGAGTTGATTTCTTGAGGGAATACCTAGATTTTGAGTAAGCCTCTGATTATGGGTAGGTATAGCTCCTTCATTTTATTCAGTGTATACCATGTTATGAATAAGAACTTCATCTTTTGACTCCCCTAAACTAGAATCATTATCTAGATGATCTTATGCCATGATATTAATGACATTAACTGAAACATACTTCACCGGTGGATTTCTATCAGTATCTTGTTAAGTTCATCTCCTTCTATATCATACAGAAGACTATTATTTTATTTTCTTAATCCCTTGGAACTGTTTGAAAAATAGAAATTTTAAGGGAATCCTTAGATAGTTCAGTTTTGTGTTCAAATTGTGGCTTCTTCCCTAATCAGGAGAAAACTGAATTTTTTTGAGAAAGGGATTGTAGATGGGAAAAAGGCCTTATATCAACAGGAAGGGGCTATTCTTGTTCTTATTTCTCAAACCATCAAACACTGTTAATTGAATTCAAAGGACTAGTTAAACAATCACCCAACCCTATAGGATAGGGTGTCTCATGAACTAATATTGTAGATATTCTCACAACTAATATTCTGATTTTTCTATTTTTTTTCCAAACCATGGTTGGGTGCATTATTTGGAAACCACTCAAATCACCTATTTTGGAAGACCGTTGTGATATTTCAGACATTTGCAGCTTTTGATGGCTGAAATCCTCTAAGAGGGAGACCTATTTAATGTTTTCATATACTTGATGAAAAAGTATCTCAAAAACATTCTCTCTTTGGTCTCAACTCTGATGAGAGCTATTTGAGGTCTGTTCATGAGTGTATCGTTGATTACACACAAAATCTGTTGATTGTAGATGGCCATGGGAAATAAAATTTCTTGAGACCACTATTGGAAGGCTTTGCTAATTTTGGAGAGTAGTGAAATGAAATGCACCATGTGCACCCCATCCTCTGATATGAACTCCATACATGGTATCAGAGATTAACTAGCGTATCCAATATAGTGCATCAAGGCGTGCATGCTGAAGTGTACACTATTAATATTCAACCTTTGGATGTCAGTAAACTGAGAGAGATTTCAAGTAGATTTGGAATTTCAAACCATCTATTACCTTTACATTACTTTGATATTCCTCATATGGTAATACTTTGGATTTCAAATGACAAATAGTTTTCTAAACGTTGAGATGATTATCTTGAATGCAATATTCTGCCATCATTTCTGGAATATTGTATTGAGACATTTCCAATTTCCAAAACATGACTGGTATTTTACCTTTACCAATTTTTTTTTCACATATTCAACATATATTCATCATCCTTTTTCTAGAGGTTTCTCCACTTGTTCTGACTAGAGTGGAAAATTATAGATTGTTTTATTACAAATAATGGAATCAATTGTTTTTTTTCTGCTATATTAGAGGACAAATGACCCACGGTAGGTTAGGAGAATGACCATTTCCTTAGGATGTATTTTGGTTGAGAAAGTATTTCACCTGTTAGTGAAAAGGCATTAGACATTTCTACCCTTATATTGGATAGTTCCTTGAGATAAGAGGGCTTTCTCATAACTACATTTTCAATTAGAGAATTATCGTGACAATGTGAAACAATACTATAGAGAAAACTTTTGCAGTGAATGCCATCACGGGGAGGACAAACATGGTGGATTACATTAAGGGATAAATCCTCTTTCTCCTCGGTATTTTTCAAAATAGATGGTTACCATGGCTCTCATATGAATATATGATCTCTAGATTGATCGAAATTTCATGAAGCAAGCCTTCATGATGATGTGTCCAATAAGGAACTTCAGAATTTTTGTTACTACTCCGATAATTTGTTAATGGGAGAGTAGGATCTAGAGTTGCAATAGATAAATTTCTAAGGGATTAAAGAACTCAATCATTACAAGGAGATAGATCATAAATTGGATCTTGATTTTCTAACTATGTTTGGTGAGAAATCATATTAGATTTTTTTCCCACATAGTTGGAGCCACTGGCTGAGAGAAGTGGTTATCATGGGAGGTGTATGTGCCAGCTTTGAAGAGATCATCAGAATGGGATGATTATCTCCAATTGGAAAGGGTGTATATTCCCAATCTAATTGTCAATATGATAGGGGGAGTATGCCCCATAAACCTCCTATACTAGAAAAAAGATGTGTATCTGCACCGGGATGGCATGAATATGAGTCATCCTAGGTGTGGGGATAGAATTATTTGTCTGTTCCCCGGGTATTGCGGAAGTTGTTGTTATGATATTATGGAATGCTTCTAGAATATGGTTAGAAATTTGTATCTACCCTTTCACCATTGTTAAAATGTGATTGGTGACTTCAGCAGAAGGAACATGAATATACATCCATTATGTATATGGAGTAGGTGTATGTGCCTTCTCCAGTCCTCCTTTTCCTATTATTTGGTACTGACTGTACACATGTATGGGGACATAGAGTTGAGTCTGGACAGGGTTTGTTGTCGGATTTTCCGACTGACTTCTTTAGGTGCTGCCAAATGGGACTGTTGGAAGGATTGATAAATGTTGATAGCTGTATGTTCGTGCTGCTATTTTTTCTCCAAGAATGGTTGAATTACTTCTTTCAATGCTAATATATGAGACTACTAGTAGAATTGGTGAGTGTAAGAATGTGTATGTTCCTACTTTCTAGTTTCCACAATATTTGATTGGAAGGATTCCTTAAATGTAGTCAGATGAGACTGTCGACTGGCTGATAGTTTGTAAATAGGTGTATGTGCCTTTTCATGGTACTCCACCAGATTTAACTAGTTAGAATTGTGGGTCACTTCCAGACGAGTCTACTGGCCATTGAAATTGGGATGGACATGTGTATGTGCACGTTCGTTGTTTTCCATCAAGTAAGGTTGGTGGACTTCTCCAGATGGGGAAAAGTTAATAACCTGCTCCTTGTTGGCCAGACTTTGTACCTGGATATTCGTCTTACGCACCCATGTCTGAAGGATCTTGGCCAAACAACCCAAGGAAACATGCACATCATGTTAGGGGTTTACTACCGCATGATTCTACAGTCGGAGATTATTGGTGGGAGCCCTCAGGAATGACCCATGAATCATTGAGTTGAGGCCATGATTGAACTCTTGATCCACCTCCATGTAGTATTTGACGGTCTGGTTATTACATTTCTGGGATAAGAACCTGAAATAGTTGACGACGGTGGTTGGTACTGTTCACTTCGTGACCAACAGTCGTCGCTAACTAGACAATCGATGGTTGTTGTTATCTTGGAGAGCATGTTGAGCAGCCTCCATGGTTGGGATAATACCATGTTGATTGTATTCCCATACCAGTACATTGGAGACCCAACAATGAAGATGCTGAGTGGGTGATTATGTCCTTCCAGCGGATGAGGATCCATCTTGAGCAGCAGCTGATACATTTACGGGTGAAAACTTAAAGGAATCCAATTTGAAAGGATGGGAGTTTTGAGAAAACTGAGAAAAATAATGAACTCCATTAAAGAAACATCTTCTATATGGATACATGTGTTATGGATTCCTTTGTCTGACCTTCCTTTATCAATTCATAGGGGACTGATATATGGGTAACACTATCAACTTGGTTAAGAATTCACATTGGGTTCAACATTTTTGTTTTATCGTCCCTCAGAACGTGTGTTCTGGTTAGGAATCACTACCTCCAGGTGGTTTCCATTGGATTTATTTATGGAACCAGAAACATCCAAAAGTTATTTATCCAAAGGGATCTGCTTTCCAAAGGTAGTAATTTGTTAAGTTTGATCTTACAATACTTAAGAACATGAATTAGTCAAGATAATGTGAGGTTGGACTCGTCACACCCTTTTGGGGTGAATTATTACCTACTCTAGGACTCTCTTATAGATTTAAGATATTTTCATGAATCCTAATTAATTCACCAAGCATAATGTAGGTTTACCGTAGAATTTTAAATCAATTATTATCATGTGTGAAATTTAGAATAATCAGTATATATTTGAGGTTATTCATTAATAGAGACATCCATATGTATTCGAGGTTCTCCATAAATGGTATCCTCTCATATACTATTTAGAGATTCTTTTAACCATCATTATGATGATACCAGTTTTTAAGCCACTCAATGGGGCACTCTCGAATTTATCATCATCTAGGGAGATGAAAATTTATTTTGATGTTGGTATCATACCCATAAATTTGATACCAACGTATCCTTGTGGAAGGAATTTGAACCATTATAGTTTGGTGCTGCTTAATGGGACACATCATTCATTTTAAGGTCATGTTATAAGGACCCAGTTGTACAGTTTAATGTCATGTGGAATGGACATCTAAGTGAAAGGTTCTTAGTAAAAGAATGGTGTATGACTTATGCATAAGAATACTAGGAAACTTGGAAATAATATGGGTTTCCAAGTTTGATAAGACCCTATTGGGAATATGGACCAGGAAGAACAAGTTTGATTTGAAGTGTTGGGTTTGAACCTCAAAGAGGAATCCTACATATCCCATTTGGAAGGGAATCAAATACCATGTAGTTTGATGAGTCTCACCGGAGAGTATAGTCTTTTAAGAGAAATGAGTTTGGGCTTACATCTTGAAAAAGATACCTTGGTGATTTGGGGGTTTAATATGGTGATTACTCTTAATGAGGATTCCCATTTATGGATGGAATGAGATAGATCTCAGGCCTTAGGAAGGCTTCCTACATATCCCAATTATGGTGGGAATCAAAGATATCGTAGTTCATTAGATGAAGTGTTTGTGAAAATGTTGTGTTCATGAAAATATCTAAGCCTATGCGTGTCATGCTCAGTGTGTGAAACAAGAGGGTGTAAATGATTCAACAAAGGCACACACACTATTCCTCCATCACAGGTGGAAGAGGATGGGTCTATGGTGGAGAGGTTGGATGAGGTTTACACGATAGGGGAAGAGGGCAAGATGGTGATACTTTTTTCTTTTCTCTTTACATTAGACAAGGGTTCAACGTAAGGAAAGAGTGAAGGTGAATGAATTAGAGAGGAGAAAGACTGCAACCTTATACATAAAGAGTTAGGTGCTTACAATAGGAAGGATGCCCTAAAATTTTTCATGGTTGGGGAGATAGAATTTTCATTTATTCCGAAGGAAAAGTAGGTGTGAACCATACCTTCCCTACTAGAGACCTATGGTTCCAAGTTTTAGAGATGAAAATGGGAGGATGAGACCCAAACCCTAATCCTCCAAACCAGGAACTCCCAAACACTGTTCCTGGTAGAAATGCCCATGTGATTGAGGATAGGAAAACCTACATATACTCCATTATTCCTAACCCCATTTCAAATCAAAAGTGGGAAACCTATGACTATGGATATACAATCCCAAATAGGAGACATGTTGATGTGCCCTTCCAAATGGTTTGATAATTACTATGGTTATGGTGGAGGTTTCAACTTAGTCCCTTTCAGATAAGAGAACCCAGGAAGCAAATACACTACCAGGAGTGTCTTTGAAGAGAGTTTACAAGATGATGCATATGCCCTATGTGTAGTTATGCAGCGTAGGTACCCCACACAGGTGTGCCGTGTAGGTTCGCCACATAGGCCTTAGTGATGACAGAAGAAAATGATTAATATGGGGAACCAAGCCTATGCAAGCTTCAAACTGTGGAAAACATTAAAAACATGCTTATCCCATATACTTCTCTCTTATCTCATGTTTTTAAAGAGCTACTTGAGACCATTTGAGGGATCTGGGTGAAAGATCTACACAATGGGAGCTTCAAGAGTTCGTTCAACTTTTTCAGTTTGTCAAATGAGGAGCCCAAGGGTCATATTTGTTGGAAAGGATGGGAATGGTCGAAATCAATTCAGTAGTGGAGGTTGTCTGCACATCCCTTCCATATAGCTCCTCCACATCTGTGAACACAAATAAACTTTTCATGTAGCTCTACCACATTGCCCGGACACGTAGTTATTCTGCATAGGTCTTCTCCAATTTTTTATGCATTTTAGTTCTTTGATCTTTTTCTTGATACTTTGAAATATCTGGGGAACGTCTTCATTATCTTTTTGTCTCACTAAAGAGTGTCAAGAAAACCCTAAAATTTTCAAAATCATTATAACCCATAAAACTATAAAAATTCTAAAAAATCCAAAAAACTCCATGAAAACATAAAAAAATCCAAACAACCCCTAAGAAAACCATAAAAACTAGAAAGCACTTAAAATTCCTAATAACATAAAAAACACTAAAAGCTCTACAGAACCCTAAAACGACTCTAAAACCCTTAAAACCCCCCTAAAACCCATAAAATTTATCGAACACTAAGAACCCATAAAACACTTGAAAACCCCGTAAACACTGATGTCTACTTAAACTCCTAAAAATAATAAAAACACTAAAAACCTTAAAACACAAAAAAACTCCAAAAAACTTTAAACACCGAAAAAACCCACAAAACCCTAAAACACCCTAAAACAATTCAAAATCCATAAAAACAAGAAAATAAAAAAAACTAAAAGACCTAAATATCCATACAAATGTAAACATCGATATAAACCCAAAAAATCCCTAAGAAATCCTTAAAAACCTAAAAACACATAAAACTCATAAAAAACTAAAAGACTCTAAAAACCCCAAAAAACCCTAAAAATCATAAAATTCCTAAAAAACCTCAAATCCCTCAAAACATTAAAACCCATAAAAATCCCAAAAAACCGCCAAAAAATTAATAAAAACATAAAACCCCCAAAAAACTTGAAATAAAATAAGAAAAGCATAAAAACATTAGAACCTATAAAACCCTAAAAAAGACTCTAAACCCCTAAAAACCATTAAAATACCATAAAACCAAAAAATCCATAAAAAACATAAAATCTCATAAACCCCTTAAAATTCCTAAAACCCCATAAAGACCATAAAACCCAAAAAAAAACATTCAAAACCCCTGAAATGACTAAAAACATTAAAAGACTCTAAAAACCATAAAACCTGAAAAAACACAAAAAAACCTGTAACCCAGAAAAATTATAAAACTCTAAAAACCCATAAGAACCCGAAATACTCCCCCAAAATCACTAAACGCCTAAAAATCCTAAAAATCCTAAAAATCCCTAAAAATACCCCAAAAAGTAAAAAACACTAGAAACCAAGAAAAACCCTAAAACCCCTTGAAAACTTAAAAACACTTAAAACCCCTAAGTACCCTAAAAAATTATAAAACCCCTAAAAATATTATAAAATATAAAAAATATTAGAACCACTATAATCCATAAAAAATAATAAAAATCTGAAGAAACCACTAAAAAATAAAAAAAACATTTAAACCATTAAAAATGTTAATTTTTTTAAAAAACCATAAAACCATAAAAAACTCAGAAAACCCTAAATTCCCAAAAAACCATAAAATGCCTAAAAATCCATGTAAACCCTCAAAATCCCTAAAAACCCTAAACACCATAAAAATAATAAAAATACCAAAAAATCCCTAAAAATGTAATGAAAACAAAAAACCCCTTAATATCCCAAAGAAAAACTTTAATACTAAGAAAGACTTCAAACCACTAAAAATTATAAAAATGGAAAAAACCCAAAAATACCCTTAAAAAAAACCATAAAATCCATGAACACCATAAAAAACTAAAATGCCTAAAAACCCTAAAATCAACTAAAATCTCTAAACAACATTAAACCCGTAATAAGGCTAAAAACTCGATAAAACCATAAACCCTTAAAAACTCAAAACAACCCCTAAATACCCAAAAAACATAAAACACTAAAAAGACAAAAAAATCTTAAAAGTACAAAAAAACCATAAAAACAAAAAATTCACTTAAAATACATAAAAATCCTTAAAAACATAAAACCCCTCAAAAAACATTAAAAACCATAAGAAAACATTAAAAAGCTAAAAACTCTTGAAACCCATAAAACCATAAGAAAGGTAAAAACATAAAAAATCCCTAAAAATCCTTAAACCCTTAAAAATATAAAATTCCCTAAATGCATTAAAAATCCCAAAACTGATAAACCCCTAAAAACCAATACAAACTCCCAAAATCCCTTAAATCCAAAAAAACTTTCAAAATCTAAAAAACCTTTTAAACCATTAAAACCCCCTAAAATTTAAAAATACCAAAAAACCATGAAAACCTTAACAACCCCATAAAAACACTAAAAATACATTAAGTCCCTAAAAATATTAAAAAACACTAAAAAACCTTTAAACCCCTAAAACCTAAAAAAACCTAAAAATCCAAAAAACCATAAAACTCAGAAATACCCAAACAACCTTAAAAACCATAAAAATATTTAAAAAACATAAAGCCCCATAGAAATCCTAAAAAATACCTAAAAATCCAAAAAAATTTAAAAAACCCTTAAAAACATAAAAAACTCAAAAAAACCCCAAAAAACCTTTAAAACATAATGAAACATTAGACCCATAAAAACCAAAAAATGCTAAAAATCCTAAAAATCATAAAACCCCTAAAAATCTAAAAACCCAAAAAATCAATAAAAACCCTAAAACCAGAAAAAAATATAAAAACCCTTTAAAAAACTACAACTTTAATAAATGATAAAAAACCATAAGAAACTAAAAAACTCAAAAAACTAAAAAAATCAAAAAAACCTAAAAACCCAAAAAACCATAAATACCGTAAAACCCTAAAAACCCTAAAAACCTAAAAAATACAAAAAAATACCTATAGATTCCTAAAAACATATAAAACCACAAAAAAACAGAAAATATATAAGAAACCATTAAAAACATGAAAACATAAAACCATAAAAAGCTAAAAACACTAAAACCCCTAAAAACCTATAAAAATCCTAAAAACCCATAAAACCCATCAAATCCATAAAAGCAAGAAAAAACCATTTAAAATAATAAAAATACTTAAATATCCCTAAAGACATAAATAACACTAAATATAGTGAAAACCCATAATAATATTTTATAAACCAAAAAACACTTAAATCCCAAAAACCCCCCAAAAAACCTCAAAACCCTAAAAATGACCTAGACACCCTAAAACCCTCTAAAAAACAAAAAATCCCATAAAAACTATAAAAACATATAAAACATAAAAAACCCATATAAAACCATAATACCACTAAGAACACTAAAAATCCCTTTAAAACCAAAAAAACATTAAAAAATAAAAAAGCCCATAAAAACAATAAAACCCCCCAATAATATCATAAAACAAAAAACCCCCCAAAACCCGTTAGAATAGCTAAAATCCATAAAAGGAATAAAAATCCTAAAAAAGACATAAAAATCACCAAAAACCTAAAAACTTATAATACCCTAAAATACCAAAAAAATACCTTAAACCCTAAAAACACTTAAAACCCCTAAAATCTAAAATCCCTAAAACCCTAACAAACCCAAAAAAACAAAAAAAACCTAAAATCCCATAAAAACCCCAAATGACCTTAAAAACCCTAAAATCACATGAATACCCTATAACCCCACTAAAAACTATAAAACCCTTTACACTCTCAAAACTCTTAAATAACTATAAAAACCCTTAAAACCCCAATAAAACTAAAAAATCATAAAACAAAATAAACTATAGAACACAAAAAACCCTAAAAAACCAACAACCCACAAAATCCCTCAAAACCCTAATAACCATAAAAGTCATAAAAAATTCCTAAACTTCCTTAAAAACAAACACAACACTAAACACATTGAAAACCCACAAGAAAATATTAAAACCCAAAAACACTTGAAACCCCTAAAAAGAAAAAAAATATTTAAATCCTTAACATTCCTAAAAAACTGCTAAAAACCCTAAAAACCATGAAACCATTTAAAAACAAGAAAAAACCCCAAAGGAGTAGTAAAAACTCGAGTACCCTTAAAAAGGTTTAAAAACTCCGAAAACCCATAAAAGAACTAAAAACTCAAAAATCCCTGACCACCCAAAAACCACATAAAATCCCTAACACCCCTAAAAGCCCTAAAAACCATTTAAATACCTAAGAGCACAAAAAGTCCAAAAATATTCTAAAAAAGTCCAAAAAACCTAAAAATGAATAGAACCCTAAAAAACACTGAAAACCCCTAATAAAAACATAGAAAACCTAAAACCACTTAAAACTGCTAAAAAAAACGCTAAAAACCACTAAAACCCCTAAAGACCCTATATACCATAGAATCCCTAAAGCGCTTAAAAACCCCTAAACCCCTTAAATCCCCTAGAACACTATAAACTCAAACAAAACCCCTTTAAAACCCAAAAAACATAAAAAAACCTGAAAAACATTAAAATTCATAAAAAGGAAAAAAACCTACCCCCCATATATAAAAAACCCTAAACCCCTAAAAACTCTTAGAATCCATCAAAAACATAAAAACAAATAAGAATATTTAAAAGGCCCAAAATATTACTGAAAACAAAATCTACCCTAAAATCCCTGAAAACCCCTAAAAAAACTAAAAAAACCTAAAAATATTAAATCCCATCAAAATATTAAAAATCTAAAGAAATTTAAAGACCCTAAAACCCTAAAAAAATAAAACCCTCATAATCAATAAAAACCCATTTAAATATTTAAAAATACCCAAAATTCCATAAAAACATAAAAACCTTAAAACCCTTAAAAACCTTAAGAAAACCATAAAACCCAAAAACAATTAAAAAAACAAACAACCTAAAAACACTAAAACCCTAAAAAGAACCTAAAAATCATAGAACCCCTAAAAGCTATTAAAACTCAAAAAACCTCAAAAAACCCCAAAAAACCCAAAAAAATCCATAAAACCCACTAAAAACACGAAAAACCCATTAAACACCTAATAAACAAAGAAATCTAAAAATCCAAAAAACACTTAAAACCCCTAAACCCCTCAAAACATTTAAAAACTATAAAAATACTAATAATACCAAAAAATAGCTAAAAATGTTTAAAACCCTAAAACCCATAAGAAATAAAAAAACATAAACCCCATAAAAACCCCAAAAATGCTAAAAACCGTAAGAACCCCCGATTAACCAACAACTGTAAAACCCCATAAATACATTAAAAAACCTAAAAACACATAAGAACCCTAAAACCCCCCTAAAAACTATAAAATCCCCTTTGACCCATAAATTGTTAAAAAACTCTAAAATCCCTTACAAACCCAAAAAACCCAAAATACCCTAAACCCCCACAAAAAACCATAAAAACCATAAAAACCTTTATAAACCCCCCAAAATCCCTAAAAAACCTATGAACCTATAAATTTTTTAAATAATATTTAAAAACATATAAAAACACAAAAAATAAAAAAAACAGGAAAACCCATATTAAAACATTAAAAACCTAATAACACATAAAACCCCTAAAAACATTAAAAATACAAAATACCTTAAAAAAATTCAAAAACCCTAAAAACCATAAAAATCACTAAAAATCCTGAAAACTATAAAAACCCATAAAACCACTAAAACCCTCAATAACTCTAAAATTCTTTTAAACACCTAAAAACATTAAAAAACTCTTAAAACCCCTTAAAACCACTATCCATCTCCTGGGACCTCTCTAGTGATTAATGCGTCTCCTCTTGAGAAAATTTCACTTGCCTAGCCCGATTCACCTAATCTTGCAACTACCAACAGTGTGCATGATGCACCTGCCCAGCCTAATAAACCTACTCTTGCGGATACGATCAATATACATGATGGAGGAAGGCCTCTGTCTCATCTTGATGCTCACAAAGTAGTGGATCCTGTTGAGAAAGTTAAGGATACTACAAGTGCTACTTCTCTTGGGGATCCTATAGAGATTTATTCTCCATCTTCTAGGGCCTCTCTAGTGATTAATGTGTCTCCTGTTGAGCAATTTTCATTTTCCCAACCTGATGCACCTAATCTTGCAACCACCAGAAGTGTCCATGATGCACCTACTCAGACTTTTCAACCTACTCTTGTAGATACTGTCAATGTGCATGATTCAGGAAGGCCTCTGTCTCATCCGGATGCTCACAAATCAGCTGCTCCTGTTGAGAAAGTTAAGGGCACTACAAGGGCTCTTTCTCTTGGGTCCCCTCCAGAGATTGCTGCACTTCCTACTGTACAAACTGGTTTCCTTGCTTTGGTGTCTCGTGTTTCTAAACAACCTTCACCCACCATAGTGCGTGATGCATCTGCTCAATCTGATGCACCTATTCTTGCAGATACTGTCGAAATGCATGTTGCTGGAAGGCCCATGCTCAATCTTGAAGCTTTCACCCCTATTCTTGCAGGAATTGCCACCAAGGCCAAATTCACTGGAGTTCCTCAAAATGATGGGATTTGTGCAACTAATACCTTCTCCCCCTGTCTGGGAAACTTTGGGCTGATCAAGAAGATGACAGTCAAGATGCAGATGTAAAATCTGAAGTGAATCCTATGGCCTCTACTCATGAGGTGCCAAGAATTGAGCAATTCATCAAGAAACCTCCTGGTAGACCTCCCAAGTAGGGAGTAAAGTGTAAAGGATCCTCTTCCAAGAATACACAAGGCCTGCCTTGCCAGAGAGGCAACACAAATATCAATCAATGAAGCTGGTTTTTTGGAATTGTTAGGGGATTTGGAAGTCTCCCACTACAATAGCCCTTCAACATTTTCTTACTACCAATAAGCTTTCACTTGTGGACATTGCTGAGCATCTTATTAGTTTTGATAACTGGAAGGGTTTCAACTGGTAATCGCTCAGATACACATTTATTTCTCATAACATAGGTGCTGGTAACCTTGAAACATTATGGTTTTTTCAACACAATGACTTGCAACTTGAGTCTTTTGAGATTTTTCATCAAGTAATTTCAGTTCACACCCGACTATTGGATATTCCTTTCTCCTTCTCCTTTGTTTATGTCTCTTGATCTTACATCATAAGAAGAGAACTTTGGGATGAATTATCTACTCTCAGTGAGAATATGAATCACAAATGGGTCATCACTGGAGACTTCAATGTTGTTCAGTGTCCAGATGAAAAAATTGGCCCTCATTTTTCCCATACTGTTGCTCATGACTTTCAGTGTTGTGTGGATCAATGCAACCTCATTGAAGTTTCTATGGCGGGCTCCAAATTCACCTAGGAAGGTTCACTGTCAATGGGAGGCAAGCCAGTAAAATATATAGGTGGTTTATGCATTTCAATGATACTGG
The DNA here is from genome assembly GCA_963277665.1 of Viscum album. Classification (NCBI taxonomy): domain Eukaryota; kingdom Viridiplantae; phylum Streptophyta; class Magnoliopsida; order Santalales; family Viscaceae; genus Viscum; species Viscum album. The sequence continues at coordinate 204,219 of CAUJRU010000387.1, read as the reverse complement.
TGCTCCATTGGACATCTCAATATTTACCCTTCCCAAATTTAACTCTGATCATAATCCCATTGTTGTCTTCATTCAGAAGGATAGCAGGAGACTCACTCCCTTACCCTTTAAGTTCCAAAATACACGTCTTTCAATTCCAGTTGGCAGGGAAGTTGTTCTTGATGGATGGAACTCCACCTATCATTGTAGACCTTATTTTTTGGTTTCCTCAAAGCTTAGGAGAATCAAAATCCTTATAAAAGTTTGGAGTAATATCTCTTTCTCCAGAATTGATGATGAGGTTAAGGATTCATAATTTCAGTTGGAGTATTTCCAAGAAAACAACCAACAGGGGGATGTTCCTACTCATGAGGAACTTAAGTTTCACAAAAAACTTGATGATCTTATTGCTCTTAAAGAAAATCTGGAAAAAAATCAATTCAATGTATGATGGATCAAGGATGGTGACAGAAACTCAAAGTTCTTTCATCGCTTGCAATGGGAGAAAAGGGTTCCTAAAGGACCTAACCGTATCCGAATCAATGGAACAACCCTGGTTTAGGAGAAAGAGATATCTGATGTTGTTTTTGATCATTTTAAAGCTCTATATAATGATGACAACACCCCCTTCTATCTTGATTTCCGAATGTATTGAGAAGTGTGTGAGTGACTCACCTAATAATGATATGACCTCTCCCCCTCTTGAGGACAAAGTTAAATCTTGTCTTTTCTCACTCAATTCTGAAAGCTCCCCTTGACCGGATGGATTTACCAACAAATTATTCATTTTATATTGGGATATCTTTCCTACAGAAATTACCAATGCTCTCAGGGAGTTCTTTCTCTCAGGATCAATTCCTTTTGGATCCAACTCAAATTTGATTGCTCTGCTTCCCAAAAAAGAAGCTACTATCGATATTGGTGACATTAGACCGATTGGCATTGGAAAAACCATCCCAGATATTATTAGTAAAATCATCGTCACTAGGTTGGGGATGTTTGTTGGTACCATCATCACACCCAATCAATTTGGCTTTGTTCCTGGGCGAAGCATCCAAAAATGTTTATATATGGCCTCTGAAGGAGTGAATATCATGATGAAAGAATTCATACATGGGACATTTTCATTAAAATTGGACATATCCAAATCCTTTGATACCATTAAGTGGAACTTTATTTTCAAGGTTTTGATCATGTATGTGTTTTCAGCCAAGTTTATCCGTATGATTTCTTCCATTTTAGAGAGTTCCAGAATCACTGTTCTGGTTAATGGGGCACCAAAAGGTTTTTTTTCAATGTTCACAAGGGGTCAGATAGGGAGATCCACTCTCTGGGATTCTCTTTGCACTTGTGGAAGATTATCTGAGTCATTTTGTTATCAATGCAATGATGGATAGCTTTTATTGTCCTATCAAAGCTGGGAAGGACTCTTTTGTACCCTCACATCTTTTCTATGCTGACGATATTATTCTCTTTGGGCAGGCTAATATGAAAACTATATCTTCTATCTGGAAAATATTTAATAATTATGAAGATGTTACTGTACAGGCTATCAGTTGGAGTAAATCATCTATTGTCTTTGGGAAATGGAGCTCCTCTGTGCGGCAAAACAGAATCATTAGATGTCTTGGCATCAAAAAAGGATCCCTGCCTTTCAATTACCTTGGGGTCCCCCTCTTTTTGGGAAAGGTAAAGTGTTTCTACTTGGAAATAATCTTTGTTAACATCACATAGCATCTGGCTAAATGGAAGGGAAAGTCCCTATCCCAAGCTGGCAGAATATGCCTTATCAATTCTGTCATCACCTCAATGTTTGTTCACGTCTTCTCTATATATAGATGGCCAGTAAGTATGATCACGTCTCTTCAAGCCAAGATTCAGAACTTCTCATGGATAGGATGAATTAATGAAAAGAAATCGGTAACTGTTGCATGGAAAGAATGCATTAAACCCATTGAAATGGGTGGTCTTGAAATTAAGGATCTCAGGGTTTTTAATGAGTCCCTGCTGGCCAAATTCACCTGGAACCTCACAAGGAAGGTGAGATGGATTTTCTTAAAGAAATATTTACTGCTCACTTGTGAAATGACTACACTGGTTACATTCTCTCCTCTGTCTGGACCACAATTAAATCCTCATATCAGGACATTATCTCCCAATCTATTTGGGCTGTTTCAAGTCACTCCAATCTGAACTGTTGGCTCACCCCATGGATCGACTATCCACCACATGAAATCCTACAGGTACCTCAGGGTCTACAACACATGTCTATCAATGATCTCAATGTCAGGATGATAGAACTGGATGGACTTCTACTACCACACATCATTTCCCAGATTCACCGTTATAGTTACATTGATTCTGATACTCTCATATGGAAGCCGAATCTGATTGTTCAGCTCACTACAAGGGAGTTCTACAATCACAAATGTCAGTATGGCCTGGACCCCCCCTCATGGATTCTGAAATATAAGTGTCAATTCATTCCCTCTAGACAATTCCTTCTCCTTTGGATGATTTGGAGAAACTGGCTGCCTATGCATGGTCAGTTGCAAAAAGCTGGATGGTAGATTATTTCAGCATGAAGCATCTTTTTACGAGGTTCTAAAAGTGTACAACACGTTTTTGTTGAATTCAATCTTGCGCATAGACTATGGAATCACATGCAAGAAATCTTTGGTCTCCGTTTACCCCTGGAAACTTTTCCCAAAGGATGCTTTTTATTACAGACTTCAGTGGTAGTGAGCAGCTTAACAACCTCATTCTTGCTGCATCTGTAGTAATCGTTGCCATCCTATGGGCTGCGAGGAATTATGCTATGTTTCAGAATAAATCATGCTCCACACATGAGGGTATTATTGCCATGCACAATGCTGTTTGAATGGCTAGGTGTATTCAATCAGGTGAACTGAACAACTGCTTCAAGGATCTTGTTACACTCTTCACTCTTGGTGTTCCTGGTAGGTGCAAAAAATAAATGTTGATGAAGTACATTATATGGATTCCACCAATTCCGTCATGGATCAAGGTTAATGTTGATGGTGCGGCAGCAGGTTCACCAGGCCCTTCAGGTTGTGGTGGTGTTTTCCGTACCTATCGAGGTTTTATCAAGGGAATTTTCTATCATTACATTGGGAATGGATGCGCTTATGAGGCAGAGCTTTGGGCTATTATCAAGGCTATTCGTTTTGCAAATCAATTTTGGTGGATGCATCTATGGATTGAATCTAACTCGATGCTTGCGGTGAAGGATCTCTGACAAAACTCAATGAAGGTTCCATGGCGGCTCCTACCCCAATGGATTGAATGCCTTATCTTATCCAAGAACCTGAGCCTCAAGATCACTCATGCATATAGGGAGGTCAATATGGTGGCTGATGTTCCTTCCAAGATGGCTATTAAAGAATGCAACTCACGGTGGTCATTCATTTCTCCTTATTTTTGCACGTCTCATGTATACTCTGACATGAAGGGCACTACCTGCACCTGAATGTACAAATCCCCCCTGTAATGTTTTGAACTTTTTTTTAAAATTGGGGCCCCAATCTCTCCGCTAGGTCCGCGCCTTATTTTGCCTTAAAACCACTAAAAAACCTGTAAACACCTAAAAAATAACAACCCAAAAAACCCCCTCAAATCCCTAAAAACCATAAGACCCATAAAAATTCTAAAAAACCCTAAAACTATGAAAAAATTTAAAAAAACCATAAAACCCCTAAATACCCCTAAGAAAACCTTAAAAAAACTAAAAACACTTATAGTCATAAAAAAACAGAAATATGATAAAAACCCTAAGAATCCTAAAACCATAAAATCTAAAACCCATTAAAACGCCTAACATTGTTAAAACATTATAATCCTTAAAAACAAGAAAAACCTCTAAAAATCAAAAAACCCTTCAAACCCCTAAAAATGTTAAGAAACACTAAAACCATTAAAACTCTAAAAACTAAAAAACCCTATAAACCTAAAAAACCATAAAACACTAAAACTCATTTAAACCCATAAAACCCCAAAAATCCCAAAAATCCCTATAAACTGTAAATTTCATCAAAAAATCATTAAATCCCTTAAAAATGTAAATAAACCTAAAACACATGAAAACTATAAAAACCTAAGATCATTTAAAACCACTAAAAAACTAAAAAAATGATAAAAACCCTAAAACCCATGAAACTCCCAAAAACCCTTCAAATTTTGTAAAAACCATAAAACTAATAAAAAAATTAAAAACTCTTAAATCCCTTAAAAATGTTAAAAAACAATAAAAAACCAATAAAACTAAAAAAATATAAAAACCTAAAACCCTCAAAATAAATAAAAACAAAAAAACCATAATATTTCTAAAAAATTCCTAAAATCCCTATAAACATAAAAAACCCTAAAAATTCTAAGAAACCCTAAAAAACTAAAAACAGTTAAATCTCTAAAAATGATAAAACCCCTAAAAATTCTAAATAAACCTATAAACCCTAAAAAATATAAATACGACTATGAACCCTACAAACCCAAAAAACCCTAAAACCAATTGAAGACTCTAAAAACCCTTAGACACCTAAATGTCAAAAAACTTTAAAAAAACCTTTAAACCCATTTAAACTCAAAAAAAAAATTACCGTAAACCCACAAAAACCCATAGAAACACTAAAAAACTTTAAACCCCTCAAAATTCATTAAAACAAAAAAATATCCCAAACAATACTAAAAAATACCTAAAAATCATTAAAAACATAAAAAAATCCCTAAAAACCAAAAAATAGCCCTAAAAACTAAAAACACTAAAAATACCCAAAAACCCAAACAAAATTAAAAACCCTAAAAAACCTTGAAAAATATAAAATCCAAAAAAATATAAGAAACCTAAAAACCCATAAAAAGCCAAAAATAACTAAAACTCTAAGAACCCTTAAAACCGATAATTTTTTTAAATAAAATATAAACACCCTTAAATACCTAAAAATCAGAAAACACCAAAAACCCTACAAAATCTCCTAAAACACTAAAAAATATAGATAATATCTAAAACCTTTAAAATTATAAAAAACCATAAAACCCTAAGAAAAACATAAAGAACTAAAAATACTTAAAATCCCTAAAAACTAAAAAATGCTAAAAACAATAAAAACACAAAAAATCATAAAAACACTAAAACCCAGAAATTCCTAAAACCATAAAAACACCTACTCCCCCTAAAAAATCTAAAACCCCTTTAAACCCCTAAAACATAAAAAACTCTAAAAAAACATTAAAATCATAATAAAATAAAAAAACCCAAAAAAAAAAACCGTAAACCCCTAAAAAATCCCAAAACCCTAAAAATTCTAAAAGACCATTATAACCCATAAAATACTAAAAAATGATAAAGTAATAAAAATATAAAAACACCAATACCCATGAAATTCCATAAGACAAACTTAAAAACCAAAAAACACTTAAAACCCCTAAAAAACAAAAAATGTAAACAAATTCAAAACCCGAAAAGACTCTATAAAGCTAAATCAAAAAATCAAAAAACACTAAAAATCATTGAAAACCCTGATAACCATAGAAAAACCTAAAACCCAGAAACCCAGAAACCCCACTGATAAATATAAACCCCTTTAAACCCCTAAAAATGTTAATATACTCTAAAAACCCCTAAAAACCTGAAAAACACAAAAAGAACTCTAAAACCCCAAAACACCCTATAAACCCTAAAACCCCTAAAACCCTCAAAATCCATAAAAAACTCTAAAAAACCATAAAATACGTAAAATTCCTTGAATTCCTAAAAAATGTAAAAACCCCAAAACCCTTTAAACACCTAATAAAAACATAAAAACATAAAATCACATAAAACCCCTAAAAAACAAAAAATACTAAAGACCCTAAAAACCGTAAAATACCTAAAAACCCTAAAACCAATGAAACACAGAAAAATACACTAAAAACTCTAAAATTCTTTAAACCCCTAAAAAATTAAAAAATCTAAAAAAATTAAAAACTGTAAAAAAACTAAAAATAACCCTATACCTATCGAAAAACCATTTAACTATAAAACCCAAAAAAACCCTTAAAAACCTTCAAAATTCGAAAAGAAACTAAAAACATTAAAATCCCAAACGGCCCTAAAAATCCATAAAAATGTAAAATACCCTAAAATTTGTGAAAACCCCAAATAAAACCAAAATAACATTCAAAAATTTAAAACCCCTAAAATCACTAAAAACCCTTAAAAATCTAAAAAGCTAAAAAACACCTAAAAACAATAAAAACCCTAAATACTATAAAAACTCTAAAATCAACTAACAACTCTAAAAACCCTTTAAACCAAAAAATATATTTAAATCACTAATTTTTTTAAACCTTGAAAAAATAAAAAAAAACCCGGAATACTCCAAAAAAACCCTAAAACCAATAAAAACCAAAAGTACCCTAAAAGAAGTAAAACACAAAAAAATCCCTAAAAACCCTAAAAATCATAAAACCATAAAAGGCCATAAAAATATTAAAAGATGTAACAAACCCTAAAAACCCCAATAGAACCATTATAACCTAAAAACACTTGACATCCCTAAAAAATATTTAAAACATTTATAACCATAAAAACAATAAAAAGACCCTAAAAACCCTAAAACCTTGAAAACCCATAGAAACCCATAAAACCATAAAAAACCATAAAAACACATAAAAACCCCAAAAACCAATAAAATCATTAAAATCCCTTTAAAATCCTAAAATTGATAAGAAACCCTAAAAATATTAAAAAACCTAAACACTCAAAAAGAACTCCAAAAACCCAAAGAAAAACATATAAACCCTAGAAACCCTCAAAGTCACAAATAAAACCAAAAAACCCATGAAAATTTTTAAATTACCTAAAAATAACAAAAAAATATAGAAACCCTAAAAACCAAAAAACACCTAAGAAATTATTGAAAAATAAAAAACACTTATAACCTATGAAAACCTAAAAAATGAAAAACACCTTCAATACCCCTAAAACCATAAAACACATAAAACACATAAAACACATAAAAACCCAAAAATAACCACTAAATAATAAAAAAACCCTTCAAACCCCTAATAAAATTAAAAAACTATTGAAAAACTTCAAAACCCAGAAACAAAAACAAACATAAAAACACTAAAACCCCTTAAAACCATAAATCACTAAAAATCCCTAAAATCCATTAAAAACCCATAAAAATCCACAAAAATTCCTAAAAATTCATTATAATGTAAAAACCACAAAAAATTATGAATCCCTATAAGAAAGCTTTAAAAACATAAAAAAAAACAAAAAAAACCCTAAAACCATAAAAAATACTAAAAACCACAAAAAACCCAAAAAAACACATGAAAACCCTAAACACCCTACACCCCCCTAAAAACATTAAAAAATCATAAAACACTATAAACCAATAAAAACTCTAAAACACTTTATTCCATAAAAACCTTAAAAAACACTAGAAACATTAAAACCCAAAAAACCAAAAAGAACCCTGAAACCACTAAAAAAAATAAAAAACCTAAATAAAGCCAAAAATTTCTTTAAAAATATAAAACCCCCTAAAACATATAAAACTCTTAAGAATACATTAAAACATTAAAAATATGATATGATAAAAACCCTAAAAAACCGAAACAACCCTAAAACCCCTAAAATACATAAAACCTAAAAAAAAAATTAAAACCCCCTAAAACCCCATAAAAACACTGAAAACTATAAAAACCCTTTAAAAACATAAAAATGTTTAAAAAATAATATACAAACCTTATAAACTATAAAAAATATAAAAATTCCCAAAAACCCAAAAAAACCATACAACTTAAAAAATCCCAAAAGACCCCATAAAAACCAGAAAAATCCCTAACAAAACCTTAAGAGACTAAAACCCATAAACCCATAAAAACTCTAAAAACCAGAAACACCTAAAAACCCTAAAACCCCTAAAATCAATAAAAACTCTAAATCCAATAAAACCCCACTAAAACCTCTAAAATCATTTTAAACCCAAATAATGTCAAAAAACTATCAGACCTCGTTGTAGGGTCCTGAAAATTCCAGAAGGGGGAAATCCAATTACCCCAAAACATTGTAAAGGACTGAGCCAGTTTGCGTACCGGCTCCCAGAAACAGTACGTGGTCGTGTCGGCGAACCGAAATTCTACGGACCAATATCGTCTGTGAAAAAGAGGCGGAGCTCTTCCGTGGGTGCGAAGTAGGAAGGACACTAGGCCGGTCCACCACCGCGAACCAAAACAACTTACCCACGCTGCCACAAACCTCATTGTTCGGGGAATAGAGGCGGATTGGTGTGCCGCCGCGAAGCAACCCCTCCGCGACTCATCAAATATTAATTGATCGAGTTGTTCGCGGATGGGGATTCATTCATGGGATTCTGCATAAAGTGCCATGGGCCCATTGATACAGCCTCTATGTGACTCTATAAATAGTCACCAAGGGGCACCAAAAAAAGAGAGAGTGGAAATACGGGTGAAACTCGTGGGGATACGTTGGAGAAATCTCTCCCATTGGTAAAGTTTTACGACCATCCGCGGACTCCATAACGTCCACAGATGAACTCTTCCGCATAGAGGAGAATCAAAACCGCAAACCACATGTGGCCATATCCATCGCAGATGGCCACCCCCTCCACGGACCAGTGTCGTTCACGAAATGGAGGTGGGAACCCCTCCGCGGGCGTGAAGTAGGACGGGCGCCTGCCCCTTTGCAGACGCCCTTCGCGACCATTTCCTTCACGCCCATCTCATCTGCGAACAACCTCCTTCGCATACAACCTCCTTCGCGGACAAACTCCTCTAAAAATATCCTTCACGGACAGCCTCCTTCGCGGCCAAGTCCTTCGCAGACAGCCTCCTACCCGACCATCCTTCACGGGCAGCCTTCTTTGTGGCCTGCTCCTTCGCGGCCTGTTCCCTCGTGGTCAGCTCCTCTGTAGGCACCCTTTATGGAAAACCAAACTGCGAACCACATGAGGCTACCCCTACAAGGCCGAGATGTCGGAATTTTCCATTGCACACTTGCGCCGCCCCAACATCCATCCTATACATTCCATGAGTCCAACTACTCCTCATGACTCTCCTATAAACCCATTACCTAGCTCCTTCTGCTAGGTTCATCCAGAAAGGGCCGCCCTTGCGTAAGTCCCACACCAACCATTTCTAGGTCTCTCCTACCTAGTCGTCTGGACCACATGACGTTAAATTGTATGGCCATCGTTCTGAACACATGACTTTAAACTCTATGGACATCGTCCTTACCACATGACGTTAAACTGTATGGCCCTCCTCCTGACCACATGACGTTAAACTTTATGTCCCTCATCCTATCCATATGACGTTAAACTATATGGAAACAGTCCTCTCTATATGACTATAAACTGTAGCATTCCCTATCATTCAATAATTGGATTCCTCTTTTTCCTTGAAAGAGATTCCTTATGCTATGTTTACAGTGGCATAAATTCAAGAGCGCTGGAATCCATTCAAACATTCCATCACTCCACCTCATTCTTTGCACGTCCTTCATTCGGATCTTCATCCCCTTGCATGTTTGAAGGGACCCCCTAACAGTCTGGTCCCATGCCACATCGGCTCACCTACCTTCCTGGGCCAACACCCCAGATGTATTTGGACAACACTTCGAGAAAGGTCCTGTGTTTCGAACATGGTCAGCAGTCGACCCTCATTTGTTTGTCCCCATTTCAGGATAACGTGATATGGATGCTGTGTTTCGAACATGGTCAGCAGTTATCCTCCTTCTCCAGGCCACCCTCATTGCGTTCCGAATGTAGGGCATTTAATTCTCACTTTTCATCTTCTTTTGTTTGGACTGATTCTAACGCCCTTGTCATTATCCTGCTCGTGCACTTGCGCATAGGCGTTGCCCCCCATTATATTCCTCATCCCACCAATGGGTTGAGATTCCCTCATTTTCAGACATGAGGAATACACCATGGGAATCCATCCCGGAGTATGCCCCGACTTTATGGGCCACCTCTATGCGCAAGTCCCACTCCACTTCCCACAGACGCACCTTTTGTGACGTGATCGTCTGGTCCCTGCTGCCTCTTGTTTCTCACACCGAGAATTACTCACGTGGGCTTAGAGTAAGCATCGACTATGACATCCCACACCATGGTCCTCCTCAGAGTTTAAGCCCCAATCCATTACTATGGGCCTCTTCAGAGTGTAAGCCCCAAGTTAATGCTAACTACAGGGACTTTGATTCCCTACCACAAGGATACGTAGGAAGCCTCCATGAGGTTCAAGCCCGATCACCATCGGACCCCCAGGTCCACATTCACGTCGGTTCTCCGACACTCCTATGAGAACTATGAGGAATTTGATTCCCTACCATAGGGATACGTAGGAATCCTTCATGAGGTTCAATCCAGATCACCATCGGACCCCCAGGCCCACATTCACATCGGCTCTCCGACACTTCTATGCGAACTACGTGGACTTTGATCCCTATCTCCCAAGAAGGGTACGTAGGAAGCCTCCCTGAGGTTCAAGTCTAATAGCCGGTTGATCCAACAATCTTCACATCGGTTCACTGCGCCACTCCTAGTGCCGCCTCAATGATTCTAGACTCCTCGGGGTCATTAATCCATCAAGGGATGGTAAACCTCGGGCATAAATGATTCTGAACCCCTACGTCCAGCTGACCATTGCCAACCAGGAGTAATCCGTGGATACTATGCTTGAGTATAAACCAAAGATTAGCGAACACATGAATACATCTTAAATCTATAACGAAGTCTCGGAACATGCAATAATTCCCCTCAAAAGGGTGAGATGAGCCCGACTTCCCATCCTCTCGACCAATGTGAGTTCTTAAACGTCACTGGTCAAACCACCTGGAGAACGCTTGCCTTTGGAAAGCATGTCCACATGTCATCTGATACGGAACCGTTGGGCGTTTCGAGACCAACCCGAAACACCCTTAAACCCCTAAAACCCCAAAAAACATTAACTGCCCTCAAAATCTCTAAAATCACTAAAAATCTAAAAAAATCCTAAAAATCAATAAAAATATAAAAAAATGTAAATAGCCCAAAAAATTTATTGGCACTCCCAAAGAAAACTTTTAAAAACTAAAACACTTAACACCCAAGACCATCAATAACATTAAAACCTTAAAAAACACTAAAAAACCAATTATCATAAAATCCATTAAAACCTTGAAAATCCCTAAAACCCCATAAAAACACTTAAAACCCACCTAAAACTCTAAAAACCCTTTAAACATATAAATGCGATGAAAACCACTAAAAACCATAATTCCCTAAAAACAAAAAACAACCAACAACCCCAAAAAACCTCTAAACCTCTAAAAATATCAAACACCCACAAAATCCATAACACCCTATAAAACTAAAATAATATTCAAAAATCCCTATAAATCTCTAAAAACATAAAAAACACAAAATACCTTGAAAACACTTAAGAAAACAATAAAAACCTAAAACACGTAAAAACATAAAAATGCTAAAAACCCTACAAATATTAACAAACCATAACCCCCCAAACACAAATAACCCTAAAAACCTATAAAAATACATAAAATAAAAATACACTATAAAAACTCTACAAACTCCAAAAAACATTATAAAACTCTAAAAAAATAAAAACCTTTAAAAACACAATCCCCCCCTAAAATTCCCAAACCCCCATGAAAACCATAAAATTCCTAAAAAATATAAAAACCATAAAACCCTCAAAATACCTAAAATCCCTAAAAACCCATAAAAATAATAAAAAATCCCTAAAATCACTAAAAACTTAAAAAATCATAAAACCCATGAAAATATTAATAAAACCGTAAAAACCGAAAAACACCAAATAACCCTAAAAAAATAAAATGTTTAAACCCAAACAAAATAATAAAACCATAAATCAATATAATCCACTAAAGCCTTAAAAAAACTAAAAACCCACACAATCCCTAAAAACACTAAAAGCTCAAAAACCCCTTCAATCCCGTAAAAATGTCAAACAACTCTAAAAAACCCTTTAAAACCCTAAAAACATAAAAAGTCAAAAACAAAACCTAAAAACCCCAAATAACCTAAAAATTCCTAAGACCCCTAACACCAATAAAAATTCTAAAAAACCCCAAAAATCCAAAAAAAACATAAAACCATAAAAACCTCTAACAGAGCCTTTAAACCCTAAAAACACTTAAAACCTCTAAAAAACATAAAATTGGTAAAAACACCAAAAACCAAAAAACCCTAAAAACTGTATCCCCCCAAACCTTTAAAATAATAGAAACCCATAAAAACCCTAGAAACCCACTAAAAACTCTAAAAAGACTCTAAACACCTAAAAAAATCAAAAACACTAAGAACCATGAAACCCCTAAAAAACAAAAAAAACCCAAAAAAAACCCATATAACACCAAAATCCTAAAATACATTAAAAACTGTAAAAAATAAAAATACATAAAAATACTATATATCTATAAAAGTACCTAAAACCTATAAAAAACCAATGAAATCCTTAATAACTTGAAAATAATTATAACCCCTAAAAACCTAAAAACTATAAAAACACTAAAAAACCATAAAAAGCATAAAACCCCTAAAAACCCTAAAACTTCCTAAAACCCCTAAAACCCCATAAAATTCCTAAAACCCCACTAAAACTAAAAAAAACCTTTAAACCCCTTAAAGGTTAAAATCTCTAAAATCCTAAAAATACTAAAAAACTCAAAAAACCCTTTTGAGCACTTAAATACTTTAAAAACATTAAAAACCCTAAAAAACAAAAAAAACCCAAAAAACCTGAAATACCCTTAAAATTTATCGAAACCTGATAAAAAAATTAAAAATTGTTAGAATCCCCTTAAATCCCTAACAATGAAAAAAAAACTCTAAAACTCGAAGAAACCCTTTGAAATCCTTAAAAACCAAAAAACACCTAAAACTCCTAAAAAACCTAAAAATTATAAGAACCCTAAAAAACCCTAAAACCCCACAAAATTATGAAAACCCAAAAAACCCTTAAAAATCCCTTAAAGCCCATAAAAACCATAAAACCAAAAAAAACATAAAATCCATTTAAACACCTAAAATGTTAAAAACATAGAAAACCCCTAAAAACCCCAATATACAATGAAATTATAAAAACCTAAAAAATTCATAAAAACCATAAAAACAATAAAAAAACTGAAAATCCTGAAATCCCTAAAAACAATAAAATTCTTAATGAAGCCCTAAAAGACCTAAAAACATAAAAAACCTTTAAAACTGTGAAATACACTAAGAAAACCATAAAACCTAAAAACAAATATAACCACTAAAGAACCAAAAAACGTTAAACCCCTAAAATACGAAAAAATACTAAAACCTAAACAACCATAAAACACCTAAAAATCATAAACCCCATAAAACACCTAAAAACCCTTAAACAATCTAAAAAAAAATTAAACTATAAACACCATAAAATCTTCAAAACCCCTAAAAACTGTTAAAATCCCTAAAATTCCTAAAACCATAACAACACTAAAAAAGCCCAAAAAATATCTAAAAACCTAAAAATCCAAAAAACCCTGAAATACTCTAAGAAAACATAAAAAAACTAAATACACATAAGACCCCTAAAAAAAGAAATTATAAAATCCATTCAAAAACCACAAATACCCTAAAAACCATAAAAACTATAAAAACACTTAATAAATTTAAAAACCCTAAAAGCCCAATAAAACCCATAATGCCACTAGAAATCTAAAAAACCTTTAAACACATAACATTAAAAAAAGCTAAAAAAATGTTAAAAACCCATAATAATCCTAAAAAGACCTAAACCCCATAAAATCATTAAGAGATCCTTAAATCCTAAATCAGATAAAACCCCTAAAACATAAAAAATGAAAAAACCCTTAAAAGAGCCTAAAAACCCAAAAACCATAAAAACGCAAAAAACCTAAAAAGCACATAAACCGAGAAAAACCCTAAAAACCCACTAAAAAATCTAATTACCCATTAAAACCATAAAAAAATTAAAAACACTAAAAACCCTTAATAACACTAAATACCTTAAAAGAACCCTAAACCCCAAAAAATCATAAAACCCTTAAAGACACCAAAATCCCTCAAAATCCAAAAAACCCCATATAACTAAACAACACCCTAAAATCCATAAAAATGTAAAAAAACCATAAAATCTAAAAGCACATAAGATAACCTTAAAAACCTAAAACACATAAAACCCCTAAAAACTACAAAATGGTAAAATTCTCTAAAATACGCTGAAAACCTAAAATATGTAAATACCCTAAAGAAATTAAAAATAGAAAAAACCACATAAAAACCCAAAAACCCAAAAACACCAATAAATCCTTAAAAAATTAAAAAAAAAACACTAAAAAACACTAAAAGCCACTTAAACCCTAAAAAAATAAAAAACCGCATACCTACTCTAAAAACCCTAAAATACAATAGAATCCCAAAAAACCCTAAAACTCAATATACCCTCAAAATCAAAAACAATTTCAAATATGTGAAAACCCCAAATAAAACAAAAAAAATGTAAACATTAAAAATATAAAACCACAAGAAAATACTAAAACATATAAAAAATTATAAAAGTCATAAAAATCTCCAAAAACACAAAAAATCCTAAAAACTCTAAAAAACCATAAATTCTTAAAAGCCCAAATTCCCTTAAAACCACTAAATCCCCTAAAAATAAAAAAATAATTTAATCCCCTAAAAATGTTTAAAAACTATTAAAAACAGAAAAACATGAAAACCTCAAAAAACACAAAATACCCCAAAACCCATAAAACCATAAACCCTTAAAACAATCAAAATCCCTAAAAACCTAAAAATCCAAAAAATCCATAAAACTCCCTAAGAATTTAAAAAACCCTAAAAACCTAGAAAACTAATAATAATTAAACCCCTAAATTTCTAAAAAACACCAAAATACTAAAAAACAATAAAAACCATAAAAAACCAAAAAACATAAATACTCCTAAAACCTTAAAAACCCATAAGAAATATAAAAATACACTAAGAACACTAAAAATATTTTAAAACCATAAAAATGATAAAAAAATATAAAGAACATTAAAGACCATCAAAACTCAAAAAAAAAACAATTCAAAAAACACAAAATAAACCAAAAAACACTAAAAACCCCAAAAATGTAAAAAAAACTTCAAAAATCCCTCAAATATTTAAAAACACTAAAAATAATGAATATTCCCTAAAATAACTAAAAATATAATAAAAAATCTTATAAACCCTAAAGAACACTAAGAAAACCATAAAAAACTAGAAATGATTAGAACCCCTAAAAATCCTAAAAATGATAAAAACCTAAAAACCCTAAAAATTGTAAAAAAACATAAAACTCCCTAAAAACCACAAACCCATAAAACCCCCAAAACCCACTAAAATATCTTGAAACCATTTAAACCAATAACAACCTAAAAAGTACTCTCAAGACATCAAATACCCAAAAAAACTAAAAAAATACCATACAAACCCAAAAAATCATAAAAATCTTACAAACCCTAAAATAAGCTCAAAATTCCAAAAAACAAATCACTAAATCCTATAAAAAAATATAGAATGCACTAAAATCTGTAAAAAAAATTAAAAACCCTAATATAGTCTTAAAACACTAATAACACATAAAACCGATAAAACCTAAAGAAATCTAATAACCCTAAAAAACCAAAACAATCACAAAAACACTAAAAACATTAAAAAACCGTAAAGCCCATAAAAACCATAAACCCCATAAAAACCCTAAAACCCAAAAAATATAAAGAAACTTTAAATCCTAAAAACATTAGAAAACTCTCAAAACCCATAAAATCTCTAAAACACCAAAAGAACGCTAAAATCTCAACAAAACCATAAAAACACCATATACCCTAAAATATGTAAAAACCCAAAAATCCATGAAAATCCACCCCCACCACCTTAAAATCCATAAAAATTTAAAAATCCCTAAAAATATAAACACCCCTAAGAAAACCTAAAAAACCTAAGAAAATAAACCCCCTAAAAACAAAAACAAAAACTAATTACCCTAAAAGACCCTAAAAACCCAGAAAACCCCTGAACCCATAAAAACCCCTAAAAACCATAAAAACCATAAAAATTATAAAAACCCTAAAGACCCTTGAAACCAATAAAACCTAAAAAAACCTTTTAAATTGTAAAAAAATATAAAAACTTTAAAAAACCATTAAAACCATAAAAAATAAAAAAAAACCCACAAAAAACCCAAAAAATCCACAGAACCTTAAAAATCCATCGAACCATAAAAATACATAAAAACACTAAAAACTTAAATAACCCTAAAAATAATAAAAAATATAAAAATCACTAAAATCCCTGAAAACTCATAAGAAAACCATAAATTTGTAAAAACACTTAAAATCCCTTAAGAACCTGAAAATTGCTAAAAGCATAAATCCCCTCAAAGGTCAAAAAACATTAAATCCCTAAAATTCATTTAAACCCCTAAAAACACATAAGAACCCAAAAACCCACTAAAAACTCTAAAATCCCTTTAAACACCTAAAATATTAAAAAACATTGAAAAACATAAAAAACCATAAAATCTCAAAAAAAAACCCAAAAAACTATAAAATCACTAAAATCCATCAAAATCCCTCAATATCATAAAAAAATCCTCTAATAATCCCTATAAACCAAAAGAAACCATAAAATCCTTGAAAACCCCTATGAAAACCGTGAAATAATAAAAACACTTAAAACCGTAAAAAACTAAAAAACCATAAAACAAAAAAAAGAAAAAAAAACTGAAAAAAACTAAAAAAACTAAAAAACTCTAAAAACCATAAAATCCAAAAAACTGTATAACCACTAAAAATAATAAACACATTTTAATTTGTAACAACTATAAAAAAATATAAATCCCTTAAATAAATCAAAAATTCCCTCAAACCCAAAAAACCATAAAGATCTTAAAATCCCTCAAAATCCCTAAAAACCCTAAAAAATCTCAAACACACTAAAAAATTAACCCCCACAAAAAGTCCTTAAAACCCCTATAAACACTTTAAAAACATAAAACACTTAAAAACCCTAAAAACCTAAAAATTCTAAAAACCATAAAACACTAAAAACCCATGAAACCCATGAAAACCATTAAAAACCCATAAAACTCATAAAACCCACTAAAAACACTATAATCCTTTAAACCCATAAAAACATTAAAAAACCTAAACCCCATAAAAACCAAAAAAAAAATTAAAAATACTAAAAACCTCAATAACCATAAAAACCCAAAAAAACCCGAATAACCATGAAAATATTGAGAACCCCAAAAAACCATAAAAATTCGATAAATCCCTAAAAATCCGTAAAACATAAATATATAAAAAGATGAAAATCACTAAGAAAACCATAAAATCTAAAAAAATCCCCTAAAAACCATAAAACACAAAAAAAAATTCAAAAGTATCCTGAAAACCCCTTAGAACCCCAAAAAACCATGAAAACCCTAAAACAATAAAAACCATAAAAACCAGTAAAAACAAATGAGATAAAAAAATCCTAGAAAACTCAATAAAACCCAAATACCCAAAAGAAAATATAAACCCTAAAAAACCCAAAACCCCAAAACCCCAAAAAATACATAAAACCCCTAAAAACTCATAAAATGCTAAAAACCCTAAAAATCCCTAAAAACATAAAAAATTTAAATAAAACCCCAAAACCCCTAATAAGGGCTTAAAAACCTAAAGACACTTATAATCCAAAAACCTAAAAATCACTAAAAACAATAAAAACCATAAAACCCCTAAAAACCATAAATACTATAAAACCCCGAAAAACCATTAGAGAGCAGGACTAGAGGCCTCTGAGCGGCGGCTCTCCTCTCCTCCTCGCGCCGCCTAGGTTTTCCTCTACTTTCTTCCCCCTTCCTCCTCTGGCGAGGTCTGACCTCGGTGCTTCCTGTCCCGCTTTGGCTCGGCAACCGCTGGTGTTGGATTTGCGTGTTCTGGTCGGTCCGGTGGTTGCTTGGTCGCGCCCATTTTGCTCCAGATCTGATGCGTTGGGTCTTCGGATGGGGGGATCTTTCCCGGCTTGCCCGAAGCACGTCCCACCTCCGGATCTTGCTTCTTGGTGCCTGGTTTCGGGTTCCGAAATGCTGTGAAGGTTTTCCTCTCGTTCTTCAGGTTCGTTTAAAGCTTCTAGAGTGCCTTGTTTCGGGACCCGGTTTCGTTGCTGCGAAGGTTCCCCTCTCGGCTCAAGGTCACCAGTCGGCCTATGGCGTGCCTGGTTCGAGACCCGGCATCGGTTGCTGCTCCCCCCTCCAGCTCCTGATCAGTTGCAGATCTGGTGGTACCGATGTCGGCTTGTCTGCAGGTCTCCTCCGTTTCGTTTGCCTTGGACCATATCTGGAGAGCGCGGTGTCAACCCCGGCATGCTCCCGAACCCTCAAATGTCTTCGTGGTTCAATGCTGGCTGTAGGTATGGCTTGGTGTGCTCAAGTTCGAGTCCTGTTGCTTGGAGGAGGGAGGCTTTGGTTTCTTCTGATTCTATGTCTCTTGCTGCTACTTATGGTCTTTGGTTGTGGTTCTATGCACTGGTTTTTGACATTCAATGGAGGATTTTATTTGATGTGGTTGATGTCGAGTTGGTTTAATGGAATGGTTGTCTGGGGAGAGCTTGATTGGATGGGATGGTTATGCTGCGTGGCTGTGATGTTTGGTGTTGGTGCTGGATGTTGTTCTGGTGCTGGTTGGCTGGTAGGTGTTGTGGTCTATTTTTCTGGTGGTGAATGGTTGTGTTGGTTTGAAATGGTGATGTTGGTACTGATAGATATTTGCTATGCTGGTTGCTGTTTGGCTGGGATGTGCTGGATGCTGGTTTTTTGAGTTTTGATGATGCGAGGTGCTGGATGCTGGGATGCTGGATGAGGTCTAAATGCTGGTTGTTGGTTAGCTGTGAGCTGCTGGATGCTGGTTAACGCTGGATGTTGTGCTGTTGGATGCTGGTACTGGCTGGAAGTGACGTGAGGATGCTGCGGTTGTGTCTGTTTTTGTGCCTTTTTCTTTCTTTGTTTTTCTTTCTTTGGCGTGAGTTGTAAGGGTTTTTGGGTGTGGGTCGTTCGACCCCTCCCCTCCCTTGTCTGCAGTGTTTGTGTATTTTTGTTTAATAAATTTTGGGGGGTGCCAGGAATAGCCTGGACCCGAGCCTTCTTTACCCTAAAAACCATTATAAACATAAAAACCCTTAAAACCCATAAAAAACCAAGTAAAAACACCATTAACAATTTAATACCTTAAAAATATTGTAAAAATTTTAAAAACATAAAATCTATAAAAAAGTAAAAATATTTACCCAAAAAACACAAAAAAACCTATAAAAGCAATAAAACCCCTAAAAACCCTCAAAATACAAAAAACCCAAAAAACCAAAAAAATACTTAAAAATATATATTCCCAAAAAACATAATAACTTATAAAAACCCTAAAACCCCCTCTTAGAACCTTAAAATATAAAATTAATTAAACCCCCTAAAAAATAAAAAATGCTAAAAACCACAAAAAAACATAAAAATCAATAATAATCCAAAACATGTAAAAATAAAAAAAATCTATAAAACCCTAAACACCAATAAAAATTATGAATACCCTTTAAACTACTAAACATGTTAAAAAAAATCTAAAAATCCTTTCCCTAAAAACTAAAAAAACTAAAAGACCAAAAAACCCCCCAACAACCATAAAAACCAAAAAAAATCATAAAACACCCCAAAAATTCTTAAAATTTATAAAAACTTCGAAAAAACACTAAGAAAACCTTAAAAACCTAAAAAAACATAAAACCCTTTAACCCCATAAAAATGTTAAAAAACACAGAAAAGAATATAAACCCTAAAAACTAATAAAAACTCCAAAACCCATCAAAATAACTAAATACCCTAAAACCCATAAAAATATTAAAATTATCTAAAATTATTGATAATGTAAAAACCCAAAAAACCCTAAAAGAACGTAAAAACACCTAAAAACCATAAAAACTAAAAAATGATAAAAACCCTAAAACCCCTAATCCCCATAAAAACACTAAAAACTATTATACCCATGAAACCCTAATAGTTTATAAAAAGTGTAATAACCCTTTTAACCCTAAAAACATTAAAAACACAAAAAACCTTAAAACCCCTAAAAACTCAATAAACCCAAAAACCCAAAAAAACATACAAACCATAAAAAGCATGAAATGATAAATTCTATATGACCCTAAAAATCCCGAAAAACCTAGAAACCTTATAAATCATAAAAAATCCATAAAAATTCATAAAATGTAAAAAAATCAAAAATCCATTTAAACCCCAAAGAAAACATTAAAACCATAAAATCACATAAAAACCTTAAAAATGACAAAAACAATAAAATCCTTAAAATGATAAAAAACATAAAAACCATAAAACATCCTAAAACCATAAAACCCCAAAACCCCATAAAACCCAAAAACAGAACTAAAAACTCTAAAAACCTTTTAAAGCTATGAAAACCTTAAAACCACTAAAAACCCTAAATAACAACAAAAACCCTAAAATCCTACAAAATATAAAAACTCAAAAAACCATAAAACCCATCAATGTCCGTAAAAATATGAAAACTAATAAATATGCATAAAATCCCAAAAACAGAAAAATCATAAAACTCTAAAAACACTAAGAAAACCTGAAAATCATAAAAACACATAAAACACCTAAAAATATAAAAAACCATAAAAATCAAAAAACATAAAAAGAATAAAAAACATTAAACCTTTAAAATCTGATAAAAATCATAAAAAAACCAATAAAAACACTAAAAACCCTTTAGACCCCAAAACCCAAAAAAAACATAAAAGTCCAAAAAAGCATATGAACCCCCAATAATTCCCTAAAACCCATAAAAATTCTACATATTCCTAAAAAATCCCGCAAAACATAAAAAACCATTAAACCATAAAAAAACGCTTCACAAAACCTTAAAAACCTAAAAACACTTATAACCCCTAAAAACATAAAACCACTACAAATTATAAAAAAACATCTAAACCCTCAAAACCCTAAAAACAATAAAAACCCCTAAAAAGATTAAAAAACACTAACACCCCATGAAAACAATAAAAACTATAAAACTGTTTACACTCCTAAAAACATTAAATAGCTCCAAACCCTAAAAAACTCAAAAAACCCTACACCCCCCAAACATAAACCCCTTAAAAATCATAAAAACCCTTAGAATCCCTAAAAATCAAAAAAATCAATAAAAATCATTGAAAACATAAAAAATACTAATGAAGATAAAAACCCCTAAGAACATTGAAAATCCCTAAGAAAGACTCAAAAACCTAAAAACACATAAGACCACTAAAAACTAAAGAACATTAAAACACTAAAAAACCATAAAAATCCTAAAAACTATAAAAACCAAGAAAATATTTAAATCCATAAAACACACCAAAAAAATTAAAATAAATAAGAATTTTAAAACCCCGTTAAAAAATTAATAAAATAAAAAACAATAAGAATCCTAAAAAACCCTATAAAATACAAGGCCGTTGACTCTGGTTGCAAGATTTCCGAGGCGGCGACCCCCGGTGGTCACCTTCGACAGGTTCGTTGTGGCTTCCTGGAATCTTAGGACTCGTGCGACTGTCGGCCTGCTCGACAGCTCCCATATCATGGTTCGATTTGCAACGGAGGATGATCTCATCCTTGCATGGTCAGCGGCTCCTCGGTCATGCAATGGTGCTCGATTCTCCCTCTTTCGATGGAGCTTTGATTTTCATATGAAGAGAAGCTCCCCGATTGCTACTACCTGGGTGCGTTTTCCTAAACTGCCACTCCCCTTTCAGAATTACTCAATTATTTCGATGCTTGGAAACCTGGTGGGGCGATTCCTCTGTGTGGATAGTAGGACGAGGGCCCTCTGTCATCCGGTTGCTCCAAGGGCTTTTGTTGAAATTGATGCGTCGAAACCCCCTGTGGACTCTGTCTGGATTGCTGTGGGAGAGGAGCTCAGATGGAGACAATCTGTTGTCTTCGAGCAATGGCCAGTCTTCTGCTCTTTGTGCTGGAGTTTCGGGCACCGTGACTGTTCTGGAATTTGTTCCGGCGCTTCTAGGGGTGGTGAATCTCTGTCTGCTGGTGGGAGCGGCCTCCCTCGGGTGGAGGTGAAGGGGACTACTAGGGAGGTTTCCCACTCTGTGGCTACTGATGTTCCCTGATCGTCTTCTATGTTGGCTGGTAATGGGTTAGAAATCTCTCTGATGGATTCGGGTGGCTTCTTGGTGAGTCTGGAAGCAAGCTTCGGTGTCACAGGGAATGCTGTTGAGGATGAAGTCACGCTCGCTGAGGGAGGAATTCATGGCTCTGCTGAAGGTGTTCACGGGTCTGGTGAAGATATTAGGAAGCAAAGTGAGATAGATATGACAATTGCGATGGATTTATGGCCAGGAAATGTGGAAAATTCCTGCAAGGATCTGGGATGGGATGACACAACTGGCTCAAAGGTTGATGAGAATGCTGGTGGATATGCGCTAACGGATGAGGCTCCTGTGAATGTTTCTCAGGATGAAGGTTCGGCTGAGCCTGCCATGGTTGGGGTGCGGGTGGAAGATGATGCAAAGGAGGATGCTGTTTCTCAGAAAACCAGGTCTGGAGATGACTGGAGTTCATGCTCAGCTGAGGAAAAGCCCATTCTGGATGGGGATATTGACTGGCGTGATGCCACACTGGTCCTGCATGGGTATCCTGGCGTGGGGGGACCTGGCAAGAGGCCTGTGTTATCATGCACCTCTGACGGCAGTGCTGAGGACCTGCCTAGTGACCAGCTCCAATATGCTGGTGATGTTGGTGGTCCTCCCACGGACCTGTAGAGGGCGATGATCCTTCATGGTGTCCCATCTGCTGAAGACTTTTGTGTGCAGCTTCATGAGATTGTATGGGTTGAAAGGGAAAGGTTCCCTCTTGAAGATGAGGCAAGGAGGCTTGGGGAGAGTTTTGCTGAGGCTGGTCAACGGATAAATGCTGCTATGGTCACATCAAGGGAGAAAAAAATCAGCGGAGGTGCTGAAACTCTTGAGGAAGAAAGCAAGAAAGGCAAGGCACCACTAGCCGCTAGTGATGGTTGCAATGGACCAAAGATGTCTACTGCGGGAACCTCCTCTGCCCCACCAAGACGAAGAAGGAGGAGGGATTACTCTGCCCTCCCACGCCCAATGGCAACTAGGGCCTCCTCACGAGCTGTCAAACTGAGTCTAAAGGTGAATAAGCGAGAGAAGCCTTATTTTTCTACTGAGTAGGTAAAAGCTACGGAGAAGCTGCAGTCCAGACTTGGCATGTAGGAAGATTTTGACCCTGGTTGGGACTCAATGGACCAGAGTGATGAATCAGATTTTAGCTTTGCTGACGATGGCGGCGGCTTTGGTGATGGCATGGGGTTTCATGATGCGGAGCTGGAGGATTTTGGCGGTGATGTTGACTGACCTACTCTGTGTGTGATTTTCTTTTGGACACTGTGTCTTTTTTGGTCTTGCACTTTGTTTCTTTTTTTCTTTCCTTTTGTGGCCCTCGGGCTGAGGTCGTAAGGGGTTTCGGGTGTGGATTGATTGATCTCTCCCCTCCCTTGTCTGCAGTGTTTGTATCCTTTGTTTATAAATTATGGGGGGTTCCGGGAATAGCCTGGACCCGTGCCTTCTTTTCCCTCAAAATACCTACACCCCCTAAAAACCCATTAGAATACTAGTACTAATTTGAATTACATAAAAACATAAAAAACTATAAAAACATGAAAACCCCTAAGTAACCCATAAAAACCAAAAAACACGTAATACCCCAAAAAACCAAAAAAAGGTAAATGCACTAAAAAAACCTAAAAACCAAAAAAACCAAAAAACCCATAACAACTTCAAAAACCCTTTAATCACCATATATCCTTAAAACCACTAATAAATATAAGACACATAAAATCACTTAAAATATTATAAAACTATAATTAACCTTAAAACATTAAAAATCTCAAAAACCCCCTCAAACCCCCAAAAAATAAAAAAAACTCCAAACCCCCTCAAAATCCTTAAAAACCCTAAAATCCATTAAAATCATAAAAAATACATGAAAATATATAAATACTTAAAACCCCCTAAAACCCAATAAAATCCATAATAAAACCTTAAAAAAAACCAAAAAACACTTAATACCTCTAGAAATACAAAAAATTCTAAAAACCCAAAAAACAGTAGAAACCCTAAAAACATAAAAACCCATAAAACCCCTAAAAACCATTTAAATCCCTATAATCCAAAAAACCCTTAAAACCCCATAAAAACCGTTTAATCCTCCAAAAACCTTGTAATTTTTTTTAAATCCTTTAAAACACTAAAAACACAAAAGAAAACCTTAAAAAACTAAAATAACCATAGAAACTCTGAAAACCCTAAAAACCCTAAAACATGTCAAAATTCATAAAGTTCTAAAAGACCATAAAAACACAAAAAATTGCACTAAATATCTCTAAAAATGTAAAAACCATGAAGAACTATAAGAAAATGTTAAAATCTAAACACAGTGAAAACCCTAAAAACCCTAAATACACTCAAAACCCATTAAAACCTGTAAAAAACCTAAAAACCATAAAAACCCTAAAAAACTCTAAAAAACCATAGAACTTTATAAAAATCAAGAATAAAACTAAACTCCACTACCAAAAACATAAAACTATAAACACTAACAAAATCCCTAAAAACCACAAAACCCATTAAAAATCATAAAAGAGCCATAAAACTCCGAAAAAAATAAAACCCCCTAAAAACCATATAATC
Source organism: Viscum album (assembly GCA_963277665.1). Lineage (NCBI taxonomy): Eukaryota > Viridiplantae > Streptophyta > Magnoliopsida > Santalales > Viscaceae > Viscum > Viscum album. The sequence continues at coordinate 179,407 of CAUJRU010000387.1, read as the reverse complement.
TCAAAAGAAAACCCTAAAAACCTAAAAACACTTAAAAACCATAAAAACCCTAAAAATATACCAAAACCCCCTAAAAATTATAAAACCCCATAAAACATTAAAAAACCTAAAACCCATAAAAACCATTCAAACAGTAAAGAATCTAAACCTCCTTTAATCCTCTAAATCATCAATAACACTAGAAACCTTGAAAAACTGTTAAAATATAAAAAAACCCATATAAATTAAAAAATAGAAATCCAAAAACCACTAAAATGCATAAAATTCATAAAAACAATTAAAATCCTAAAATGCCCTAGAAATTCCTAAATATGTAAAAACCCTTAAAATTCCTAAAAAAAGATTAAAAACATAAAAATAGTTTAAATCCATAAAACCCTAAAAAAATAAAAAAAGCCTAAAACCTTTAAAACTATAAAAATTCCCAAAACTCTTTAAAAACTATAACACAGAAAAAAACCCCAATAAAAACTCTATAAATCAATTATTCTCCTAAGAACAATAAAAAAATCTAAAAACCCTTTAAACCCTTGACAACTCAAAAATAAACCTAAAAACCAAAAAACCATAAAAACCATTAAACCATTAAACCCCCAAAAAACACTCAAAGTATCTAAAAACCCAAAAAACACATTAAAACCTGAAAAATGTACTAAAAATCTCCAAAAGCATAAAAACCCTCAAAAAATAATAAAACACTTTAAAATCCTCAAAATCCTAAAAACACATATAACCCATTAAAAAAACTAAAAACCTAAAAAAAGAAAAAGAAAAAATCCAAAATCCATAAAACCTTAAAAACCCCTATAATTCTTAAACATATATAAAAACCCATAGGATCATTAAAAACCTCTAAATACTATAAAAATATTATAAAATACTAAAAATGGTAAACAAATTATAAATTACCTTGAAACACATTTAAAACTATAAAATCATTAAAACCCCAAATAACCATAAACCCCTAAAAATAATTAAAACCCCTAAAAATAAATAAAATGCATAGAAATAGTAAAAACCCACAAAAATCCGAAAAAATCCTTAAAAAACCCTCAAAAATGAAAAAACTAAAAACCCTGGAAACCCCTATGGAATCCTTAACAACCATAAAATATTAAAACCCATAAAAACATAAAAACATTTAAATCCCTAAAAACCCTAAATACACTAAAACCCATAAACCCCTTAAAAGTATAAAAACATATAAAAACCCAAGAAATAAACTAAAAATAATAAAAAACTAAAAATAACAACCCTTAACCCCCCCCAAATAATATAAACCCTAAAAACCATAACATACCCTAAAACCCGAAAAAATCCCTAAATCATCTAAAAACCCATAATAACTTAAAAGCCCAAATAAATACCCAAAAACATAAAAATCCTTAAAGCCCTGGAAACCATTATAGAAAGTTAAAAACCTAAAAAACACATAAAACCCATAAAAACTAAGAAGACATGAAAACCTTAAAACCCCACAACCCATAAAACCCATAAAACCCATTAAAACACTAAAACACATTAAACACATAAAATCATTAAATGCTCTAAAAATAAAAATAAAAAATTCAAAAACCCCTAAAAACCATAAAAAACCATTAAAATCCTAAAAACCTAACAGAACCAAAAACCCCCAAAATCCCTAAAAACCATAAGACCATAAAAAAATAAATACACCTAAGAATAAATAAATACATAAAAAATAAAAAAAAACATGAAATCAGAAAGAAAACCATAAAAATTTAAAATCATAAAAAAGACCTAAATACCATGAAAATGCTAAAAAACCAAAAACAAAATCCTAAAAAATAAAAACCATAGATTTCTATACAAACACTAAAACCACTAACACTCTACAAACACATTAGACCCTTAAAAACATTCAAAAACTATGAAAACCCTTTAAATCCCTAAAAATATAAAAAAACCCCTAAAAGCCCAAAAAACCATAAATACCCAAAAACCCAAAAACCCCTCAAAATCTCTAAAAAACATAAAACCATAAAAGTCCAAAAAAACACAAAAAACACCTAGAAATGTAAAAATACAAAAAACCTTGAAAATCCATATGAAAACCTTGAAACGAAAATGTACTGAAAACCTAAAAACATAAAAATCGCAAAACCCCCAAAAAAACCTAAAACCCAAAAAAACTCTAACAACCCTCAAAATTCCTAAAACACTTAAAACCGCATAAAAATACAAAAGAATCGGAAAAATAACTAATATGTAAACACCCTAAAACCCCTAAAAATCCATATAAAAACCTTAAAACAAAATAAAATCCTATGCCCTTAAAAACAAAAGAAAGATAAAATAACCAATTCATGTCGTAGTTTGTCTTAAAAAAATAAAAAATGCTAAATCTTAAAAAATCATAAAAGACCCTAAATCCCCTAAAACACATAATTACCTTAAAACCCCTACAGAAAAAATAAAAACCCATTAACATCCCTAAAAACCTAAAAATCCTTATAACCCCTAAAAACCATAAAAATCCTTAAAAAGCCCTAAAAAACATGAAAACCCTAAAAAAACATAAAAACCTAAAAACGCATTAAACCCCTAAAAAAATACTTGAAACCCTAAATAACATAAATATACTAATTAATATAAAACCCCTAAAAAGTATAAAAAAACTCTGGAAACCCGTTAAAACCCTAAAAACCACAAGAAACTCTAAAAAACCTTTAAACTCTTAAAGACATTAAAAACATAAATACCTTAAGACTACTATAAAACTCAAACCTAAAACATAAAAAAACCATGAAAACCCAAAAAATTATAAATACCCAATAAAACAAAAAAAATCCCTAAAACCCTAAAATTAATAAAAATCATAAAAGATCTATAAAAAACACTAAAAACATTAAAAACCATAAAAACTCAGAAAAACTCTATGAAAATGTATGAAAAATAAAAAAACTATAAAACCCTAAAACCCTAAAAAAAAAACCATAAAAAACATTAAAACCCATAAAACCCATAAACCCATAGAAACCATAAAAAACCTAAAACCGATAAAAACTCAAAACCACTAAAAACTATAAAATACATTGATACCCTTAAAAATTTTAATAAAAAATAAAAAACAAAAAAAACACTTAAAGAACAAAAAACTCTAAATAACCAACAAAACATAAAAATCCTAAAAACCATTAAACCCCATAAAACTCTCCAAATGCATAAAAAACCCTAAAAACCCCAAAAACCTAAAAATCCCCTAAAATCATTAAAAATTTAAAAAACCTGAATACCTAAAAAAAAAATAGATAAACTTAAAAACCTAAAAATAATTGAAAACCAGAAAACTATAAAAACCCTAAAAACGCCATAAAAACCCTAAAACTATAAACAACCCTTAACACCACAATTTTTTTTAAAAACCCATAAAATCCTTAAAACCATCTAAATCTATAAAAATCCTTGAAACTATTAAAAACATTAAAAAAATAAAAAAAACATTCAAACCCTAAAAACTAAAAAAATAAAAAAACCAAAAAACCCCTTAAAACCCAAAAACCCACAAAACATCTCAAAACACTAAAACCCTAAAAACAAAAAAAATCCTAAAAAATTACTAAAATACCTAAAAGTTTAAATACCATGAAAAAAAGATAACCCCTAACAAAACCTTTAAAAACAAAAAACACATAAAACCCATAATAAATTAATAACACTAAAAACCCTAAAAACACTAATACGCCCAAAGAACCATAAAAAATATAAAACCCCCAAAAAATATAAAACTCCCATAAACCCTTAAAAACCATAAAAAATTAAAAATATAAAAAATATTAAACATCTAAAACTTATTAAAAACTCTAAAAAAATTAAAACCCCCAAAAAACTCCAAAAATCATAAAAAAACATAAAAATTGTAAATGCCATAAAAACCATAAAAACCCAAGAAAATCTCAATACACAAAATAAAACTAAAATCACTAAAAAAACTAAAAACACCAAATACACTAAAAACCCTAAAATCCTTAAAACCCCTAAATCCCATAAAACCCCTAAAAACCTAAAACCCCCAAAACCCCATAAAAATAAAAAAAACCACTAAAACACTAAAAAAAATTAAAAACCTAGAGAGGTTAAAACTATATAAAAAATATTAAGAACCCTAAAAGAACTAAAAAATACCAAACACTCAAAAAAACCATAAAAAAACTAAAACCAAAACCACTCAAAATCCCTAAAACCCTAAAAACAATAAAAATCCTAAAAAATTCCAAAAAATACATAAAATTTTAGAAAATCATAAAACCATGAAAAAATATAAGAAAATCTTAAAAACCTAAAAATTATAAAAACCATAATAAACCTTAAAACCCTAAAAATCAAATAAACCCCTAAAACAACAAAAATAAGAAAAACCCCATAAAAACTAAAAATAAAAAAAATATAAAACCCCCTTAAACCCTAAAAATTTGAAAAAATTAAAAAAATATTTAAACCAAATTTTTTTTAAAAAAACCCTAAAACCCCTAAAAAATAAAGAAACTTTAAAATCCCAAAAAAACCCCTACAAAACCATAAAAACCTAAAAACTACAAAAATACTAAACAAATACCCCAAATATAACTAAAAATGTAAAACACCTAAAAACCATGAAACTCCCTAAGAAAAACGTATAAATATAAAACACCTAAAACCCCCAAAAAACTTGAAAAATAAAAAAACCACTAAAACCCATTAAAAACCCACGAAAACACTAAAAACCGTAAAAACTACTAAGAACATTATGAACCCATAAAAACTTTAAAAACTACTAAAAATTCTAAATCACCATTAAACCCTAAAAAAGTCAAAAAACTCTAAAAAACCCCTAAAAACTACAAATAGTGAAAACCTTGAAAACCCAAAAAAACCGAAATAACATCTAAAAACCCTAAAACCCCTCTAAAAACTCAAAATTCCTAAAAAACCCTAAAAACCATAAAATCATAAAAAAGTTGGCAAATTCCTTATCAAAGTAAAAAAACCCTAAAACCACTAAGGGGCCCAAAGAAATCATTAAAAATCTAAAATCAAACCCCAAAAACCCTCAAAACACCCAAAAACCCCCAAAAAACCCTAAAACCCAAAAAACCATAAAAATACCAAAAACCTTAAAAAACCTAAAAAACAGTAAAAACCCTAAAACCCAAAAAAAATAAAAAACACTTTAATCTAGTAAAATTATAAAGAACTCTAAAAACCTTAAAAACCTTTAAAAAATAAAAAAAACATTATAACAAATAAAACCCAAATAACCCAAAAAAACCCTAGAACCCTGAAAACTCCAGAAAACCCATAAAAATTATAAAAGACCCATAAAATTCCTAATTATCCCTAAAAATGTAAAAAACCTAAGAACATGAAACCCCAAATAAACCGTAAAAACCTAAAAACACAATAATCCCCTAAAATCATAAAAATTATAAAAAAACACAAAAAACACATAAAACCCCTAAACATTATAAAACCCCAAAAAACCTTAAAAACCTAAAAACCCATAAACCCATAAATCCACTAAATACTCTAAAATCCATTTAAACCCCCAAAAATGTTACAAAAACTCCTAAATACATTAAAAACCTTAAAAACTAGAAAAACCTACAAACCCAACAATTACATAAAACCCTAAAACCCTAGAAATTGTTGAAAACCCTAAAACCATAATGTCTTAGAAAATCCTTGAAAATACATAAAAATAGGAAAACCCTCTAAAACCTAGAAAACACTGAGAAAAAAATAAAATCATAAAAATGCTTGAAACCCCTAAAAACCATAAAACCCCTTAAAAACCTCAAAATACCTTAAAACCCTAAAAATCCTTAAAAATACCAAAAATACATAAAAACATAAAATCATAAAAACCCCTAAGAAAACCATAAAAATAAAAAAAACAATATACCCACAAAAAACCTAAAAGATATTAAAATCCCAAAAAAACCCTAAAAATTCCATAAAAACTATAAAAACCCCTAAATCCCATAAAACCCCCTAAAACCATTAAAACCCCAAAACCCTTAAAAACCCTTAAAAAATACTAAGAACTCAAAAAAAAAATAAACCCCAAATAATATTAAAAAACTATAAACCCCCATAATAACCCTAAAACCTAAAAAGAAACATAAACATCTAAAAAACCAAAATAAACCCTAAAAATTTTAAAACCCCTAAAAATCGCTAGAACCTTAATGAACCTTAAAAATCCAAAAAAATACAATAAAACCTAAAAACATAATAAACCTAAAAACACTAAAACCTTAAAACCTCTATACCTTAAAACCACAAAACCCCCAAAAAACCTTTTAAACCCCCAAAAATGCTAAATCACTAAAAACCCATAAAATCCTATAAAACTCAAAAAATCCCAAAAAAACATAAAATCCACAAAAATTAAAAAAAACATAAAAACCCACAAAATACCTAAAAACATTATAGAATTATAAAAATTCCAAAATCCCTTAAAAATCCATAAAAACGTAAAAAAATTTAAAAAACATGAAAACCACTCAAAACCCATAAAAACCTAAAAACACATAAAACCCCTAAAAAGATAAAAGTTGCTAAAAAAACCTAAAAATATTAAAACCCTAAAAACCCTAAAAACTCTCAATATCCCTATACATCAAAAAAAAATCCTAAAAACCCAAAAAATCATTAAAAAAATAAATAACCCTAAAAAACATGAAAACCCCTAGGAAAATCATAAAAACCTCAAAACACATAAAAAACTAAAAAACCAAAAAAACCTTAAAACCCCTAAAAACCATTAAAGGACCCTAAAAACCTAAAAACCCCTAAAAACATTAAAAGATCCTTAAACTCCAAGAAAACCCTAAAACCCCAATAAAAATTTTAAAAACCCTTTAAAACAAAAAAACGTTAAAAATTTATAAAAACCCTACATACTCAAGAAACCCTAAAATCCTAAAAAACCCCAATAAAACCCCTAAAACTCATAAATACCCCCCAAATCTCTAAATTCCATAATAATCCTAAAAATATTTAAACATCCCTAAAACATGAAAACCCTTAAAACCCTGAAATACCCCAAAGAAAACCTTAAAAATCTAAAAACACTTAAAACCCATAAAAATGAAAAAAATCCAAACCCCCCCCCCAAAACCATAAATCCATAAAAACATTAAAACCCATAAAACCAAAAAAACTCTAAAAACATAGAAAAATAATTAAAAATACAAAAAAATCTAAAAATTCCTTTAAATCCCTAAAAATTTAAAAAACTCTAAAAAACCAAGAAAACACTAAAAAAATCAAAAAAACCATAAATACCCCAAAAACCATAGAAACCCTATAAAACCCAAATTCCCTAAAAACCATAAAACCATAAAACCATAAAAACCATAAAGACCATAATGCTCCTAAAAATACATAAAAATACCTAAAAAAGAAAAAACCCTAAAAACTTGAAAACCCATATGAAAACCAAAAAACATTGAAACATTTAAAATCTCTATGAATATAAAAAACGCTAAAAATTATAAAACACACTAAAACCCTATAACCATAAAAACACCTAAAAAAATTTAAAAACCCTAAAATCCAAAAAAAAATTAAAAAAATAAAATATATAAAACCCTATTAATCCCCAAAAAATGATAAAAAACACTAAAAAACATAAAACCCTAGAAACACAAAAAACCCAAAAAACCAAAAAAAACCAAAAAAACAAAAAAAAACCTAAATAACCCAAAAAACCCAAAAATCCCAAAAATCCTAAAAATCCTAAAAATCCAAAAATCCAAAAAAATCTTAAAAATCTTAAAAATCCTAAAAATCATAAAAACCCCTGAAATTCTAAAAAATTATAAAAAAGACTAAAAAATTTCTAAAAGTTCCTAAAAACATAAAAACCCTTAAAACCATAACAAAAAATTAACAAACTAAAATCAAATTAAAACCTTAAAAACCTAAAAATGATAAAACCCTAAAAATCATTAAAAACCTTCAAAATGGAAAAAAATTAAAACTCTTAAAAACCTCTTAAACCAAATATAAACCTTAAAACCAAGTAAAAACATTAAAGAACCTTAAATCCATGAAAATGTTAAACAAATTATAATAACCTTTAAAATCCTAAAAAGCTCAAAAAATCCAAAATACTCAAAAACCAATCAAAAACCAAAAAACCAAAAAATATTTAAGAGCAATAAATGCCTAAAAACTCTAAAAATCCAAAAAATGAAAAAAATCATAAAATCAAAAGAAAACTAAAAAACACAAAAATTTATGAAAACCCCTAGGAAAAAACCTTAAAACCTTTAAATCACTTAAAACTCATAAAACCGAAAATTGATAAAAGCCATAAAATCCATAAACCATAAAAACCCTAAAACCCTAAAAACCAATAAAAACACCTAAAATTATAATAATGATAATGAACCACTAAAAACTCTAAAAACCATTTAAAGTTCTAAAAACATTAAAAAACATTCAAAATCCAAAAAAACACTAAAAAACACTAAAACAAAAAAAAACATAAAAACCAAATGAACCATAAAAACTCTCAAAATATCTAAAAACCCTAAAAATAAATAAAAATATTAAAAATCCCTAATAATACATAAAAAACTCCTAAAACATCTAAAAACCCCTAATATAACCTTAAAATCCTAAAAAATTTAAAACAATTAAAAATCTAAAAATAAATAAAACCATAAGAAATCTAAAACCATAAAAACCATAAAGCCCCTTAAAATATCAAAAAACCGGAAAACCGCATGAAAAAAAATTAAAACCACAAAATATTACAAAAACCTTTAAACCCCTAACAATATTGAGAAATGCTAAAATCCCATAAAGAACCAAAAAATACAAAAAACTATAAAACCACAAAAAACACAAAAAACACTACAAGCCATAAAAAATCCCAAACACCTTCAAATTCTATAAAAACCATAAAATCCATTAAAATCTTAAAAAATATAAAATTTCCTAAAAATGTAAAAACCGTGAAAACCCATAAGAAAATATTGAAAACCTAAAAACATGTTAAATTATTAAAAACTTAAATAACGCTTAAAACCCTAAAATCATTTTAAGAACCATAAAACCCATAAAAACCGTAAAACACTAAAAACAAAAAAATGCCTAAAACCCACTAAAAACTCCAAAATCCATTAATATAGCTAAATTATTAAAAAAACTCTAAAAAGACTTAAAACCCCTATAAAATAAAATAGTCCCTAAAAACCCTAAAAATGTAAAAACTCCTTACAACTACTAAAAATCATTAAAACCCAAAAAATGTAAAAATATTAAAAAAATATTAAAAATCCATAAAAATGTTAAAAATAATAAAAACCGTGAAAAACCCTATGAAAACCCCAAAACCTAAAAACACTTTTAACCTGCAAAAAACATAAAAAAATAAAAAAACCCTATAAATACTAAAATATACTAAAAACCATCAAAATCCATAAAACCCCATAAAAATTAAAAACATCCCTAAAAATACCAAAAAATATAAAAAACCTAAACACCCTGAAATCCCGAATAAAAAAATAAAATCCTAAAAAAATATAACACCTTAAAAAACATAAAAATCCTAAAAAACCTAAATACTGTAAAACCTCGAAAAACAAAAAAACCCATAAAAACAATAAATGACCTCAAAAGCAATAAAACCCCACAAAACCACTAAAAACACTAAAAATCCATAAACCCCTAAAAAGATAAAAAAATTAAAAAATTAAAACCCTATAAAACTAATCAAACTAAAAAAACCATAAAAACCCTAAAATCCCCTAAAACCTTTCAAAATCATGAAAACCCTAAAAATAAAAAAATGTATGAAAATCCCAAAAAATACTGAAAAAAATAAAAAACCCCTAAAACCCTATAAATCCTAAGAAATGATTAAAAACCTAAAAACACTTAAAACCCATAAAACCCGAAAAATGATAAACATCCTAAAAACTTAAAACCTTTAAAAATGATAGATCTTCTTAAAATCACTAAACACTCTTAAAGCCATAAAAATACAAAATATACCTAAAAACCCCTACAAATGTAATTAACCAAAATAAACCATGGACAACTCTTTGAAAACCTTAAAACCTAAAATCACTTAAAACCCCTAAAAACCTATAAGATGTTAAAAACGTTAAAAATACTCCAAAACCCCAAAAAAACCATAGACAACCCTAAGAAATCATTAAAACCTAAAAATACATAAAATCACTAAACACCAATAAAACTCCAAAAACCCAAAAAAGACACAAAAACCCCAAAAACCCCTAGAAACAATAAAAACCCACTAAACCCCTAAAACTCCTAAAATCATAAAAAACCAAAAAAACTCTAAAAAAACATTAAAATTCAAACTTTTTTTAAAAACACTAAAAACATTAAAACCTTTAAAACTCAATAAACCCTAAAAACCCAAAAAACCATAAACCCCTAAAAACCCAAAAATTCCAAATATCCATAAACTCCAGAAAATCCTAAAAATCCATAAAAATTTAAAAACCATAAAACCCTAAAAGACCACAAGAAAAGCTTAAAAACCTAATAACACATTAAGCCCCTAAAAACATAATAAAATCTAAAACCCATAAAACACTAAAAACTCTAAAAACTATAAAAACCCCTAAATAACCTAAAAACATAAAAAATTATAAAACCCCATAAAAACCGTAAAAACCCAATAGAAACTCTATAAACTATTTAAATCTGTAAATTTTTTTAAAATCTATAAAAACTCTTAAAATCCTTAAAAAACCAAAAACCCAAAATCCCCAAACTAAACATAAGAAACCTAAAAAACAGTAAATTACATTAAAACTCTAAAAAACAATTAAAATACTAAAAAATGACTAAAAATACCTAAGAATATAAAACCCTAAGAAACCTGGAAAAAACTTAATAAAACATTAAAAACCTAAAAACACATAAAACCCTTAATAAACCTAAAAATGCTAAAAACACTAAAAAACCTAAAATCGTAAAATACCATAAAACCTTCAATATCTGTAAAAACCCTAAAAACAAAATAAACACTAAAACCCTAAAACCCCTATAACTACCTTAAAAACGAAAAAACACATAAAATTATTATTAAACCTAAAACATATTGAAACCCCTAATAACCATAAAACCCTTAAAAACATAAAAATCCATAAAAACCGCATCAAAAACCTAAAACCCATTAAATACTCTAAAATATTTTTAAACCCCTAAAAATGTTAGAAAATTTTAAAAACCCTCAAAACTGGTAAAAACTCAAAAAGGTTATAAAAACCCAAAAAGCATAAAAAACTTCGGAAAACCCTAAAAACCGCTAAAAACCCTCAAAATATCTAAAAATCCTTATAATTCATAAAAGGCCATAAAATCACTAAAAATGTGAAAAACCCTCAAACCACTAAAAACCCTATGAAAACATTAAAACAAAAAAAACACTGAAACGCCATAAAAATCCTAAAACCCCTAAAAACCATATAAATCCCTAAAAATCACTAAAAACCATAAAAAACATAAAACTCATAAGAGAATTAGAAAATGATACATACCAAAAAAATCCCCAAAATACCACTAAAATATCTAAAAACCCTTTGGACCCATAAACAAGTTGAAAACTAATGAAAACCATAAAATATCTAAAAACTCAAAAAATCCCCTAAAAATCTAAAACATCGTAAAAACCCTACTAACAATCAAAATCCCTAAAAACCCTAAAACCCATAAAAATCATAAAAGACCCTAAAAATACCAGAAATATAAAAACCCAATAAACTCTATAAATACTAAGAAACCCATAAAAATCTAAAAATAATGAAAATCCCTAGAAACCTAAAAAACTTAAAAACCATAGAAAACGTAAAAACACTCAAAATCTACTTAAACCCTAAAAATCCATACAAACCATAAAAATACCAAACAAACCCTAAAAACATAAAAAACCCTAAAAAAATAAAAACCATGAACACCTCTAAGAAAACCATAAAAATGTAAAAACATAAAAAAGGATAAAACCCAAAAAAACCCTAAAAGACACTAAAAACCCAGAAAACCATCGAAATTATTAAAACCCCAAAACCCTTTAAAAAACTATAAAATCCATAAAACCCTAAAAAATTAAAAACTCTAAAAACCCATTAAAACCCTAAAAATGTTAAAAACAATAAATACAGTAAAACCCTAATTACTCAAATAACCACATAAAAAACCAACGAAATCATAAAAACTCTCAAAACACTGAAAATCCCATAAACCCTAGAAATAATAAAACAACAAAAAAATCTATAAATATCCCTAAAAATGTAAAAAAACACTAAAAATCCTAAGAAAACCGTTAAAATATAAAAACACATAAAACCCCTAAAAACATAAAAACACTGAAAACACTAAAACCCCTAAAACACTAAAACCCATAAGCCCCTTAAAACCATAAAAACCCATAAAAAATTTAAAACCACACTGAAAATATAAAACCCCTTAAAACATAATTTTTTAAAACTACAAAACCCTTAAAATAATAAAAACTAAAAAACCCTAAAAACCAAAAAACCCAAAGAAACCCAAAAAATCTCTAAAAATTGCTAAAACCCCTCATAATCCCTAAAAACCCTTAAAACCATTGAATCATAAAAAATACCTAAAATAACTTAAAACCCCTCAGAACCCCATAAAACCCATGAAAACATAAAATACTAAAACACTAAAAACCCCTAAAAACCTAAAAAACTCTAAAAACCCATAAAACCCAAAACAAATCATAAAAACTCCTAAAACCAATAAAAATCAATAAAAATTATAAAATCTAAAAACAATGAAAACCAGAAAAACTAGAAAACCACTTAAAGCTATAAAAACCCTTTTAAACCCCTAAAAATATTTAAAACTCTAAAAACCATAAAAATACTAAAAAAACCCTAAAACCATAAAATCTAAAAAACCAAAAACCCGCCAAAATCCCTAAAACCATAACATTCATATAATTTATAAAAATCCAAAAAAATCGTGAAATTTATTAAAAACTATAAAAATGATGATACCCCTAGGAAAATAATAAAAAAACTAGAAACACTGAACACCCTTAAGAAAACTATAAAATTAAAAAAACCCTATAAAGCCAAAAAACCCAAAAAACCATAAAAACCTCAAAACCATAAAAAATATAAAAAATCTATAAAACCCCTATAATCCACTAAAAACACTAAAAACCATTCAAACCCCAAAAAGTACTAAATAAACTATAAAAATGTACAACCCATAAAAACTTATGAAAAAATAAAATCCAAAAAAATATAATACCCCTAAAACCCATAAAAAACCTTAAACTCCATAAAAACCTAAAAATAGTAGAAATCCAAAAAAATCCTTAAAAATCTCTAAAGATTTAAAATACGCTAAAAACACATAAAACCCATTAGTAAACCTTAAAAATATAAAAACAATTAAACCCCATAAAAATTATATAACACTGAAAACCATTAAAACCCTAAACCCCTAAAATTCCTAAAAACCATTAAAATCCCAAAAACCCTTAAAAACCATGAAAACCCATAAAAACCCTAAACAATTATAAAACTCTAAATTTCCTTTAACCCCTTAAAAATGATAAAAAACTAAAAACCATTAAAACCCCTAAAACCACAAAATAACACTACAGCCGAAAAAATAAAAAACCCCTAAAATCATAAAAAACATAAATACCATAAAACACCTCAAAATCCAAAAAACCCATAAAAACCATAAAAACCTATAAAAGGCCTAACAATTCTTAAAATGTTAAAAATCATAAAACCCCTAAAACCTCCATTGAAAAAATTAAAAATATAAAAACACTTAAACCCCTTAAAAACCTAAAAAATGTTAAAAACCATAAAAACACTAAAATCCATAAACCCCTAAAACAATAAAAATCCAAAAAACCCATAAAAACCCTAAACCACTGAAAACTATAAAAACCATTTAATCCCCTAAAAACATTAAAAATATCTAAAAAAATTAAAACCCCTAAAAACCCAAAATCACTTAAAAACATAAAAAAACATAAAAAACATAAAACATTAAAAATAAATAAAAATCCATAATGTCCCTAAAAACCTAAAAATCATAAAAAGGCCGTAAAATCCATTAAAATGTAAAACCAACTATGGAATCCTTAAAAACCTAAAAAACATAAAACCCATAAAGCCTAAAAAATTATAAAAACACTAAAAACCCTAAAATATATAAAAACTATAAGGATTAGTCTCATTTTGGTTGGATTAATGTTACTCCAATTTTGAATTATTATAGGAAGAAGAAACCATTTAGAGTTCCTACATCAGATCAAAAAGGTAAAATTTTTTCTCGTGTTTCTAAGAAGATGTTGTTTTCTACCAATAGACCTTCTCTCATAGTAGGTATGATTTCCCTATGGTTGTTGTTCCTTAAATTGTGGAAGAAACCTCCTCATTGGATCCTATTGTGGAGGTTCCTCCTACATTGGTTAATATTAAAAGAACAAATGTTTGTCTTCCTATTAATAATTCATTTTTAATTCATATAAGAAGAAATACCCTATGTAGGTGTTGGTTCTGGTTCTACCCTAGTATTTAGACCTTCTTATGGTGAGATAAATACCTATGATGATACTAAAATTTCTCTTTATGTGCAGGAAAATTCTGATAGATCTAGATTTATTATAGGTTCTGGAAGTTTTGACTTTGGTCTTCTTTAGTCCCTAGGTAGCCATGTAGTTGGATCTCTTTCTTTGTGCCATAAATATATAGTTAGGATGGTGCTGTTGTGGTTCCATTGTTTTCTATTTTCTTAATGTGATGAAGGAATCAGTTGAATCTCGTTTTGCTTCTATTTTGAAATATGTGGATGGAGTTGGTACTAGTTCTAGTCTGAATTATCGAGTTTGGGGCTTCGTCTCCCCTAGGAATTAAGGAATTTTCGTATTCTTATCCTATACCTATCTATTCGGATTTTATTAGTCTCTAATCTTCTATGTTATGTGATAATCCCCTTAAGAATAATATCATTAAGGTGGATGAATGTGATTTGATGATGGTACCAATAAAAACTAAACCTAGGGATAATGGTTCAGATACTCTCTTAGCTTCAAATTTTTAACTTCTGATTTTGGAACATTAGAGGTATAAACACTCCTAGTAAGAATCGGGGGGTTCAGGACCTCATTTCTCACATAAATTTTCTTGTTTGGGGATTGTGGAATTTAAGGATAAAAGGGAAAATTTTGACTCTATTTGGAGGAATATTACTCTGAATTGGAATTATTTTTCCAAATTTTTATCTTCCTCCTCCGAGAACATTATAGTGTTATTAAATAATATCATTCTATCTATTGAGAATGTTTTGTAGTTCATTGAAATGTGTGTTCTATTTTTAAGAATCAATTCTTCAAGGTGGTTTCCATTGGATATATTTATGGAACTGGAAACTTCCAATAGTTCATTATCCAAAAGGGGACTTACTTTACAATGGCAGGTGTTCATTAAATTTGAACTTTACATTACTTCGGAACATGCATTGGTCGAGAGGATAGAAGGTCAGACTCATCACACCCTTTTGGGGGGAATTATCATCTACTCCGGGACTCTCCTTAAAAATTTAAGATCTTTTCATGAATCCTTATTAATTCACCAAGTATTACATAAGTTTCCCTTGGAATTTTCAATCACTTATTAACATGTGTAAAATTTATAATCATCAGTATGTATTCGAGTTTCTTCATCAACAGAGATATCCATATGTATTCTAGGTTTTCCATCAATGGTATCCTCTAATATACTACTTAGATATTCTTTTAATTACCATTGTGATGATACTAGTTTTTAAGCCATTCTGTGGGCCACTATGGAATTTATTGTCATCTAGGGAGATGATGGATTGGTTTGATTTTGGGATCATGCCTATAAGATGGGATACCTACGTATCCTTGGGAAAAGAATCATAACCCTCATAGTTCAATGCCACTAAATGGGACACATCATACCTTTTAAGGTAATATTATAAGAACCTATCCATACAGTTTAATTTCATATGGTATGGACATCTAAGCGGAATATATTTAGTCAAAACATAGTTTGGGACTTATACTGAAGGAGCCTAATGAAATTGGAAAGGATATGGGTATCCAAGTAGGATACGACTTTGATTGGAATATGTCCCAAGGAGAACATTGTTGATTTAAGGTATTGGGTTTGAACCTAAAATAGTCTTCTTACATATCCAATAGAGATGGTAATCAAATCCTACATAGTTCGATTAGGCCTCATAGGAGAGTATAGTCCTTTAAGAGAAAGTAATTTGGGCTTATTTCCTGAAAAGGATTCCTTGGTGACTTTAGGGTTTAATTTGGGCCTTATTTCTAAGGGGGAGCACAGATTAGGGGAACTAAGTTTGGATTCTTGATGATGATATCCAGTGAGCTCGTGCCCTGAGAGGGTTCCTATGTATCCCAACTATGGTGGGAATCATAGTTCTCATAGTTCATTAAATTATGAAAATTTCATAACTATGAAAAATATAGAATCCCACGTGAGTCATTCTCGGTGTGAGAAAAAAGAGGATGTAAAAGATTCAATAAAGGAATTCACACTTACATATTTTTCCTCCTCCGCTGGTGGAAGAGGGCGAGCCTATGGTGGTGACAGTGGATGAGGTCGAGGCGACCTGGGAAGAGGGCGACATGACGAGCCTTCCCTATGTTCACATTACATTGGACAAGGGTCCAATGAAAGAAGGAAGGGATGAAGTTTAGGGGATTATAGTAGGATGGCTTACCTAAAATTGATCCTTGTTAGGGAGGGAAACTTCTCCTATACTTGCATGGAAAAAAAGTGTGAACTGTACCTTCCCTACCAGAGACCTAAGGTTTCAGGTCATCTCTTTGAGAAGGTCGAGATCAGGACCTAAACCCTTATCCAAACGGGGAACATCCCAACACTGTTTCGGGGAGAAAGATCCATGTGAATGTGGATAAACAAACCCACATACATTCCATGTATCCTAACTTCTTATAAAAAAAATGTGAAAACCCCTAACTATGGATATAAAAACCCAAAATAGAATAACTATTGATGTGTATTTCCCAAATATTGATAAGTCAAGAGGGTTTGGTGGAGGTCTCAATAGAATCCCTTTCAGACAAGGGATCCAATGAAGAAGAAGCCTTTCCATGAATGGATTTGAGGAAGGCTTGATGTATTATAGACTAAAGAGAGAAAGTGAATCAAAGTGGGGGCACCCAATTAGAGAATGGTGTGCAAGTATTGGTGCGGAAGTAGGATTGGACAACCTGGTGTTCACTTAAGTGATGAAAAAATAGTGTGTTAATACCTTTTTGATACCATGCTGAAGTATTAAAGATTATTCACTGGTGGTTCTAGAAATGGGGTGGTCAAGTTCCTATAAAAGGATTAGGCGGCACACACGTATTTCTGACTTAGGGAGATTGGGAACTTTAGGCATGCAAGTGTTATGATTTTCAAACACTAAAAACACATATGTCCGATGATCCACTCTTAATCCTCTGATAAAGGTGTTGAAGAACTACCTTGAAAGTTTCAGAAGATAGGGGATAAGTACTAGGGATACCAGAGTTGAAATTGGGCTTCAAGGAAATTCATCCGTACAAATGGAGACCCCAATGGTCAATTTATAGGCAAAAATAGGAACTTGGGTGAAAGGATATTGGGTGTGCAAGTTCCTACGCACCATATTGCGGCACACAAGTACCTTGCGTGCCGATGGTGTTTTGTCTGGACTAGGAAACCACTTTGAGGACTTATCCAAAATCATTACTTCATTCAACTACAACAAGGTGCTGGGCAGGTATTTGCACGCTGGTACCTTGGGTGCTTCTTTGGGGACGTAGGCAAAAATAATTGACTCCTACCGCGGGGGCTGCGCCCCCGCACCCATGCTTGGGTTCAGTGTCGGGCTCTACTCCCGGCCCTTCGGTCCACTACCTTCTCTACCATCATTGACCCCCATGAAAAATGCAGATTCGCACCACGAAATTTTTTAGCCCAGTTGAGGACATTTTGAGGAAAAGTACTTGGAAAAAATTTCCTGGTGTCTATAGAGACACAGTTTGAATTTTTTCATCTTCTTGAGTACATGGTTGGGGATTTCTAATTTGATATATCCTAATTTTTTTCCATTGTTTATTGTTACAATTTGGTTGTTTACTAAAGGGTTCAATGGGATGAAATTTTCTTTCATGTTGCATCTGACTCTGAGTATCCTCATATATTTCTTGGTTATTTTAATGTGGTTAGGTTCCTAGAGGACAGATGCAGATGCTTCTTGAATAAGACCCATTCTATGGAGAACAAAAATTGGAGTAATGTTGATTCTATTCAGGATGATCTTCCTTTTTTAGGCTAAGGTATTTTGGAGGAATGGATATTTAGGGGTTCTGAGAATGTTGGACAGAGCTATAGTCAATTCCTCTTGGATGTTCAGGTTCCCCTCTTAGATAGTTTATTTTCTTCCTTTTTTTATTTTCAAACATACCGCAATTATTAACATATATAGAGACATTCTTCACCCTGGGAATTTTTCCTCCAATTTTCTTATCATTGGTAATATTTTTATTATTCCCTATGTTCAGTTTCAAATTCTTGGAATGTTTGGGTCTTCAGATTTAATATGTTCAAGTTTACAAAAAACTGAAGAAGGTTAAGTAGGATCTCCAATCATTGCATGCCTAGATATCTGCTTTCCATTTTGATGAAATTTCCTTAATAAAGAAGTAATTAATTTACTTATAATAATTATTTTTCTTCATGTCCCTTCTGATTCCTTGATTCAAAAGGAAGATAGTTGTAATGAAATATTAAAAGACTTGAAATTAAAAGAAACCCACTCATCCCAGACAAAAAGTATCGTTATTTAGATTAAGGATCGGGCCTTAATTAAACCTTCTTTTTTGACATGTTAAAATCCATATTTAATTCTTCAAAATTGGTTATTCTTAAAAAGGTTGATGATTCAGTTATTTTTTATATGTGTTCTATTTTTTTTGACACCATTGGGTTTTTTTCAATATTTGATTGGGACTTCTCATGTTGTGACCTATTCCGATAGATATCGATTGAATCCCTTTTTCCCACTCTATTTTTCAATCTTCTTGTCCTTTTCTAGATAAATCTATGGATCCATTGGATTTTCATCATTCTCTTTTCTCTCTTCACCCTAGAAAAGATCTGAGGGCCAATGGATTTTATTCATTTTTCTTCCATAAGCCTTGGTCGGTGCTTGGTTCTGATGTTACAGATTTTATTTTATAATTATTCATATTTGTAAAATTACAGTGAGAAGATAATAGATATTTTATTTATTTAATTCACAAGGTAATGGATGCTTTCTCACTTTTGGTTTTTTATGTCTATTTCACACTGCAATACTATTTATAAGTGTATCTCAAATATTTTAGTGGCCATATTGAGAATTTTTCTTCTTACCTGTTCCAATAATTCCCAATATGACTTTATTCAATAAAGATGTATTTTTTATACTATTTTTCTCACTCAGGAGTGGATGCATGGTTACCACCTAAATTTGAGAGTTCCTTGTTTTTTTAAGATAGATCTTTTTAATTCCTTTGATTATGTTAGATAGTAATTCATTTAGGATGATATGGAACTTCTTGGTTTTCAGTTAGGTTATCTTTATGGATTAATAGGTGTGTCTCTTCTCGTATGTTTTTGGTGAATATTAATTTTTGATTGAAAGATTATTTTACTAGGCAGAAATTATTATGGTAAGGGGATCCCCGTTTCCCTTTATTTCTATGATGTATATGGATATTTTTTCTCTTATCTTAGACACTCCAATTTATTATTCTCACTCTTTCATATTTCATTGAATATGTGGTGACACATCCATTTCTCATCTTTTATTTGTGGATGATATTATTATTTTTTCCTTCGGTAATATGGATTCAGTTTTGGTCATGGAGGATGCTTTGAATATATTTTCTTCCTTGTATGATTTTACTATTAACTTCTCAAAATTTATGATGTTGTTGTTTGGTATTTCCTCAGAGGTTAAGGAATGTATTGGAGCTACTTTGTGAATAAGTTGAATTTTTTTACCACTTTGTTACCTTGGGGTTCCTATTATTACTACTAGATTATGAGTTGTGGACTGTGCTATTTTAAAAGATAAAATTGTTAAAAGAACAAATGTATGGATAAATAATGTTATTTCTTTTATGGGCTACTTGTATATTTTTCAATATATTATTTTTTCCATTAAATCTTATTGGTTATATCATTTCATCTTTCTAAAAAAAATTATTAAGTCTATTGAATCTAATATTAAGAGATTCATTTGGAAGGGCACTTCCTCAACTGTGTTTGAGGCCAAAGTGGCATGTGAGTTTATGGCTAGATCTAAAGAGGAGGGGGGGGGGGGTTAGAGATAAAGTGTGTTGGTAATTGGAATAAAGAAGATATAGATAGACATTTTTGGGACCATTTTTAACCATACCCTTATTCAGTTTGGGTGGATTAGGCTCACATTTTTCTAGTTGGTTACTACAAATTTTGGGTTTCTAAAGTTCCTTAGAATTTTTTGTGGTCTTGGAAACTTTTATAGGTTATATGGGATTTTCTCAAGGACCATATTTATTTTTTATGTTGGATATGGCTTGTGTATCTCCCTATAGTTTTATTCTTCCCTTCCTAGGGGGGTATATGTTTATCCATTGATGGTCATGTTATTTATGAATTTGGGTTCCTTAAATACTTCTAGGATTCTAAGATTATTTCAAATTGCGAATGGTATCCTCCGATAGCCATTTGTGGTGAGATTTGGGATTTTGGATGGTAGATTATTTTACTTCCTTAACTTGGAAGTAAAAATGATGGGATCATGTGGAATACCCAGCCATATTTTTCCATTCTTATGGATTATGAGTATATGAGAGAAAATTTAGCATTGTTTTGTTGCATTATATGTTTCAGAATCAGGCCACCCTTCCTAGTTCATCCTTTATTCCTTGGTTGGTGATCCTTGATGGTGGTTTCCTATATATGACAGGTTTTATCATAGGGACCTGGCTTTTCCTAATGGTTGTTTTCTTTTGATAACTTCTTTTGAGTGTATTGGTATTTTTTTCAATTTGGAGTTCTCTCCGAATATTTGGTATTCCCTACTTATCCTCTTGAATATCGATTTTTTGGATCATGATCTTTCTTATTATTTTGTCTAGTGTTCTAATATATTTATTGGTGATTCCTTGATGAGTTTTTTGGGGAAAATCAGGATTTTCACCATGGTTTATCTTATCTGGAAGGAATAGAATTATTGCCTTCGTGGATTCATATTTTACTATGGTAGTTATATCTAGATTAAATTTGAGATGGTTGTTTGTTTCATACTCCTTTAATGTAATCAATTTTAAAATTCTATGGATAATCAGGATCTGGATCACTAGTTTAAATTATGGGGCTCTCTTCATTAAGGTGATTGATGTTCCACTGGTTTCTTCTTATTTGTGATTTGAGTATTATTTATTGTGTATTGTGTAGTTGTTCTAGTGTTGGGTGGTGTGTTGGTCATCATGGGCATGATTTAAAGGAGATATAGTTTTCTAGGTGCAGGTTCATGTTGGTTGGGGATGTTGTTGGGGGATGGAATCAAGGAAGGCTGCTAGAGGCTCATATATGATGATGTGGATTTATTATTTATTGGTTTTTGAGTGTTACTGGTTGAATCCTCTTCAATATGGGATGGTTGTGTTTTGTTGTAGTGTAGTTGTTTTTTTGTGTGATGGTGGCTCGATATTTGGTTTGAAGTTGGAATATTTTCTAGTATTTAATTATTTTTTGTTTCTCTATTGATACTTATTTAAGAGATGGTTCTATGTTTTATTGGGTAGAGGGGAGTCAGATGTTGGGTGATGGATATCTACCATATTGGTGTTTTTATAGGGTTTTTTGGGATATTTGGGATGCTTCTTGGGTATATTGAAGGAGTAGTTGTATGGTACTTGTTGGAAGTGGTTTTCCAGTTCCTCCATATTAGCGGGATTCTTGTTCTACCGACATGGTGTGGTTATAGTTTTCTTCCTCAGCTGAACTCTGTGTGGGATGTTGGTATGTTGGAATCCATGTGGGATGGTTGTTGCTGATGGCTCGAGGGTTTTCTGCAATTGGGTGTGATCATTTTTGGATAGATGGATGGACTATTGGTTCTAAATTTGGGATAGTTTTAGGATGTTTTCACATTGTTTCTAGCTATTTTTTGGCTCTCGATTGGCGGTGATTCTCTACTAGGATCATATGTGGTGGGTGGTTGGTTCTGGTGGTTATAATTTACTTCATGGTTTGATGCTTTGTGTATATTTGTGATTTGCTTCTCTTGGTTGGTATCCATGGTTTGTTCTTATGGGTTCAACTATTAGAATGATGGTTCCTTATACAACTAGTTTATTGGTGTGCTTTAGGGTCATCAGGTTATGCCGGTGGTTTTGGGTGCTGGATTGTGAGGTTTTCAGGTTGTGTAGGGGAGAATTTCGTAGCTTTCTCAGTATTTGGATTTGGTCTCGATTTATATTTGTTCAATAAGATGAAGTTGTGTGTTAATTTGGTTTTTTTGTGAGGTGTGTGTGTGTGTGTGCAGGTAGTGGATTGTGCATGTGTGTGACAATTTTGTGTGTGTGGGTGTTCGAGAGGGTGTTGGTGTGTTCATGTGCTTGTGGGAAGTGAATTGTGTGTCTCTGTGTGTGTTTGAAACTTGTTTTTTGTGTTTTTACTCCTCCTTGGGTGTTGCACTGCATTGGGCATTACTTTGTTGTGCTGTATCTCATAGTGCTCATTGACTTGGTACATGGTGCTATTCTTGTCTCCTTCTGCTAGTTGATATGGTTCTGCATTGGGCTTGTTTGTTTTTGGTTGTTTGATGGTTCTCTTAATGGTGTTTTTGGTGGGTAGATGGAGGTGCTGGTTGTGGTGTTTACTGATGATAACCTTGTGTGGGTGTAGGTTTCACGAGGTTCTCGAGTTATTATATTATTTTGGGCTCTTGTTATCTCTCGGGGGGAGGGGCTCCCATTTATGCATAATTTCTAGGTTTTTTGGATTGGCATCCTGAGTTTCTCAGTATTTTTTTTCATAGTTTTGGTTCGGATGGGGTTTTTGGTATTTTTTGCCTTTTTATTGTGTTCTCATATGAGATTTCTTGGGCTTTGGGTTCACTTCTACAATGTTGTAGCTTTTGGACTCTTAGACATCAGTCAGGTCACCTTTCGGTGATTTGGTTGTACTCTAACTCACTTTATTTTTATATACATATTTTTATTTTCCTTGAATGAAAAACCTAAAAACCCAAAAGAACTATAAAAACATTAAAAACCCTCAAAATCCCCAAAAACCCAAAACCCCCTTTAAAATCATAAAAAATCCCTAAATACCCAAAAAAATGTAAAGGTTCCTAGAAACCCAAAATATCCCAATAAAACGTTAAGAACCCACAAACCAATAAAAAAACTAAAAATACTAAAAAATAATAAAAAATACGTAAAACACAAAAAAACCCCTAAAACCATCAAAATCCATAAAAACCCTAAAAAACATAAAAATCCTAAAATATCACTAAAAACTCTAAAAATGAAAATAGAACATAAAACCCCTGAAATCCTTTAAAACCCCCAAAAAAACTCAAAAACTGAAAAAAAATTAAAACCCCTAAAAACCTAAAAAATGTGATAACCCATAAAAACACAAAATAACCCTAAGAACAACTAAAACCATAAAATCCCAAAAAATAAAACCCTAAAGACCAATAAAACCCCAAAACCTCCAAAAAATCTAAAACCCTTTAATCCCCCAAAACATTTAAAAACTCCTTGGCAACGGAACTGCCGCAGGTTAGAGTCTCTCCTGACTCGAATTTAGCTGGGGATGAGCAGCGCACAGGTGGTGAATGGGCCCAGAATAAGCATGGCGTGGCAATCACCAATACCTCTTTACCCATACCCTGTTTCAAATCCAAGATGGTACAATGTGTAATGATGTTAATGATCTTATTGTGTTGAGAACTCTCAGAGTTTCTGGAAGATGCACGAAACCAAGGGACTTTAAATTCATTCGGTGGATTCCACCAATCCCAGAATGGATAAAAGTCAATGTGGATGGTGCTGCTCTGGGTGCGCCTGGTCTCTCCGGCTATGGTGGTATTTTCTAGACATACAGAGGCTTTGTTAAAGGATGTGTTTATCACTTCATTGGGAATGGGTGTGCATATGATGCAGAGCTTTGGGCCATGATTAAGGCTTTCCAGTTTGCAGTTCACTTTAGGTGGAAGCAGCTATGGATTGAATCTGACATGATGTTGGCGGTGGAAGACCTCAAAAGAAAAATAAGGAAAATCCCATGGAGGCTCCTCCCACAATGGGATGAGTGTCTGAGGACTTTTCAGGGTCTAAACATTATGGTCACACATGCATAAAGGGAAGCGAACAAGGTGGCAGACATGCTCTCCAAGAAAGCAATTGAGGATGGATGTTCTATGTCGTCATTTGTAGAACCGGATTTTTGTACTCCCATTATGGACTCAAACATGAAGGGTGACTTCAATTCTCAGTTGTGCAGACCCTCCCTGTAAAGCCTTGTACTTAATTTTTTGTTAATAAATTTTGTGGGGCCAGGACACGCCTGGCCCCGAACCTGCTTTGCATAAAACCCCAAATTAACCATTAAAACCCAAAAAACTACAAAATCCCAAAAAACCCAAAATCCTCTTTAAATACTCAAAATCTCTAAAACACCATAAAAATATTAACAAATCCATAAAAATCCTTAAAAACCAAAATAACCTTAAAACCTTGAAAAGCCCTAAATATCCTTAAAAACCTAAAAACTCTTAAAACCCTTAAAAACATAAAGAACTGAAAAATCCCTGAAACCCTTAAAAACCCTAAATACAATAAAACACTAAAAACTCTAAAACCCCATTAAACCCCTAATTAAAAAAAACACTACAAAACCCATAAAATCCCTAAAAAATAAAAACCAATGCTAAAAAGCCAACAAAACACTAAAACCCAAAAAGCCTCAAAATCTCTAAAAACCCTTAAAACCCATTAAAATCCCAAAATCTAGAAATACTTAAAACATAAAAAACCCTAAAACCCTAAATACCAATGAAAATCATTAAAACCTAAAAACACTTTAAACCCTAAAAAAACTAAAACCTAAAAACCTAAAAACCCTAAAAACCCCTAAAACCCCTCAAAACCTTAAAATCCCTTAAACCTGAAAACTCTCTAAAACCCCTAAAAAGCTCACTAAAAACTCTAAAAACCATCAAACCCCTAAAGACTTTTTAAAAATTATAAAAACCTTAACAACCAAAAAAACTCTAATAACCCCAAAAACTAAAAAATCATTAAAACCCTAAAACCCCTAAAAACCCCACCCCCACACCCTATCCCTAAAAACCCAAAAATCCATAAAAATCCTTAAAATCACAATAATACCTAAAAAATAATAAATACCAAAAACATAGAAAACCCCTAAGAAAACCATAAAAACCTATGAACACATAAAAAGACTAAAATTCATAAAAACATTAAAAAACCTAAAATCTCTAAAAATAATAAAACACCTAAAAACTATAAAAGTTCCTAAAACCCGATTGAACCCCAAAAAAGAACTAAAATAAATAAATATCCTTTAAACACCTAAAAACATTGGATCTCTTAAAACTGTAAAAACCCTAAATAATAAAACAACAATAAAAAAACAAAAAAAAAACAAAAAAACCCATAAAATATTTAAAAACCATAAAAGGTATATAAATAAAAAAACCACTAAAGATAAAAAATGTAAAAACATGAAACCCCAAAAAACCCAAAGAATACCTTAAAACCCTAACAACACATAAAACCTTTGAAAGCCAAAAAATGCAAAAGAACCTTAAAAACCCCAAAAAACACAAAAAAAGCATAAAAATCCAAAAAAAATCTAAAAATACATAAAAACATAAAACCCCTAAAAAACCTAAAAACATTAATAAAACCAAAAAACCTAAAAAATTAAAACTCTTAAAAAATAAATAGTGCTAAAAACACCAAAAACCCCAAACTGACCCTAAAAACCATAAAATTGCCTAAAATCCATAAAAAAACCATTTTAAATGTACAAACCCTAAAAACACATAAAACCGTTAAAACCCAGTAAAATATATAAAAACCCTTTAAACCCATAAAAATGATAAAAAACTAAAAAAACATAAAACCCCTAAAAACTCAAAAAAAAAGACTAAAACCCCAAAACACGATACAATCCCTCAATATCTCTAAAAACCATAAACCCTTTTACATTATAAAAATCCATAAAATCCGTAAAAAACACTAAGAAAATATAAAAACATTAAGAAAACCTTAAAAACAAAAATACTTAAAACTCCTAAAAATCATAAAAATTAAAAAAAAATCAAAAAACCCAAAAAACCCCTAAAAACCATAAAACCCTTAAAAACATAAAAAACCATAGAACACATAAAAACAATAAGAATAATAAGAACCATTTAAACCACTAAAAAGAATAAAAAGAACTCTAAAAAACTCAAAACCCCTAAAAACTCAAAAAACCCCTAAAAAATAAAAGTATCATAAATCCCTAAAAACCATAAAAATCTATAAAAACCCAAAAAAACCCAAAAAACCCAAAAAACCTAAAAAGACCCAGAAAATAATAAAAGCATAAAAAAACCAAAAGACCTTTAAAATAATGAATAAAACCTTAAAAACCTAAAAACGTGTAAAACCCCTAAAAACCGTAAAAACCCTAAAGACCATAAAAATCCCTAAAATCCAGAAAAATCCCTTAAAACATAAAATACCATAAAATATTAAAAAACACTTAGAAAAACATAGAATCCTAACAACACGTAAAACCCATAAAACCCTAGAAAACACTAAAAACCTTAAAAGACCATAAAACACAAAAACCTCCCCCCAAAACCATAAATCCCCTAAAAACCTTAAAAAACCTAAAACCCTTAAAAAACTAAAACACACTAAAAAACCTAAAAACACATTAATCCTATAAAAGCGTTAAAAAACTATAAAAACCTTCAATAATGTAAAAAATTAATTAAAAAACTAAAATAAAAAAACCATTAAGAACCCTAAAAACCCCAAAAATCTTAAAAATCCCTAAAAACCCTAAAAATATAAAAATATCAAAAAACCCTAAAAACATAAACAACCCTAAAAACCTGAAAACCCTAAAGAAAATCATAAATACATAAAAACACTTAATACTCCAAAAAACACTAAAACCCCAAAACCCTTATAAATCCTGATTACCCTAAAACCCATAAGTACATAAAAACCCCTAAAACCCCTTAAAAGCCATAAAAACTACTAAAAACACTAACAAACTTATAATCCACTAAAAATGTTTAAATTTATAAAAAATCATAAAACTCTAAAAACCCATAAAACACCCTAAATACCAAAAAACAGAACAAAACCATAAAAATTCTAAAAACTCGAAAACCCCTCAAATTATCTAAAAAACATAAAAACCTAAAAATTCTATCAAATCCCAAAAAATCCCTAAAAACGTAAAAATCTAAAAAATACATGGAAAACCCTAAGAAAACTGTAACAACGTAAAAACACCTATACAACCTAAAAATACATAAAAATTCTAAAAACACTAAAATTACCTAAAAGACCCAAAACCCCATAAAAATTAGAAAAACACCTAAAAATATAAAAAACCTTAATAACGCACTAAAAATTCTAACACCCCGTTAAACCCCTAAAGACATAAAAAAACTATAATCAAATTTAAACCCATAAAACTCAATAAAATAACACTAAGGACATAGAATATCGTAAAACCCCAAACCCCTGAAAATTCCCAAAACCCCTCAAAATCCCGAAAATCCATAAAAACGTAAAAAACACAAAAAACCATGAAAACCCATAACAAAAAAAATAAAAACCTAAAAAAAATTAATACCTCTAAAAAACCTAAAAATGATAAAAACTTAGTATATACCAAATACACAACCCCCCCCCCCCCCAAAACCCTCAAAATCCCATGAACCATAAAAAGAAAAAATATCCTAAAATAACCATAAAAATAAAAAAAAAAGTAAAAACCCTAAGAACCCATAACAACGAAATAAAAATATATAAAATCAAAGAAAACGATAAACACCCTCAAAACCCCTAAAAACCCTCGAAACCATAAAACTTCTAAAAACCTTAAAAAACCTAAGAACCCATAAAAACCTCTAAAAATCCAAAAACCATTTAAACACATAAAATCATTAAAAACTCTAAAAAAATCCAAAAACCCAAATAAACTAAGAAAATCCCTAAACCCAAAATAACAATAAAACCCTAAAGTACATAAAACACTCCTCAAATACTCAAAATCTTTAAAAACATTAAAAACTAATAAAATTCTCAAAAATCCCTTTAAATCCTTAAAAACATAAAAACCCTAAAAACCCTAAAAACCACTAAGAAAACCATAAAAAATATGACACTTTAAACCCCTAAAACCTAAAAATAATAAAACTTTAAAACCCCACAATAAATCTGTGAAACCCTTAAATTCACTAAAAACCCAAAAAGACCATAAATATTTGAGTAAATCTCTCAAAATCCATAAAAATATAAAAAACCTAAACACATAAGAAAACATTAAAAATAAAAAACACCTAAAACCACTAAAAATATATAACAGTAAAAACCCTAAAAATAGACTAAAAACGTAAAACCCATAAAAAAATATAATACATAAAAACCTAAAATACACATACAATCACATTAAACCCCTAAGACCTAGTATAAATTCTAAAAACCCTTTAAACCCATAAAATTATAAAAAACAAAAAAAATTCAAAACTCTAAATAACTAAAAAACAATAATTTTTATAAAACCCCTAAAATAATAAAAACACTAAAATGAATCAAAATCCCTAAAACCCTTAAAAATATAAATAAGATAACATATCCATAAAAATATCTAAAAACACAACAACACTGAAAACATTAGTAAACAATAAGAAACTGTAAAAAACTACAAACACTTAAAAACCCTTAAAAACCTAAAAATTTATACAGACACTAAAAACTAAAAATACACTAAAAATCAGAGAAACCCTAAAAATCCATAACACTATAAAAACTCAAAAAAATATGAAAACCCTTCAAAGTTATAAAAAAATTAAAAAATATAAAAACCATAAAACACAAAAAAAAACTCAAAAAACCCCAAAAAACCATAAAATACCTAAAATCCCTAAAAACACTCAATGTCCCTAAACACCATTTAAACCCATAAAAAACCTAAAAAAACTAAAAATAAAAAAATTAAAAACCCTAAAAACTATTAAAAACCCTAAGAAAACCATAAAAACTAAAAAAACTTGAAACCCTTAAAAACCTAAAAATTCTAAAAAACCTAAAAATCACAAATCACCCTAAAAACTCTAAAAATATTAAAAAACCTCTAGGATGTGTTGGTGATGTGGTTATTGTGTGGGGTTATACTTTTTGGGGTGTGTGGTAGTAGTGGTATGGGTTGGTGTTGGTGGATTGTGTTATTGGTTTGAGACCATTGCTATTGGATGGATGTTGTTCTTGTCTAGGAGGTGTTGGTGTAATTTCTAGTGAGTGGGTTATTGCTAGTGTTTTGGTTGTTTTAGGGGTTTTCATAGGTACATGTGATATTGGTTGGTGATGATAGAGGGGAGAGGGTTGCTACTTTGTGGGGAGTTCTATCTGTCTGGAGTAAGCTTATACTATTTCTGGTTAGTAGGTTCTTCCAAGGTATGGCTATTGATTAAAAGGTAAGAGCTCGAGGTTTAGTGGTAAGATCTTAATGTATAGTAGTCATGGGGATGGATGGGTATGTTGGTTTGCCCTATGGATTTAGTCTATTCTCTGCTATTTATTGTGGATAGTTTGTTATGCTCTGGCTTCTTTGGCCTTGATGGTTAGTGGTTTTTTCTATTTGGTGGTGGGGAGTGATAATGGCCTTTGATGTTTGCAGATGCATGTATGTGGATAGGGTTGGTGGAGTACAAAATTTTGTCTTGGGCATAGGTTTCACTTCCTGGCTGTCTCTTGTTTCTAGACTTTGGGAAAAATATTTCACCCCATGGGTGATCCTATTATACATCAATTCATTTTTCCCTTTTTATATATTTATTGTATTTTTCTTTCGAAAACACCCCAAAAACCATAACAAGCTTAACAATCCACAAAAAACCATCAAAATCCCTAAAAACCCAAAAAACCATAAAAATCGTAAAAAATTCCTTAATAGTCCTAAAAGTGCTAAAACCCTTGAAAACGACTAAGAAAACCTGAATAATTGAAAAACACACAAATACCAATAAAAACCTAAATATACTAAAAAACCTAAAACCCTAAAAAGCCTAAAACATATAAAGACCCAAAAAATCAATAAAATATTTAAAAAAATTAATGTCCTAAAACCTTAAAAACTCTAGAAAACCTTAAAACCCCTCAAACTCAATAAAACCACAAAACCCAAAAAACCATAAAAAACCTTAAACCCCAAAAAATACATAAATTCCCTAAAAATTATAACAATCTAAAAAACCCAAAAAAATCCCTATAATTTAAAAACCCCTAAAAACAATGAAAAAAACTAATAAAACCAATAAACCGTAAATACACTTAAAATCACTAAAATTCCAAAAATCCTAAAAATATTTAATTACCCTAAAAACCATAAACCCATAAAACCCCATAAATTCCTTAAGAAACCTAAATCCCCATAAAACCCAAAAACATAAAAATAAAAAATCCCTTTACACAAATAACATAAAAAACATTAAAAAAACATAAAATCTCAAAAAAAGGAAAAAAACCAAAAAGAGTATAAAACACTTATAAACCCATAAAATAAATAAAACCCCTCAAAACCATAAAATCCTAAAAAATATCTAAAAACCACAAAACTATAAAAAACGTAAATTTTTTAAACACCCTATGAAAAGCTTAAAAAAATAAAAACACTTAAAACCCCAAAAAACGTAAAAATAATAAAGACCCTAAAACCACAAAAAAATCCCTATACTCCTTTAAATATATAAAAACCCATAACTCCCATAAAACCCCACTAAAAAAACTAAAAAACATTAATCCCTAAAAACATTAGAAACTCTAAAAAATATTAAAAACACTAAAAAACTAAACATAAAACCCAAAACCCCAATAACCCAAAATACCATAGAACCCCAAAAAACACACATAACCTCTCAAAATACCTAAAAACCTAAAAACCAAAACAAATTTTATTATAAACATGAAAAAATACCTAATAACATAAAGAACCATAAAAATATTAAAAACCCCTATGAAAAATGTAAAAACATAAAAACACTTAAAAACCAAAAAAACCTAGAAAATGCTAAAATCCATAAACACATTAAAAAATACTAAAAAATATCAACATCCCTAAAAATGATAAAAACTATAATAACCATGAAAATTCCTATGAAAACCATAAAAAACAAAGAAACACTTCAAACCCCTAAAAGACCTAAAACTCCCTAAAAACCCAAAAAACACCAAAATTAATATAAATAAACTCAAAACTCTAAAAACCATAAAAAAACAATAAAAATTCCAAAAAAACTATAAAAACATAAATATCCTTAAAAACACACAAGAAAACCCATATATCATAAAAATCCCATAAAACCCCTAGAAAACATAAAAATTCTAATAACCCGAAAACACTAAAAACTATAAAACCATAAAAACCAATAGAAACCTTAAAAATCCACTAAAACAACAAAATCCATTTAAACCTTTTAAAATGTATAAAAAAATTAATATCCATTAAAATATGAAAAAACTAAAAAAACCATAAAACCCCCATAAAAACAAAAAAAACCAAAAAACTGCAAAAACCCATAAAAACACTTAAAAATCACTAAAAATCCTAAAATCCATAAAAACCATAAAATTCCTAAAAATACCTAGAAATTTAGGAAACCTTGAAAACCCCAAATAAAAACCTAAAACACATAAAACTCCCAAAAACTCAAAAATGCTAAAAACCCCATAAAACCCATTATACCATAAAAATCCCTAAAAACCGTAGAAACCCTAAAAACCCATAAAAACCATAAAAAAGTAATGAAATTAAAAACTATTAAAAACCCTAAAAATGGTAAAAATATATAAAAACCTTAATAACACAAAAAAAAGTAAAAAAACAAAAAAAACCATAAATCCCTAAAAAACCCAAAAACCCTCAAAATCCCTATAAACCATAAAACTAATAAAAATCCTATAAAGTACCAAAAAATCCTAAAAAATGTAAAAACCCTATAAACCATAAAAAACCCTAAAAATATTAATGTCCTTAAATAATGAAAAAACCATAAAAACCTAAAAAATTCTAAAAACCCAAAAAAAGATAAATAAACCTAAAAAACATTAAAAACCCGTAAAATACTAAAAAACATTAAAAATTCATAAATGATAAAAATACATTAAAATAATAAAAATTATTTAAATCCCTAAAAAATTAAAAACTCTAAAAAATATTTAAAACCCAAAAAACAAGAAAACCCTAAAACCTTAAAAATCTCTAAAATACTTTAAAAATCATAAAAACCCTAAATATCCACAAAAAGACCTAAAATCATAACAAACCCAAAAAATCCTAAAAGTATATAATAAAACATTAAAAACCTAAAAATAATTAAAAACACTAAAAACCCAAAAACCATAAACATCCTAAAACCCCTAAAAATCATAAAACCCCAAAAAATCCTTAGAAATTTATAATAATACCTAAAACCATATAAAACCCTAGAAAACCCAAAAAACCCCTAAAAATGCTTAAAAACATTAAAAACATAAAAACACTTAAAAACCCTAAAAACCCAAAAAAACTCCAATCCCCCTAAGAAACCCTAAAAACCAAAAGAACGAATAAAAACCATAAAAGACCGGAAAAACCATAAATACCATAAATACCACAAAGAAAATATAAACTCATTAAACCTCTAAAAATGTTAGAAAAAAATAAAAACCTTTAAAAACCAACAAAACTCAAATAAAAAACCTGAAAACCCAAAAAACCAAAAAAACCAAAAAAACCCTAAAATTCATAAAACCCTAAAAATCTCTAATAACCATAACAACCATAAAAATGATAAAATTCCTAAAATATTGAAAAATGTAAACCACCTTAAAACCCATAAAAACCCTAATAAAACCATGAAAACATAAATCAATTAGATACCTAAAACCCCAAAAAAATCTAAAACCCCTAAAACACCTAAAACCCATAAAAACCATAATCCCCCTAAAATCCTTAAATAATCATAAATACTATAAAAGTATAAGATTTTTAAACCCAATTAAACCCCTAAATATGATTAAAAAATCTAAAAAAACTTAAAACTCCTAAAAATGTAAAAAAACTTAAAAACCCAAAAAACATAAAAATTTCAAAACCCCAAAACACCCAAAAACCCTCAAAATCCTTAAAACCTAGAATAAACATTAAAAAATTTCATTGGGGTGAGGCGTTTCTCCAGTATTGTTGAGTGGTGTAGGGTTTGGGGATGGATATGTTTGGTGTGTTCTTAGTGGGCTACTAGATCATTTTTTGGGTTGTGTTGGTGGTTGGATGGGGTAGTTTGCAGGGGAACTAGGGTGGTGCTTGGGGTATTTTATTTTTTTTGAGGTGTGTATGGGTGGATATGTATAAGTATTGTGTGGTTAATGTGATGGTGAAGGTGTACGGTTGGAAGGGTTGTGTTGTACAAGCTACTGGGGTTTGGATATAAGTGATGGACTGTTGGTTGCAGGTGATGTGGATAGAAGGCTGGTGCTTTAGGAGGTGTTTGCGGCTGGGTGGTGTGTTCTTGTGTGGTGGATATTGGTGTTTTGTGCTCTTTTTGATTTTTGTGCATGCATTTGTGTATTAAGTTGTTTGTGCGTGAATTCATATAGATAGTGGTGCATGCATGAATTAATGTGTGTGGTTTCTTCTACTTTGGGCTATCGTGATGCCTTGGTGGTGTTGTGTCTCAGAGTGCTTGATAGGTCAGTGCTTAGAGATATTGTATTTCCTTCTACTTATTCATGGTGGCTCATCTTATTTGCTAGTTTACTATTGGTTGTGGGCTGATGTTCTGTTTGTCTTGTCATCAAATAGAGGGTGACTATTGGTTCTATTTTAAGTTTTTATTAATATTAGATTATTTTGGGTTTAACTACTTTCTAGGCTCATGTACTACTAGTTTTTCAATCTTGCCTTGGTGGATGTGTTGATGTGTTGTTATGGTGGTGTTACTTTCTTGGTCACTTGGTTATTCTAGGTGTCTTCCTTGGCGCCTTAGTGCTTGGTTGGTTTTGGACCCTTCATTTTTTGGGTCATTTATCATTTCATCCTTAGGTGACCGTTTTTGTTATCAAACTTTTCTTTATTTAATACCTAAATTTAAATTGAAAAAAACTATAAAATCTTAAATAATCCATAAAAATCCTTAAAAATGTAAAAACCCTAAAGAACACTATGAAACAATTAGAGAACTAAAAACATTTAAAACACCAAGAAACCTAAGAAATCATAAAAACCCTAAAAATCCTAAATCCCCTAAAAACACTCAACATCCCTAAAACCATAAAAACCATAAAAATACTAAAAACACCAAAAAATATGGAAACAAAATAAATGAACCTAAAAACACTCAATAACTTTAAGAAAAACCTAAAACCAAAAAAAACTTACAACCCCTACAAACATATAAACACTAAAAACCCTAATAATCATAAAAAAACCTAAAAATCCTCAAAATTCTTGGAAACTGTAAAAACCATAAAAATAATAAAAAATAAATAAAAATGTAAAAAACCCCTAAAAATTATGAAAACCCCTATGAAACTATTAAAAACCTAAAAACATAAACCCCCTAAAAACAATAAAAATGCTAAAACCCCAAAAATAACCTAAAACCCTAAACCCCTAAAAACATAAAAACATAAAACCCTTTTAAAACCCTAAAAACCTATAAAACTCTAAAACCACTAAAATCTCTAAAAACACTTCAAACCTTTAAAACAATTTAAAAACACTACAAAACCTTCAAGAACCTAAAAAATAAAAAAACCAAATAACCCAAAGGGTTCTTGATTGAACTCTTATAACTCTTATAAGTATTATGTAAGTAGTAGATTCACTATCATGATATGTGACTTGGTTTCCAGGGGGATCTGGATTACTTACCTTCATTGTATGGTTCTTAAATTGTTTCTTCAACATATATTTTTTTTGTTCGATATGGTTTTGGTTCGAGGATGGTTTATGTTCAGTTGTGGGGCTCTAGGATTTTACATCATAATTGTTAGTGGATCCATCGATGCTCTTGGTTTCATACTAGTTTTCGATTGTTGGCTAGGGTGGTCTCAAGTTTGGCTAGCTATTTTTTTAAGCTTCCATAAATACGTTAGATTTTGGGCGGTGTTCAATTTTGTAGGATGGTTGATGATTTTATGAGGATTTTGGTTTTCTAGCTTTGTTATCCTTCCTGATGTTTTATTATGAGAACATGGGAATAGTGTGTTTCATGCCTATGTCGGGTTAAAGGTGTTATTCATGGGAGCCCAATGTTCACCTGTCATCCTATTTATGCTTTATTAATTGCTGAGGTGCACTCATAGGTTAGAGGCATTCATGGTTCAATGTATTTTTTTGGCTTAGTTTGGGGATTTATGGTCAGTGTTCTTCTATGGCCTGTGGGTTCAAAGTTGGCATGTAAGGCTGGTTTTGGTGCTAGATTCTTCCCCAAACTGGAACATGTAAGATATTATTATCCTATTGAGGGTTCATGGTTTGACATCATTTGGACTGAGGTTCCATGATTTTCTATAATGGGTGTGGGACTGCCCTCATTTTGTGTCTTCTTCAGTGATATGAGTTTGAAGGTGTTCATTGGAATGCTATCGTCGAAGGTGTTACTGAAGTTTCATCATCACTTCAGATCTGTTGCAGCTTATGTTCACCATTCCTTGTTGTTTGGGTGGCTGTTACTCAAATTCATGTTCTGTGATGGTTCAATATGAGTTGATCATACTATCTTCGATGTTGGGTTCATGATTAGTGTGCCTTCATTGTCGTATCTATTATAGATCAGTATTTTTGGTTATTTGGTTTAATAGTATAGGGTTCATCAGCAGGCGTTTCTTCTATTTTCAGTTTGATGGTTGATGGTTTGTCTTCATGTGTTTTATGATTCTTCTATTATCGGATTTGGTTCGGAGGCTGGCGGTGGTCACTAGTCTACTTGATTTTTTATTCATCTCATCCTCCTGGGTGGTTGACAACATGGCTTTCCCAACCCTTATAATTCATTGTAAATGGAGGCACATATAGGGGATTCTCTCTTAGAGGTTGTCCTATAAGGTGTTCTCTACTTCTTATGCATGTTGGCGTCCTTCGTTTTCACATTTTGGTGTAGAGTTATAGGCTGCATTTTTCTAGGTCATGTCTAGTGGCCTCATTCCAGTGGATGTAATCCTTTGTGGTGAGGAGCAGTTTGTTTCTAGTTTTTTGTAAGTGTTCGAGATATCATATATGGAGGGGTGTGGACTACTTGTTGGGAGTTGGTTTGGAGATGCTGGTGCTACAGGTTTTCTGTGAGGGTGGCTTTGAGGGTGTGGTCTGATGTTGGTGTTGGGGTAGCTTGAGGATGCCTTTTTGTGGGGTGAGGATGTTGGCTGTTAAGAGTTGGAAGATGGGTATTGGAGTTGTGTCTCATGGGTGTTGGGAGTGATAATGGTGTGGATCTGGTTGATGCTATTTTTCTTACTGGTTTTGGGTCCTAATAGTGGTGCATGTCTAGTGTGCTTCTTAGAGTTGGTGCACCAAGGTACCTTGGGATGTCATGGGTTCTAGGAGGTGATACAGTTTCTGGGGGGGGGGGTAGGATGTTGGGTGATGATTTTGAGCATTGGAGCTTCTAGGAGTTGTTGTTGAGGGGTGATGGGAGTTATTGGGAGGGAACATGAAGATGGTAGGTTGGTGTGGGCTAGGTGCAAGGGGTGCATGTGTGGCAGTTGTTGGCTAAGATGTGCTGGAGGTTGTTTTATTATGGATTGGTTTACTGATAGATCTCAGTTTCTATTGGGGGCTAAGAGCTTGTATTGGGGTCCTTGGTTGGTTATTTTGGTGTGGTGTGGGATACTTCAATTATGGGGTGTGTTGAGAGAGTGGAATGAGTTGGTGGTTGTGGATAGTGTTGTTGGTTTGGGTCCATTTCTAGTGGTTAGATTCTATTTTTGTCTAGAATTTGTTAGTTATATTGTTATAGAGTGGGTGGCTGCTGGAGAGATATTTGTTGTAGGGGTTTCATTGGTATGAATGCTTTTGGATGGTGTTACTAGAGTGGAGTAGACATCTGTTTGGTGGGAGTGTTGCTGGAGTGCAGTGGGATACTATTTTGGCTGGCGAGCTGGTTCTTCTAAGGTCTACATGTTGATTGAAAGTTGGGATCTTTGGTTTAGTGGTGATATCTCAAGGTATAGTGGTGATGGGGTTGGAGGGGGCTCATAGTTAGCTTAGTGACTTCGAGCTATTCTCTTGGTTTTCCTGAGGCTTCCTTGAGGTGCACTGGTTTCTTTGGTCATGCTAGTTGGTGGCACTATACGTTTGGTAAAGGGGAGTGCTATTGGCCTTTTATGTTTGCTAATTCTTGTATGTGGACAGGGGCGGTGGAGTACAGAATGATGGCTTGGGCCTACCTTTCATTTCCATATTTATTTACATTGTAGGTCTTTATTCCTAGTGTTTCATTCATTGAGGGATCCTCTTATTCTTCAATTCATTTTTCCTATTTTATATTATCATTCTATTTTATTTGAAAAAAATCTCTAAATTCTAAAAACCAGAAAATCCTTAAAAACCCTAAAAACCCTCAAAATTCCTAAAAATCCTAAAAACACTTAACATACTAAAAAATATATAAAAAACCATAAAAATGTAAAAAAAACCAATATAAACTTAAAAAACATAAAACACATAAAATCCATAAAAATTATAAAAACACTAAAAACAATAAAAAAATCTTAAAAACAATTACACCTTAAAAATCCAAAAAAAAAAATAATTGAAAAACCTAAAACCCATAAATATCCTAAAAATCCCAAAAAAATCCCTAAAAAAATAAAAACCTCTAAAACACTAAAACCACTAAGAAACCATAAAATCGAGAAAATATATTAAAAACTACAAAAAACCTTTAAACCCCTAAAAATTTAAATAATAATAAAATCTCTTAAAACCTTAGAAACTAAAAAAACATAAAACCCATAAAAACCAATAAAACCCAAAAATCCTTTTAAAATAATATAAATCAAAAAAATCCCAAAATTTTATTAAAAAGTAAATAGCCTAAAAAAGAATATAAAGCCACAGAAGACGTTAAAATCCTAAAACACTTAAAACCCCTAATAACCAAAAAACACAAAAACACGAAGGAACCCAAAAAACCCAAAAATCACAAAACCCTAATAACCTTAAGAAGCCCTAAACTCCATAAAAACCCTAAAACAATTAAAAACATTTTAAACCCTTAAAAATGTTTAAAAATTATAAAATATCATAAAAACACAAAA
This sequence comes from Viscum album, assembly GCA_963277665.1. Lineage (NCBI taxonomy): Eukaryota > Viridiplantae > Streptophyta > Magnoliopsida > Santalales > Viscaceae > Viscum > Viscum album. Next base: position 140,769 of record CAUJRU010000387.1, on the reverse strand, counting down.
ACAAAAAAAACCAAAAAACATAAAATCCCAAAAACCCTTAAAAACACAAAACTCTAAAAATCCATAAAACCCCAAAAATCCATAAAAATCCTAAAAATCCCTAAAAATCACTAAAAAACACTAAAAAGTAAAAATCATGAAAAACCTAAAATCCTTAACCAAACCACACTAACCCAAAAATACATAAAACCCCAAAAAATAGAAAACACTGAAATCCCTAAAATGCAAAAAAAACCTAAAAACCTGAAAAAGCATAAAATATCATAAATATAATAAAAAACCCTAAATACCCATAAAACCCTAAAAATCACTAAAAACTATAAAAATTATTTAAACCCCTAAAATAATTAAAATCTCTAAAATTCATAAAAACCCTAAAAATTAAAATAAAAAGATTAAAACCCCCAAAAACCAAAAAACCAAAAAACCATAAAAACTGTAAAACACAAAAAATACCAAAAAACCCTAAAAATCCATAAAAACCTAAAAAATCTATAAAAATCCCAACAAACATAACAAACCCTAAAAACGTAAAAAACTCTATGAAAACCATAAAAACCTAAAAATACTTTAAACCCCAAAAATCCCTAAAAACTATTAAAACCCTAAAAACCCTAAAACAATTAAAATCCTTAAAAACCCTAGAAATCTAAAAAATCCTTAAAATGTAAAAACCACTACAACCCATAAAAAACCTATGAAATCAATTAAAACATAAAACAATTGAAACACCCCTAAATCATAAAAAATTAATAAAGTCCCTATGAAACCCCAAAAATCATAAAACCCCTAAAACATTAAAAGATCCAAAACCCAAAAAACCCCTTAAAACAACTATAAAACCTAAAAACCCATTAAACCCCTAAAAAAATTAAAAATTATAGAATTAATTTAAACCCCTAAAAATAATTTATAAAATCTAAAAACCCAAAAAACCAAAAAACCCTTAAAACCCTAAAAAACCGAAAACACATTAAAATCCCTAAAAGAAAAAAAAGCCCATAAAAATCATAGAAATTTGCTAAAAATATCTAAAATTTTAAAATCCTTAAAAACACTAAAAATTTATAAGAAAACCTTAAAAAAATCACGTAAAACCCCTAAAAAAATAAAAACCTATAAAACCACTTAAACCCGTAAAACCTGTAAAACCCTAAAAACCCTAAAACCCATAATAACTCCTAAAACACCTAGAAACTGATAAAACCCTAAAAATGATAAAAAAATTTAAATTCCATTGAAATATAAAAACATAAAAAACTCTTAAGGTTTTCTGATGAAGGGCATATTAAGGATTGATGTGACATGACTACCATTAGGTCTGTGGCCTTCTGTGTTGTGTTTGGTTTGAATTTGATTGGTCGAGGGTGTTAGTTTTTTTATTGATTTTCTGGTTGCAGTGGTTCTTGGTTTGTCAAATATGCTGTTTTGAATTTTTGAGTGTGATGATGAGAGATAAAGGTTGTTTGTTGATGCCAATTTTCATGGAGTGAAAGGAGATGTTGGTCGTCGGAGACCTTGGTGCTGGATGATGTTTGTGGAAAGAATGGGGTTTGGCATTGTTGGTTTTTTACTATAATTGGATTGTACTGGGGAGGAGGTGATGGAAGCAGGAATTGGAGTGACTGGGTGCTGGTGTGACTGACTATGTATGAATGGGAGTTGTTGGGTGTGAGTTGCTGGTGCTTGGTGATGATTTATGATACTGGTTGGGTTTGATTTGTTGAGTGTTGTGTGTTAATGTTTGGCTTGATAGTAAGAAGATGCTGCTACTTGATGGCTAATGTTGTGATGGTGTTTGGCTTAGGGCTGCTGGAGATTGGTCGTTGGTGGTTGTGACTTTGTGGTGATGAAGTTGGGTTGATGGATTTGCTAAAGATGATTTTGGTGCTGTTGGATGATAGTTTCTATTTGGCGGTTATTGTGAATATGGATGCTAGTTGCTGATCGGCTGGGAGGTGATGTTGAGGACAATTCTGTTTTTCTTCTTTGTTTGTCTTTGTGTGTTTTTTTCTTTCATTTTGGGGTTTTTGGGGTTTGGGGTTGTAAAGGGTTTTTGGGCATCAGCCTTTTGACCCCTCCCCTCCAATGTCTGATGCGTATATTTTAATAATAAATTTTATGGGGTCCATGAATAGTTAGGCCTCGCACCTCTTCTTACCCATAGTCCATAAAAATCCCTAAATACTTAAAAATGATAAAAACATCCTTTGGGTGAGGAGATTTTTGGGTTGGTTGGGTGGTGGAGGGGTTGGGGACGGTTCTGTTTGGGGTGATTTTGGTTTTCTTGGTGGGATGTGCTACTGGTGGGATAGGGTAGGCTATAGGGTGATGGAGTGGTTCTAGGTGTATTTTCTTCTTCTTCAGGTGTAAAAGGATAGATGTATCTTAGGAGGGTGTGGCCGGAGTTTTGGGCAGTGTTTGGTTCTGTTGTGTAGCTGGAAGGGTTGGGCTGTGCAGGCTGTCGGGGTTCAATTGGGAGGGTTCAACTTTTGGTTACTGGTGATGTGGATTGGAGTCTAGTTCATGTAGAGTTTTTTGTGAATGGTTGGTGTGGTCTGGTGTGTGGGATGGTGGTGGTTTGTGACCTTACTATTTTGTGTGTGTTTGTTTTTTTGGTTGGTTGTGCATGTGTGGATGCATGTGTACGTGCATGTGTGCAGGCAGTTGGTGGTTTTTGTGTGAGTGCATGTGTGTTGTTGTTTCTAATTTGGTCCATATTGAGGTCTGGTGGTGTTGTATCTTAGAGTTATTTTTAGTTCAGTTCTTGGAGCTATTGTGTTTCATTCTACTAGTTTAGGGGGCATGTCTGATTATCTCATGTATTATTGGCTATGACTTGATGTTTATATTGGATCATGTTCACTTGGTGGGTGACTTGTGGCACTGGTTGTTATGTTTGTTTTTGTTGAATTATGTTAGTTTTGAATTGTTGATGGGCTCCTGTACTGTTGTTTTTTCTTTTCTTCTTTGGTGGGTGTGTTGTTGTTCTATCACTGTTGCAGTGTGTTCTTGGTCGCTTAGTGTTTTGGGTGACTTCATAGGATCATTGGTTTTTGGTTGGTACTTGATGATTCATTTTATAGATCAACTATAACTTTATTCTCAGGTGATTATGTTTTTAATTCTTCTTCTCCTTATTTAATACATAATTTTACCTTGAAAAAAACCATAAAAATCCTAAAAAATCCATGAAATATTAACCAGCTAAACCATAAAAAACCCTATCAGAATTATAAAACGAAAAACACCTAAAACCCATAAACCACTGAAAATTATAAACCCCTAAAAGCACTAAAACCCCTTAAAAGTCCTCAAAATCCCTAAAAACCATGAAAACCAAAAATATCCTAAAAATCACTAAAAATCATTAAAAAACCCTGAAAACATTGAAACACCCTACAAAAAACATAAAACCTAAAAAAATACAACCGCTACAAAACCAAAAAACCCATAAAAACACTAAAAAACCATAAAACCCTAAACCCTCTTAAAATCCTGATAAACCCTAAAAACCATAAAAATCCTAAAAATACCTAAAAGCGTAAAATCCCATAAAAAATCGAAAAATCCTATATAAATCCCTAAAAACCTAAAAATAATTTACACCCAAAAATAACCTAAAAACACTAAAACCCTTAATAAATACCCTAAAAACCCCTAAAACCCATTCAATTTTAAAAAACATACAAAACACTAAAACCTAATAAAAATCACTAAAAACTCTAAAAACCATTAAAACCCTAAAAATGTTAAAAAAATATAACAACTGTAAAATCCCTAAAAATTAAAAAAAGAGTAAAAATTAAAAGGTATCACTATTGATCTCTCATATCTCTTGGAAGCCCCATTCTTGTAGTGTATTCATTGCCGTGTTATGAAACTAGGTTTCCTGGTGACCTTGGCTTGCTTGCCTTCATTGAAGGATTATTCAATGGTATCTTTGGCATAGGTTTTTTGTCAAGATCATTTCATTTCATGGTTAGTTTATCAATCAGTGGTGTGGATTGAGGTTTTCATTCGTTGTTGTTGTTGGATGCATTATAACTCCTAGTTTCATGTTAATTTTCACTCATCATCCAAGGTCATCTCACATATAGCTAGGTTTTGGTTCTTCGACAATCGTCATTCCATTTTTTGGGGGGCAGGTGGACAGTTTTGCAGGTTATTCGATTGTTTTCTAAGGTTTTTGGCTTTTGGGATGCATCATCATTCCCGGTGGTTTGTTATGATCACATGGCTGCAATGGGTTTCATGCTTGTGTCAGCTTATATGTGATGTTCACCAATGTCCTATGTTCACATTTCAGCTGGTTTGAGGTTCATTGATTGCTGGAGGTGGATTAATCATCCTATGGATTTCCTAGTTTGATGGATTTTTCATAATGGAGTAGGGATTTGTGGTTGGTGTCCCTTAGTGGAATGTTTGGTTGGTGTTTTCACTATCTTCTTCCTCATGTTGTCACATGCATATAGTTTTTATATCATCATGGGTTTGTTTTTCGAGGTCATTTGGACTGAGGCATCTCAATTTTCTATCATGTGGGTTGGACTTCCAGAATTTTCTATCTTCTTCTGTGATGTGAGGTTGGCGGAGTTGGTCAATGTGCCTTAATAGATGAATTTGATAAATTTTCATCAGCACTTCAGTTTCATCAGTGATCTTGTTTTTCAATCCTCGTCACCTAGGGTGGTTGTTTCCCATCTTTTCATTCTATGGTGCTTTAACGTGAGTTCTTCAAATTATGTTCAGTATCGGTTTCATGATTGGTGTACCTTCATCATTTTATCTGACAGATCTCAGCATTCATTTTTCTTTAGTCTACTTGGTGAGGGTTCATCAATCTCTGTCTCTTTTTTTTTGTTTTTAGGTTAAAGGTATGTCAGCCACTGTTTCTTGTTTCTTCGATTCCTATATTTGGATTGGAGGCTTACGATGATCATCATTTTTCTCCACTGATTTTTTATCTCGTTCTCATGGGTGGTTGACGAAATTGATTCCTTGATATTTAGGTTGATTTTGAAATGGTTTTATGGATGGGGGATCTACTCTTGAAAACTTTTTTTGCCATTTTACTATGCTGATTCTGCATGATAGGGTCTCTAGTTTTCATAGGTTGTTTTAGAGTTGAAGGTTGTATTATTCTGGGTGATTTATAGTGTCCTTGTTCTAGTGGATGCGGTCCTTTGTGGGGGGTGCAGGTTGCTACTGGTTTCTAGTGCGGGTTAGTGTAGTCTCATATAGAGGGGTTAATGCTTCTTGTTGGGAGTTGGTTTGGAGTTGCTGGTGCTACAAGGTGTCTATATTGGGGGTTTTGAGGGCATGGTATGATTCTTGTGTTGGGTTGGCTTAAGGTTTCCTGCATGTGGGGGAGATGATGTTGGCTACTAAGAGTTTAATGATGGGTGTTGGTTTTATATATCTTAGGTATTGGGAGTGATGATGGATTGAAGTTGGTGAATTCTTTAGTTATAACCGGTTCTTGGTTTTAATGCCAGTGTAGGTCTGGTTCGAAACATAGAGCTGGTGTAGTGGGGTGATGGGAGATGTCGTGGGTTCTAGGAGGTGGTGTAGCTGTTGAGGGGTTTTTAGGATGATGGGGGATTATGTGGGTTGATGGAGAAACTTGGATATGTTGTTTAGGGGTGATTTGAGATATTGGGAGGGGAAAGGAATAGGGATGGTTGTTACTGGCCAGGTGTAGGGGTTGTAGGTGTGGCCAGTGTTGGCTAGGATGTGATGGAGGTCATGTTGTTGTAGACCGAGTAACTGTTGGATCTTTCTTTATATTGGGGGTTGTGAGCTGGTGTATGGGTTGTTGTCTAGTTATTTTAGTTTGGTGTGGGGTACTACATTGATGGAGTGTGTTGCGGGAGTTGAACGGGTTGGTAGCGGTGGTAGGTGTTGTCGGTTTGGTTCCATTTCTTGTGGATGGACGTGATTATAGGATAGGTGGCCTAGGTTCTTTTTTTATTGAGTGGGGTTTTGAGGGAGTATTGGTCATTTTAGGGGTTTTTCTAGTATGGATGATGTTGGATGGTGTTGTTGGAGTGGAGCGGGCTGCATCTTGGAGGTGAGTGATGTAGGTGTGGAGCAGGCTGCAACTGTTGCTGGTGAGATGATTTTTCTAATGGAAAACTATTGATTGAAAGTTGGGAGCTCAGGGTTTAGTGGTCATATCTTGGGGGTTAGTAGTGATTGGGCTGGAGGGGTCTACTAGTTTTCTCATTGGATGTGGGTAATTCTCTTGGATTTCATGATTTTTTCCTGTTATGCATTGGCTTTTTTGGGCCTACTGGTTGGTGGCATTATCTATTTGGTGGTGGGGAGAGATTTTATACTTTGATGTTTGAAGATTCTTGCATGTGGATGGGGGTTGTGGAGTGAAGACTTCTAGTATTGGCTTAGATTTTTCTTCCTTGTTTGCTGTTATTTCTGGCATCTCAGCTTGGTGTTTCTCCATTTGGGTGATCCTATTGTACTTCAATTCCTTTTTCCCTTTTCATATACTCATTCTATTTGCATTCCAAAACCCCCCTTGCCCCCAAAACATAAAAACTTAAAAACCAATAAAAATCATAAAATTCCCTAAAATTTCATAAAAATGTAAAAAACCTCAAAAAACCATAATAACATGAAAAAAATTTAAGTACCAAAAAACCTAAAAAAAGATAAAAACCCTAAGAAATCATAAAAACACTAAAAACTCATGAAAACTCTCAAAATCCCTAAAACCCCTAAAAACCCAAAAAAATCCTATAAAAGTGCTGAAAATCCCTAAAAATGTAAAAAAACCATAAAACCTTTTGAAAATATCTAAGAAAACACAAAAAAATAAAAACTCTTAGAAACACTAAAAACATAAAAACACAAAAACCATAAAATATATTAAAATATCTTAAAAACTCAAAAACCCCTAAAAACAAAAAAAACAACTAAAAGCCCTAAAAATACTAAAAATAGCACCACAAAAAACATTGAAAATCCTTGAAACCCCTAAAAACATTAAAATACTCAAAAAAGAATAAAAACCCTAAAAATCAAAAACTCAAAAACAACTAAAAAACTATAAACCTCTAAAACACCAAAAACCTAGATATCCTCTAAATCCCTAAAGCCCCTAAAAATCCATAAAAATACTAAAAAAGACCTAAAAACTTCTAATATAAAAAACCCTAAATATAATGAAAACCCCTAATAAAATCATAAAAATATAAAGATACTTTAATCCCCTAAAAACATAAATACACTAAAACCCCTACGAACCATAGAGACACTAAAAAAACCATAAAACCACTAAAAATCATTAAAAACCTTTAAATCCCACTAAAACCCCTAGAAACCCTTAAAAATATTAAAACCACAAAAAAATTTATAGACCCTCAAAAACTAAAAAAACTCTAAAACCCTCAAAATTCCAAAAAACCAAAAACACTAAAAATAATTAAAAATACCTAAAGATCACTAAAATATAAAATAATCAAATAACCCTGTAAACCCCTAAGAAGAACTTCAAAACCTAAAAATACGTAGAAAACCTAAAAATTATAAAAAATTATAAAAAACATTAAAAACCCTAAAAACACTAAAAACCCGAAATCCCTCGTTTTCCCTAAAACACTTAAAAAAATATTAGGAAAACAATAAAAATCCCCAAAAATGTAGAAAACCCTAAAAACCCCAAGAAAACCTCAACAAACCAAAAAATAATTAGAACCCCTAAAAACCTAATAAATGTTAAAAACTAAAAAAAATCATAAAAGACCATAAAACCCATAACAAACATAAAACCCCAAAGAACAATAAAAATCCTAAAAACCCATACCAACAATAAAAACCCACTAAAAACTCTAAAAATATTTAAACCCCAAAAACATTAAAAGCACTAAAAGCCTTAGAGACCCTAAAAACTCTAAATAATGGGAAAACCCCAAAAAACCCATAAAAACCTAAAAAACCCTAAAAAATAAAAATCCCTAAAACCCATAAAAGCATAAAAATCCTAAAAAACAATAAAAACAATAAAATTGTAATAGTCCCAAAAAATCCTGAAAACCCCAAACAAAACCTTAAAACACTCAATAACACTTAAAACTTCTAAAAACATAAAAAATACTAAAACCCCAAAAAACGTAAAACCCCAAAGGATCCTAAAAACCCTAAAATCCCTAAAAATCAATAATAATCCAAAAAATCCATCAAATCCCTACAAATATAAAAAACCCACAAACCCTAAAAACCATAATAAAACAATAAAATCCTAAAAAACAATTAAAACCACTGAAAACCTCGAAAAAAATTGATAAAACACTAAAAACTATAAAAATATTGTAAAAAATCTAAAACCCCTGAAAACTATAAAATCCCTTAAAAATATAAAAAACCCCTAAAACCATAAAAACCCAAAAAATCCAACTAAAACTGTAAAACCTATTTAAACCACAAAAAACATTAAAAACTCTACAAAACCATAAAACCCTAATAAAATAACCTGGAAAACCTAAAAGTCCTAAAACCTTCAAAATCCCTAAAAACCATAAAACCCTATAAAAACCCTAAAACCCCAAAAAATTTAAAAAATAATTTAAAATCCTTAAAAATGTAATTACAATAAAACCTCTAATAAAATCATAAAAACCTAAAAAAACATAAAACCCTTAAAAACATAAAAAACACTAAAACCCCAAAAAAACCTAAAAACCTAAAAACCCAAAAATATAAAAGACCCCTGAAACAATAAAAAAAACCCTAAAACCCACTAAAATTTCAACAAACACATTAAACCCATAAAAATGATTAAAAAAAATTTAAGAACCTTAAAAATCCTAAAAAAATATAAAAACTAGAAAAACCCACAAAAACCCTCTAAATCCCTAAGAACCATAAAAATGAAAAATATCCTAAAAATATATAAAAATTCCTTAAAAGAAAAAAAACCTAAAAACAATAAAAAACCAATTCAAACCATAAAAACATAAAAAAATAAAACACCTACAAATCTAAAAAACCCCAAAAAACCCCCAAAAAACCTAAAAACCATCAAAATATATTAAAACCCTAAAAACTGTAAATATACTAAATGGCAAAAAAATACCCAATTGTGTAAAAACATTAAAAACCTTGAAAACCTTGAAAAAAACCTTAAAACCAAAAAACACTTAAATCTCCTAAAACCCCTAAAAATTGATAAACACCCTAAGAAACCCTATAACCCATAAAACACCTAAACACTATTAAAACACCAAAAATTCATTAAAAATTATAAACCATTATAAACTCTAATGACCATTTAAACACCTAAAAACGTTAAAAAATAATAAAAAAAATAAAAACCCTAAAAAAATATCTTAAAATCTTAAAAAAAAACCCCCACAAAATCCATAACAACTCTAAAATACATCAAAATACCTAAATACCCTAAAACCCCATAACAATCCTAAAAACCAAAAAAAAAACTCAAAAAATGTATAAAACCATGAAAAATCCAAAAACACCCTAGAAAATTCAATAACCTAAAAATCAATAAAGCCATAAAAACATAAAAAACCCATAAAACACCTAAAAACCAAAAACAAAATCTGAAAACCCTTTAAACCATAAAAACATTAATGAACACATAAAATACTTAAAATACCAGAAAACTAAAAAAACCCAAAAAAACTAAAAAAACTGAAAACTCTGAAAGCCCTAAAACGCTTTAAAACACTCAAAATCCCTAGAACCCCAATAAACCAAAAAAATCCTAAAATATACCAAAAATCCAAAAAACAATTAAAAAAACATAAAAACACTAATAAATCCTAATAAAAGCATAAAAACCTAAATAATACTTAAACCCCCTAAAAACATAAGAAATAGTAAAAAAAACAAAAAACCCCTAAAAACCCTCCAAATCACAAAAAACCTATAAAAATTAAAAATCCTTAAAATTCCCTAAAATGTAAAAAAACACAAAAAACCCAAAAAACCCCTATGAAAACCTTAAAAAAATAAAACATATAAAACCCCTAGAAACCTTAATATGGTAAAAAACCTAAAAAACCTAAAAAATGTAAATACACTAAAAACCATAAAACCCCTAAAAACTCTAATAAACCCTAAAATTCTATAAAAACCCTAAACCACTAAAAGCTCAAAAAATCCATTAATCCATTAAAAATGATTAAAAAATAAGAAAAACCATAAAAATCTTAAAAAACTCAAAAACCCTAAAAACACAATGAAACCATAAAAACCATAAAACCCCTAAAGCCCTCAAAATACCAAAACCCTCAAAATCCTTAGAATTTTTAAATAATCCCAACATACTCTAAAAATGTAATAAAATATAAAAATATTGAAAACCCCATATAAAACCATAATAACATAAAAAACACTTAGAACCCCAAAGAAAACTAAAATTTTTAAAAACCCTAAAACCTCTAAAAATCATGAAAACCCAAAAATCCCCTAAAACCACTAAAACCCCATGAATGTCCTAAAAAAGACATAAAAATTCAAAAAAATGTAAAAACCCATAAAAAACCGAAAAACCCCTATGAGAATAATAAAAACCTATAAATTCATAAAAAATCTAACAAAAAATTATAAAAACCAAAAAACCCTAAAATATAATAAAATATCTAAAACCCCATAAAAACAAAACACCCATAAAAACCATAATATACTCTAAACACCCATAAAAACTAAAAACCCACTAAAAGTTCCAAAAAATATATAAACTCTTAAAACATTAAAAATCTCTAAAAGTCCTAAAAACTCAAAAAAAAACCTTAAACCCCAAACAACCATAAAAACCCTAAAATCCATTAACACCACAAAATGCTCAAAATCTTTAAAAAACTAAAATTCATAAAATTATTAAAATTCATAAAAAATCACAAAAAAATCTACAAAAACAAAAAAAATCCTAAAAAACCTGAACCCCCCCTAAAGAATCATTAAAAACATAAACACTTTAAACCCCTAAAAATAGAAAAAATGAAAAAACCCTAAAAAATACTAAAAAACCAAACCCACCCACCCCTAACCCTCAAAAACCTTAAAACAATAATGAACCCAAAAAATCCTAAAAAACATAAAACCCTACAAAACCCTAAGAAAAATTTATAAACTATAAACACATAAAACCTAAAAAACACAAAAAAATGTTAACAACCCTAAAAACTCGAACCCTCAACCATAAATCCCTTAAAAACCTTAAAATCCCTAAAAATGCATAAAAAACTCCAATACCACTAAAAAAATAAAAAATGATTTAAACCCATAATGATGTTAAAAAACTATAAAAAATTTTAAAATCCCTAAATAATCAAAATAGGCATGGAAAAACAAAAAACCCAAATCCCTAAAAACGCTAAAGAATACAAAAAACCCTAAAAACACAAAAAATACTCTAAATCTCAACAACACTAAAAAACAATAAAAATACTAAAACCCCCTAAAATTTAAAAAAACATAAATACCCCTAATAACAAAAATAATATAAGAATACATTAAAAAAATAAAAACACTTTAAACCCCTAAAAACCCAAAAAACTACAAAATCCCCAAAACCCCTAAAAACAATAAAAACCCTAAAACCCCTCAAAATCTCAAAAAACCTTAGACACACATAAAATATAAAAAACCCTTAAAGATACATAAAAATTCAAAAACCCATTAAAAACATGAAAATCCCTAAGAAAACCATAAAAACATTAAAAAAACTTAAACCCCCAAACAGCCTAAAAATGCTAAAAACATGAAAACCCATAAAATGACCATAAAACCCCAAAAAACCTCTAAAAACCCATAAGAACATAAAAACCATAATAACTTATAAAAACCAAAAAACCCACTAAAACTCTAAAAACCCTTAATAACATTAAATTTTAAAAACTATAAAATGACTTAAACCCATAAAAACTCAAAAAACTTTAAAACCCAAAAAACATAAAAATTCTAAACATGCTAAAAAATAATAAAAACCCTCAAAATACTTCAATGCCCTAAAACCCATAAAAATCCAAAAAAAAATCATAAAATTACCTAAAAACTAACAAAATAATGAAAAACCATATGAAACCCTTAAAAACTAAAAGCACGTAAAAAACCTAAAACCTATAATTATTAAAAACTCTAAAAACACATAAAAATTATAAAAAATCCCTAAAAATCCATAAAAAATAAAAAAACATTAAAACCCTTTAAAACCCTGTTAAAACATTAAAACCTAAAAACCCTTATAACCCATAAAAACCTAAAAAACACAAAACACCCTAAAAAACAAAAAGACCCTACAACCCTATATATCATAAAACCCCTAAAAAACATAAAAAACCATAAAAATATATAAATATAGAAACATACTAAAAAGTATAAAAACCCTTAAAAACCTTAAAAATATTAAAAACAATAAAAACCGTAAAAAACATTTAAATTAAAAAACATACCATAAAAACCAAAATCCCATAAAAAAACCAAAAAAACCCAAAAAAATTCAAAATACTTAAAACCCTAAAATACCATAAAATCTTAAAAAATCCCAAAAAATCTCTAAAAATATAAAAAACAAGAAAACCCTAAGAAATCCTAAGATAACATAGAAAATCTAAAAAAACTTAAAACCCCTAAAAAATATAAAAATTATAAAACCCCTAAAACCCATAAAATCCAAAAAAACAATAAATACCCCTAAAACCCTAAAAATCAACAAAAATCCCAAAAATCCTTACAAATCGATAAAAACATAAAACCACCTGAAACCCCTAAAACCCATAATAAAACATTTAAAACCTAAAAAACACAAAACCCTTAAAAACTGATAAATGATCAAAATCATAAAAACCTTTAAATGACTGTAAAATCACACAAAACCCCTAAACCCATAAAACTCCTAAAAACGTAAAAAAACATAAACCCCTAAAAACCATAATAACCAAATAAAAATTCTAGAAACACATTAAACCTTTAAAAATGTTAAAATTCATTAAAAAACATAAAAACCTGAAAAAATAAATTAAACCAACCCCCCCCCCCCTAAATGATAAAAACTCTAAAAACTCTAAGAATCCTAAAAATCCCTAAAAATCCAAAGAAATTTAAAAATCCCCAAAAAACCCGGAAAACACATAATAAAACTACATAAAACTAAAAACACACAAAACCCACCATAATCTAAAAATTTATAAAACCCCTAAAAACATTAAATATCCCAAAAAAATTAAAAACCATAAAATACAAAAATACACTAAGATTCCATAAAAAATAAAAAAACATAAATCCCTTACAACCCCTAATAAAACCATAAAATCTTAAAAAAACACAAACCCCATAAATAACCTAAAATATTCTAAAAACACTCAAAAACACTCAAAGAACCAAAAACCATAAACCCCCTAAAAATGATAAAAACCCCTAAAAACCAAAAAGGATACTTAAAACCTATAAAGAAAATAAAACCCCACTAAAAACTCTAAAAACACATAAAACCCATAAAAATGTTAAAACAAATCTAAAAAATATAAAAACCCTAAAAATATAGAAAAACCCCAAAAACCGAAAAACTATAGAATATCTAAAACCCCGAAAACCCCTTAAAATCCCTAAGAAGCCTAAAAATAATAAAAATAATAAAAAACCATAAGAGTCCATAAAAACATAAAAACCATAAAAACTAGAAAAAACTTAAGAAAACTATATAAACTAAAAGACACTAAAAACCCAAAAAAAGAAAAAACCCATAATACCCAAAAAACCAAAAAAAATCATAAATACCTCTAAATCCATAACCCATAAAAACCATGAAATTATGAAAATACCTAAGAAATAATTAAAACATTAAAACCCTAAAAACCTGAAAACCCCTAAGAATACCTAAAAAAATCCTTTAAACCCTTTAAATAATAAAAACTATAAACCCCTAAATGGCACTAAAAATACAACCCCCCCAAACCATAAAAAACCCTAAAACCAAAAAACCCAAAAAACCCAAAAAACCCTTTAAATAAACTCAAAACTCAAAAAACCCTTCAAACACTTGCAAAAATTTAAAACCATTGAAACCCTAAAAAGCCTAATAAACCCTAATACTTCTCAAAATCACTATAAACCCTAAAAACCATAAAAATCCTAAAAAATCCATAAAAGTACCTAAAAATATATAACAACAATCAAAAACTAAAAATTCATAATAATGTCCTAAAAAACTAAAAACATTAATAACCACAAGAACCTAAAAAATAATAAAAACCCCAAAACCCCAAATTTCTTAAAATCCATAAAAATCTAAAAAAACCATACAATTACTAAAAACCCCCTTAAAATTCCTAAAAATGTAAAAACACATAAATAAAATGAAACCCATATGAAAACCATAAAAACCTAAAAAAACTTAAGAACCCAAAACCTAAAAAGACAACAGCCATAAAATCCCTAGAAACCCATAAAACCATAAAACTGCTAAAAACCTTAACAAACCTTAAAAACCCTAAAAACCAATTAAAAAATAATTAAAAAAATCTAATAACCGTTTAAACCCATAAAATTTTAAAAACCCTTAAAAACCATTAAATATACCCTAAAACCCTCAAAAAACCAAACACCCATAAACCCCTCAAAATCTATTAAAACCCTAAAAACCATAGAAATATAAAAGAGACTTAAAAAAATATAAAATTCAAAAAAAACCATGAAACCCCTAAAAACTTAATATAACCTATAAATTTTAAAAACACATAAAATCCCTAAATACCTAAAACTGATAAAAACCCTAGAAAACCCTAAATACCAACAAAAATCTTAAAAATCCTAAAAATCCCTAAAAACCCAAAAAGCCAATAAAAATCCAAAAAAATCTGTAAAAATCATAAAAATAAAAAAACCAAGAAAAAAAACCCAATAATCCATTAAGAAAACATTAAAAAAATAAAACTCTTTAAACCTCTAAAATTTAAAAATAATGCTACAAGGTGGTGCATGCATGCATGTGAGCGACTTTTTCTTGGGTTGTCATTTCTGGAATTTGGTGTGGCTATTTTTTTCCTTGAGAAATATTTGATTATCTTGGTTCTGATACTCCTAGATGTCTTGATGGATCATGACTGGAATCTTCTATATTTTCTTCTACTAGTTTGGTGGGTCTTGTGAGCTAGGCTCATGTGTTGTTGGATGGTACATGGTTTCCTTATTGGCTTGTCTGTATTGGCAGTGGGTTGGAGGTGCTCGTTTCTAGGTTCATATGTTGAAGGTGGTTGTGGATGTGATGCTCGTTTGTCTTTTATTACCTTGGGGGGTGTGGTGTTGTGATGATGTGGTGATGGTGTGGGAGTTTTTCATTTGGACGATGATTGTAGGGTTTCATGAGGTTCTCGATCCATTCCTTTTTCTTTTACACTTGGTCTATTTGGATGCCTTCTTTAGTGATCTTATTCATGGTGGGTCTTAGAGATTCTATGGTGTCAACTCTATTTTCACCTTTAGGTGAATTTTTTATAATTAATTTTCTCTTTTTTATACTACATATGTTTTTCTTTCAGAAAACATTAAATCCTAAAAACCCCAAAAGACCTTAAAAACACTTAAAAATCATATAAACCCCTAAAATCCTTAAAAACCTAAAAACATAGAAACCAAAAAAGAGTAAAAATATATAAAGTCCGTTTAAACCTTTAAATTTTTTTCAATATGTTCTAAAAAACCTACAAACCCTAAAAACATAAAAAACCCTAAAAAACCTAAAAAACCCATAAAACCACCAAAAAATTAAAAAAACTCAACATTTGTAAATCCCATAGATATATTTAAAAATAAAAAAAACCTTAAAAATCTCTAAAACAAAAAAACACTTAAAATAATAAATAATAATATGAAAATACTAAAACCCTAAAAACACATTAAACTCTTAAAAGGCATAAAGAACTCTAAAACCCATAAAAACCATCAAAATCGATAAAACCCCTAAATAAACCTAAAAATCACAAAAATACAAAAAAAATACCAACATCATAAAACCCTTAAAACTATAGAAAATAAAAATATAACATTAAAACCCTTAAACCCCCAAAAAAACCTAAAAATGAAAAAAAACCCTAAAATACTAAACACCCCTAGAGACCATAAAAACCCTAAAAACATTAAAAATCTCTAAAAACCCATAAATACCATAAAAGAGCACTGAAAACACTTAAAAACTTTTTAAACCCTACAAAATTTTGAAAAATTCTATTTAACATTAAAATACCAAAAAAACACAGAAAACCCCACACCCCCAAAAACCATAAAACCCCTAAAACACCATAAAAACTCTAAAAATCTCTAAAATCCCAAAATACCATAAAAATACTAACAAATCACTAAAAATATATAAATACATAGAAAACCCTAAAAATCATAAAAGTCTTACTAAAACCTTAAACACATAAAAACACTTAATACCCCTAAAAACCCTTGAAATGCTAAAACACTGAATACCCTAAAACCGTAAAACCGTAAAACCCCTAACCAACCTCAAAATCGATAAAAATAATAAATATCCTAAAAATCATAAAAATCTTTAAAAAAATTAAATCCATAAAAACATGAAAAATCATAATAAAACTATAAATAATTAAAAACACATAAAACCCATAGAAAAACAAAAAATCCTAAAAAACCTAAAAATACCCTAAAACCCAAAAAACGCATAAAACCACAAAACTCATAAAATCCTTAAAACCGTAAAAATCCATGAAAACAATAAAAACTAATGAAAACCTTAAGTACTATTTAAAGACCCAAAAAGGTTAAAAACTCTAAAACAACATAAAAACCCTAAAAAATAAAAAAAACACTCAAATGCCCAAAAAACTATAATATTACTATGAAACCTATAAAACCCTAAAACCCTTCAAAATCACTAAAAATACTAAAACCCATAAAACCTTAAAAATCCCTAAAAATCTCAAAAAATAAAAAAAACATAAAAACCATGAAAACACATGATAAAACCTAAAAAAACTTAAAATTCCTAAAACCCAAAAAATGCTAAAAACAAAAAATATGCTAAAAAACCTAAAAAATATATAACTCTTAAAACCTAAAATCCATCATAAAAATAAATATCATAGAAAAGCCCAGAAATCCCGAAAAATTTAAAAATCCTAAAAACATTGAAATAACCTAATAAAATATTAAAAATATAAAAATAATTAAAGCCCCCAAAAAAAAAAAAAAAATACACTAAAACACAAAAAACCATAAGATACCCAAAAAACCCAAAAAACCCCTAAAAACCATAAAAATATCTAAAACATTAGAAAATACTAAAAACCCATAAAACCTATAAAAACTAGTAAAAACGATAAAAAAACATTTGAAACCCCTAAAAAGTTAAAAAAATCATAAAAACAGAAAAAACTGAAACACCCTAAAATCCAAAGAACCAAAAACCTCTAATTTCCCTAAAACCCCCTAAACCCCACAAAATCCCTAAAAACTATAAAAAAACCATAAAAATCAATAAGAAATTACAATAAATCTTAAAAAAACATAAAAACTGAAAGCCCTTAAGAAAATATTAAAAACCTAAAACGACTTAAACCCCCTAAACCTAAAGAATCATAAAAACCCTAATAATCCTAAAAATAAAAAAACCCCTAAAAATCCTCAAATCTCAAAAAAACAATAGAAATCCTAGAATCCCTAAAAATAATTAAATGTGTAAAACCCTAAAAAATAGTGGAAACACCTAAGAAACTAAAAAGAACCTAAAAACCCCTAAAAATCATAAAAATTATAAAATCCCAAAAAACACCAAAAAGACCCTAAAACCCTAAATACCGCAAAAAACATACAACACCCGAAAACCTTAAAAACCCATAAAAACATATAAAAACATGAAAAAACGTTAAAAAAATATAAAAAACATAAAATACCTTAAAAACTACAAAAAATAATAATACACATAAAAACCCTATAAAACTCACAAAATAATAAAAATAACTATGAACCCAAAAACCATAAAAATATTTTAAAATCCCTAAAAAACCTTGAAGATATACACCACACTAAAAACCCTAAAAAACATAATACAACATTAGAAACCTAAAAACACTAAACCCCCCTAAAAACCTAAAATCGGTAAAACCCATAAAACACCTAAAAACCCTAAAAAACATATAAACCCTCAAAATCACTAAATCCACCTAAAAATAATGAAATCTCTAAAATGTAAACAATAGTAAAAACCATGAATAACCCCAAAAAATCATAAAACCCTAAAACCACTTAAAAACCCTATAAAACCTAAAATATGATAAAATAGATAAAACCCCTATAACGACACTAAATCCCTTAAAATCCCCTAAAAACCATAAAAACCCTAAAAATCCAAAAAAAACCCAATCTATCAAAAAAAACCTCTACAAACAATTTAAACCACTAAAAACATGAACAAAATCTAAAAAAACTCTACAACTATAAATTCGGAAGAACCCCTAAAAATAAAAAACCCCCAAAACCCCTATGACATCCTAAAAACCATCAAATTTCCTAAAACCCTCAAAATCCCTAAAAATCCCAAATATCTATAAAAATCTTAAAAAATATTAAAAAATACCTAAAACATAAAAAACCCTTAAAACCCTAAAAAATATAACAAAAACCAAAAAATCCTAACAACACAAAAAACCCATAAACAATATAGAGACATTAAAAACCTTAAAAACCCAAAAAAATATCTAAAATCCCTCAAAGTCCCTAAATCCCCAGAAAAATCATAAAAATCCCATTAAAATACCTATAAATGTAAAACCCAATAAAAACCCTTAAAACCCCTAAAGAAAACCATAAAAATTTAAAAATATTAAATCCACTAAAAACCCTAAAAAACATTAAACCCTAAAAACCCTAAAAACATTGAGAATCACTAATAACCATAAAAACCCCTAAAAATCCATAAAAAACCCTAAAACCACTACAAACTCTAAAAACACTTTAAACCCCTATAAATTTAAAAAAACAAAAATAAAACATCAAACATATTTATAAATATTAAAAACCACTAAAAACCCAAAAAACCATAAAAGCAATAAAATATCTGAGAACCATAAATATCCATAAAACACATAATGATACTAAAAACACTCTAAAATAAAAAAAACATAAAAACCCTAAAACCATAATAAAAAATTTAAAACATTAAAATACTTAATACCCCAAAAAACCTACAAACACTCAAAACCCCAAGAGTCCCTAAAAACATGTAAAAACCATAAAAATCCATAAAAATACCACAAAATGTAGAACACCGCTTAAAAACCCCTCAAAGACCAAAAAACCCAAATACCCATAGAAATCCCTAAAAGCCATAAAAACCATAAAAATCATAAAAAATGCCTAAAAATGAAAAAAAAACTTGAACACCCCTGAAAAAACATAAAACCCTAAAAACACATAAAAATCTTATAAACTAAATGAATAAAAACCCACGAAAAGACCACAAAAATTCTAAAAACCTTAAAACCCGTAATAAACTGTGAAAAACCGAAACCAACTACACACTCTAAAAATAAGTGAAACTCCTAAAAATTTTAAAAACTATAAAAATTATTTAAATACCAAAAAAACTTTAAAAACCCACTAAAAATCATAAAAATTTAGATAAAACCTAAAACCATAAAAACCTTGAAAACCGTAAAACCCATAAATTCCAAAAAATCCCTAAAAATACCAAAAAACCTAAAAAACTCTAAAACCACAAAAAATCATTAAGAAAACCATAAAAACCTAAACAAAAATTAAAAAAAAAGAAAACCCTAAATATTATAAAAACCCTAAATGGTCCCTTATACTCTGAAACCCCTCAAAATCCATAAAAACACAAAAAACCAAAAAGATCCAAAAAAAACATAAAAATACCTAAAATATAAAATATTCTAAAACCTTGATAACCTCTTAGAAAAACATAAAATCCTAAAAACACATAAAACCCTTAAAATCAAATAAATGGTAAAAACCCAAAAATATCCTAAAACCCCTAAAACCCACAAACCCCCTAAAACCGGTAAAAACAAAAAAAACTCATAAAAACCATAAAAACACATAAAAGACACAAAATCTTAAAAAACACTAAAAAACACTAAAAACTATAAAAATCCATTAAACCCCTAAAACATTAAAAAAATTAAAATTAAAAAAACCATAAAAAAACTAAAAAACCCTAAAACCCCTAAACCACTAAAACCCATAGAATTCATAAAAAATTCCATAAAAATCCAAAAATGTAAAAAACCCTAAAATCATAAAATAACTTAAAAACACATTAAAACCTAAAAAATATAAAACCCATAAAAATATAAAATTAAAAAAAACTCCTCAAAAGACCCTAAAACCCTAAAAATCCATAAAAACCCTAAATAACTGTCAAAATTAAAAAAAATACTACAAATACCTAAAAATATAAAAAAATTCAAACCCTAAAATCCCTAAGAGAAAAGTTTAAACCTAAAAACACATAAAACACATAAAACACATAAAACACCTAAACCCCCTAAAAATTACAAAACCCCTAAAATACCCAAAAACCTAAACCCCCTAAAACCGCCTAAAACTTCCTAAATCCATGAAACCCCTAAAACCATAAAATCCATAAATAATGCATAAAACTCTAAAATCTCACTAAAAACCTTAAAACCCATTAATCCCATAAAAATGATGAAATAATATAAAAACCCTAAAAACCCATCAAATCCCTAGGATCTAAAAACCCCCTAAAACCCCACAAAATCCGTAAAATCCCAGACCCCTTCGGTTTGCGTTTCACGGTTTGGCGAGGTTCCAAGGAAGCTTGTTCCAGATCTATATTTTCTTCTTCCCTGATCTGGGATGACTTATGGCAGAGGTGGAGCTCCTTGATGCAGCTTGGTAGAGTATTCTCAATTGATCTGATAGGGATGGCGCGGTCTAGAATTCGGACACGGTGGGGATGACTTCAGCTTGTGCTGCCGCTACAGGTGATGCTGGTTAATGGAATATGAGCAACAACATGCTAGGAGATGTCTGATTTGGTGATACTGGATGCTTGAACATGAGTTGCTGGATATTGTTTGCTTCTTGGCTAGGAAGAATACCATGGCCTTGGAATGTGTTGAAGGAGATTAAAATGCCAATGGTGATGGATGATGGAATATGTGATGTGAGATGTGGGTTGATGCTTGACTGGGAGGTGCTGCTGGTGATGATTATGGATGTCTGTTTTGGTTGGATTTTGTGTGTTTTTTGCTTCTTGGGGGGGGGGATATGGAGCTGCCGAATGCTGGAGTTTGATGAGAAGGTGATGAAGCTGTTGTTGTGTTTGGAATTTTTGTGTCTTTTCCTTTCTTTGTTTTCATTTTGGAGATTGTTTCTTGGGTTGGGGTCGATCGACCCTGCCCCTCCCTAGTCTGTAGTGTCTCTTTTGGTGTCTTATTTCTAATAAATTTTGGGAGGACCAGAAATAGCCTGGTCCTGCAACTCTTCTACCCTAATACACAATAAAAACCCTAAACAACTGAGAAAATATAAAAACCCATTAAACAACTGAAAATATTCAAGAACTCTATGAACCCTTAAAAACCCAAAAAATTCAAATTATTCCTAAAAACCCAAAATAACCATAAAAATAATAAAACCCCCCCAAACCCTAACAATTCATAAAATTTTTAAAATAATTAAAACCTAATAACACCTTAACCACCTAAAAAGATAAAAAATTTATAAACCCAAAAAAGACCCTAAAACCCCATAATATCCCTAAAACTATAAATCCCATGAAAATTCTAAAAATAATAAAAACCATAAAATCATAAAAAATAAAAAAAACCATGAAAAAAAATAAAAAAACCTTAAAATAATAATAACAATTAAAACAACTAAAAACATAAAAATGATAAATATACTAAAAGATCCTAAAAACCCTAAAAACCCATAAACCCATAAAACTGCTAGATTTTCTAAAAACCTTTAAAAACCTTATGAAACCACTAAAAACTATTAAATCCATTTAAACTCCTATAAGCTTTAAAAACTATAAAAAACAATTAAACACCAAATACAAATAAAATACCTAAGAATAAAAACCGCATAAATATCTAAAAACCATAAAACGCCAAAATCTATCAAATTACATAAATACTCAAAAGACTATAAAAATCCAAAAAAACACTAAAAATATCTAAAGACATAGAAAATATAAAAACCCTAAAATCCCTAGGAAAACTATAAAAACTCATAATCACTTTAGACTTATACAAATATAAAAAATGTTAAAATACCTAAATCCTAAAAGACCCTAAAATCCCCAAATCCCTAAAAATACAAACAAAACCCAAACAACCATAAAAATCATTAAAAATACTTAAAAGTACATAAATATGAAAAAAAAACTATACAAAATAATGAAACCCCCTATGAAATATTTAAAACCCTAGAAATACATACAACCCCTAAAAACCTAAAAACACATAAAACCCTAAAATACCCTAAAACCATAAAAACCCATAAAATATTATAAAACATAAAAAAATAAAACCCTAAAAACGCTGAAAACTCAAAAAACAATTTAAACCCCTAAAAATGTTTAAAAAAATGAAACCTTAAACCCCTAAAAATTAAAATAACCATAAGAACAAAAATACAAAAAACCCCTAAAAATCAAAAACCCCTCAAAATACTTGAAAACCATAAAAACCCATAAAAATCCTAAATACCATAAAATCCATAAAGGCATAAAAATTACCCAACAACCCTAAAAACCATAAGAAATACTAAAGAACCAGAAACAATTAAAGCCCCTAAAAACAAAAAAACCATAAACCCCTAAATATCCTAAAATTTGTAAAAGCCCATAAAAACTATAAACCACCTAGAAACCCTAAAAATCCTAAAACCCCAGAAAAACCATAGAACCCCATTAAAAATTATAAAAACCCTTTAAACCCCTAAAAACATTAATAAACTCTAAGAAACCTTAACACCCTTAAAAATATAAAAAAACACCTTAAAAAAATCAAAAAACAATAAATATCCTAAAAAACAAAAAAAAAACTCTTAAAATGTCCAAAACCGTTAAAAACGGAAAAAAAATCCAAAAAAATCCCTAAACAGTTTAAAACCATAAAAACCCTAAAACCCCCTAATAAAACCATAAACCACATTTAAAACTCCCAAATAACATAAAATTGATAAAAACCATAAAAACCCTAAAACCTTACAAAACCCTAAAAACCCAAAAAATCCATAAAAACATACAAAATAAAGAAATCCTTTAAAAATAATAAACATTAAGAAAAACATAAAAACATAAAAACACTAAAACCCCCTAAAAACTTTAAAAATGTTAAAACCTCTAAAAACATCTAAATAAGCACTTAAAACCATAAAACCCTAAAAATCCTAAAAACTCCTAAAATTCATAAAACCCATAAAAACCCTAGAATCCAATAAAAACCCTAAAACCCTATAAAAATAGAAAAACCTAAAAACCATAAAAACCAATAAAACTCTAAAACCCTATAAAAACCATAAAAATGATTAAAAAATATTAACATCCTTGAGCCTCTAAAAATGTTTAAATTCTTTAAGAAATGTTAAAAACCATAAAAAATGAAAACCCCAAAAAACCACAAAAAACCATAAAACCCTAATAACCCTAAACCCCTCAATAATTCATAAAAAACCCAAAAAAAACCAAAAAAATTAAATAACACCATAAAATCCCGAAAAACATAAAAATCATTAGGACCCTAAGAAACCCTAAGAAAACCTCAAACACCTAAAAACACATAAAACCCATAAAAATATAAAATTTTATAACCCCTAAAACTCTAAAAAATATGTTTTTGGGGATTTTACGCTTTTAGGGGGTTTTGGGGAATTTTTTGTACTTTTATATTTCTTTTGGATTTTATAATTTTTTAGGGTTTTTATGTTTTTCATTGGTTTTTAGTGTTTCTTATGTGCTTTAGGTTTTTATGTGTTTTAAGTTTTTTTCAGAGCTTAAGGTTTTCCTAGGGTTTTTATTGTATTTTAGGGATTTTATGTTTTTAACTATTTTTTGTATTTTTTAGGATTTTTATGATTTTTGGGGTTTTAGTTTTTTTTAATATTTTAAGGTATTTTTATGTTTTTATGGGTTTTTGGAGATTTTCATGGTTTTTTTAGTTTTTTAGGGTTTTTTATATATTTAGTGTTTTTAATGTTTTTATGGGTTTAAAGGGATTTTAATTTTTTAGTGGGATTTTTGTTTTTTCTTGGTTTTATGGGTTTTTATGGTTTTTCTATTTTTATGGATTTTATGGGGGTTTTAGGGTTTTTAGAATTTTTTTATATTTTTTTATAGGATTTTTAGGTTTTTATAAGTTTTATGTGTTTTAGGTTTTTATGTTTTTCTCAAGGGTTTTCATTTTTTTGGGATTTTATATTTTTAGAGATTTTACCATTTTTAGTATTTTTATGGTTTATTTATTGATTTTGAGGGGTTTTTTTTTGATTTTTTGGTTTTTATGGGTTTTAGTGTTTTTAGTGGTTTTAACAGTTTTAAGTTCTTTTCTGTTTTTTTTCTAAGGATTTTTCAGGGATTTTAGGATTTTTAAAAGTCTTACAGGTTTTAAGGATATTATGATTTTTATAGTTTTTAGGGTTTTAAAGGATTTCTAGGTTTTTTAGGATTTGTTTTTACAATTTTATGGTTTTTTGGGTCTTATAAATTTTTTTTGAGTTTTTTTCACATTTAAGGTTTTTTAAATTTTTAATGTTTTAGTGGTTTAAAGTATTTTTAGTGCTTTTAGTGGTTATAGAGTTTTTAAGGTTTTGTGGTTCTTTATGGTTTTTATGTTATTTTTAGTGTTTTAGAGCTTTAGTGTTTTCATGGTTTTTAGGGTTATAATTTTTTACCTATATTTATGATTTTCAAAGGGTTTTGAAGATTTTTTGGGGTTTCTATGTTTTTAAGTATTTTTATGAATTTTTAAGGTTTTTTCTCAATTTTTTGGTTTTTATTGGGTTTTATGGGTATTTAGAGATTTAGGGTTTTAGGGTTTCTTTAATTTCATAGGTTTTTAATAATTTTAAGTGTTTTTAGCTTCCACAGTTTTCTTTGGATTTTTCATGGTATTTAGGTTCAATATATTTTCAAAAGTTTTTAGGGAATTTTTTGTCTATTATGGTTTTTATGGATTTTGAGTGGTTTTTTTGGGTTTTAGGTGTATTTTTGAGCTTTGAGGGGTTTTAATGATTTTTTATAATTTTAACATGTTTTGGGCTTTAAAGGGTTTTTAGAGTTTTTAGTATTTTTTATCATTTTTATGAGTTTTTGGTTATTTTATCGTTTTTAAGAGTTTTAGGGTTTTTTGGGGGTTTGGGGGTTTTATGTTCATTTATGGTTTCTTATGTGTTTTATAATTTTTAGGTCTTTTTATGGCTTTAAGTTTTCTAGGGTTTTGGTGTTTTATTAAGAGTTTTAATGGTTTTTACATTCGTAGTGATTTTTAGTGATTTTTAGGATTTTTATGTTTTTTATGGATTTTGAGTGTTCTTAGGGTTTTTATGGGTTTTAGCGTTTTTATGTTTTTTTATGGTTTTAAGTGTTTTTAGGTTTTTAAGGTTTTCTTAGGGGTTTCTCGGGTTGTTATATATTTGAGGGATTTTTATTACATTTATGGTTTTTACAGTTTTTGGGGATTTTGAGGGGTTTTGGTGTTTTTTTTGGGTTTTTAGAGGTGTTGTTGTTTTTTTATGTTTTTATAGTTTTTTTTAATTTTATAGGGTTTTAATGGATTTTAGATTTATTTAACATTATTAGGGGATTGAAGGCATTTATAGTTTTTAGTAAATTTTAGGTTTTTTATGGATTTTTTGGGATTTTATGGTTTTCTAGGGCTTTGTGGGGTTCTTAGGATTTTTAAGATCTTTTGGGGTTTTTACTATTTTTAATGGTTTTAGGGTTTTTACGTATTTTTATGTTCTTATGGATTTTTTAGTTCATAAAGTTTTTTAGGTTTTTTTGATTTAAATGAGTTTTTAGGATTTTTATGGTTTTTTGGGGGTGTCAAGGATTTGGAAGTATTTTTGGGGATTTTAGGGTTTCTAGAGTTTTTATAGTGTTTATGTTTTTAGAGGGTTATAAGTTGTTTTGGGTTTCATGTTTTTCTTATTTTTTTAGGGTTTTATAGTTTTTTAAATTTTAGGGTGTTTAGAGATTTTTTACGATTTTTATGGGGTTTTAGGGTTCTATGTATTTTGAGGGTTCATAGGGGTTTTATATATTTTTTGGATTTTGGGATATTTTGAGTTTCTTTGAGTTTTTAAAATTTTTAGTGGTTTTTCAATGTTTTTAGGGGTTTAAAATATTTTTAGTTTTTTAGTGGTTTTATAGTTTTTATGGGATTGGATTTCTTTAGGTTTTTATGGGTTTTTATTGTTTTTATGGGTGATAAGGGGTTTTAGGGTCTTTAGTGTTTTTAATATTTTTGGGGTTTTAATGTTTTATGTGTTTTTTGGTTTTTAAGGTTTTAAATTCCTTTTTAGGGTTTTTATCTTTTTAGGAATTATTGGGATTTAATTTAATTTTTATGGTATTTATGGTTTTTAGGGATTTGTGGGGTTTTAGGGTTGTTTGGTTTTCTTACGTTTTTTTTGGATTTTAAGGGCTTTTTAGGATTTTTTGGGGTTTTAGTGGTTTTTACAGATTTTAGAGTTATTGTGTTTTTTGGTTTTTAGGGTTTTTTGAAGTCTTTTTTGGTTTCATGTTTTTTCATAGTTTTTTAACATTTTTATTGGTTTAAAATGTTTTTCATGTTTTTAGTGATTATTTATTGTTTTATGGGTTTTGGGGGTTTTATTCTTTTTAGGGGTTTTATGGTTTTTAAGGGTTTTTATGGTTTTTATGTTCTTTAATGGATTATAGGGTTTTTAGTGAATTTTTTGGTTTTTAGGGGTTTTAATTGTTTTCGGTTTTTATATTCTTCTTAGGGGGTTTCAGGAATTTTTATGTTATTAGGGATTTTTAGGCTTTTTTTTTGTATTTTCATTGGTTTTTAGGGATTTTGAGGGTTCTAGGTATTTTTATAGGTTTTTTGGTTTTTAGGAATTTATAGGTTTTAATGGTTTTTAGGTTTTTAACATTTTCATTGGGTTTTAGGGCTTTTCAAGGCTTTTTACTTTTTTTGGGGTTTTAGGTCTTTTTTATAATTTTTTCACATTTTTAGGGGTTTGAAGGGGTTTTTGATTTTTTAGTGGTATAAATTATTTTTTGTGTTTTTAGTATTTTAAGGATTTTTTAGTTTTATAGTTTTTAAGGTTTTGGGGGTTTTTTAGGTTATAAAGGGGTTTTAGGGCCTTTTTAGAGTTTTTTTGGGTTTTTATCATTTTTTATCTTTTATAGGGTTTTAAGTGTTTTTAGGTTTTTTGAGATATATTATTTATTTATAGTTTTTTTGTGATTTTTATAGATTTTATATTATTTTTAGAGGTTTTATGGATTTTATGGATTTTGAGAGATTTTATGGTTTTTTTGGTTTTTTATTGTATTATAGGGGTTTTAATGTTTTTTATGTTTTTAAAAGTATTAAGTGTTTCTTGGTTATTAAGGTTTTCTTAGTGAGTTCCAAGAATTTTAGTGTTTAATGTTTTTAGGAATTTTTAGTTCCTTTTAAGGATTTTTATTTTTTTTATGTTCTTTATAAATTTGGTTTGGTATCTAGTGTTTTAATGGGTTTTATGGGTTTTTTTTAAGTTTTTAGTGTCTTTTTTTAGTTTTAAGGTATTAATGGTTTTCATAATTTTAGTGTTTTATAGAGTTTTTATGTGTTTTTAGGGGTTTTTATGGTTTTCATGGGGTTTATGGTGTTTAGGGGTTTATGATATATTTAGAATTTTCTAGGGTGTTTAGTGTTTTTTTGGGGGATTTATGTTTTTTTGTTTTTTACGGTTTACTTCATGGTTTTCCAGGATTTTAGTGATTTTATGATTTAGGGGATTTGAGATTTTTAAGAACTTTTAGGGGTTTTGAATATTTTTAGGGTACCTATGTTTTTTAGGGTTTTATCAGTTTTCAGTTTTTAGTGGTTTTCACTGTTTTTATGTTTTTAATGTTTTCATAGATATTTTTTGGTTTATTTGTTTTTTATTTTCTTAGAAATTTTCTTGGGTTTTTAAGATTTTTATGGTTTTTATGTTTTTATGTATTTTTATTGTTTTAAAGGTTTTAATGGTTTTTTGGGGATTTTAGGTTTTTTTCAATTTTTATGGGTTTTTAAAGTTTATAATGTTTTTAGGGGTTTAAATTTTTTAATGGATTTTTTTGGGTTTTAGTGTATTTAAGGTTTTAACGGCTTAAAAAAAAATTTAGGGTGTTTTAGGGGTTTTATGGGCTTTTTTGGTATTTTATGGTTTTCAGTGTTTTTTATGTACTTAGGGATTTCATTTGTTTTTAGTTATTTAATGTTTTCTTAGGTATTTATTGCTGTTTTTGTGTTTTTTAATTTTTATGTGTTTTTGGAGATTTTTTTAGAATTTTATGGGTTTCTAGTGTTTTCGTGAATTTTGATGGGTTATAAGGTTTTTAGGATTTTGGGGGTTTTTGAGGTTTTTAGTGTTCTATGTTTTTTTAGGGGTTTTATTTATTTTTTATTTTAAGGTTATCTTATGGTTATTCACTATTTTTTGTATTTTTTAAATTTCTTTGTTATTTTTAGAGATTTTTTTTTGTATTTTTATGGGTTTTATGGATTTAAGGGATTTTGGTCGTATTTAAGATTTTTATGGTTTTCAGGATTTTTATAGTTTTTGAGTTTTTGGGGTTTTTTGAGTTTGTAGGGTTTTAATTGGTTTTAGAGTTTTTTATAATTTTATTTATTTAATGGTTTTTTTAAAAAAGTTGTGGTTTTATGGTTTTAATGGGTTTTAGGGTTTTATAGGATTTTAGCCCATTTTGATTTTTCATGGGGTTTAAGTGTTTTTATGTTTTTAACATTTTCTTAGGGTTTTTTTGTACGTTTAGGGATTTTAGGACTTTTTCATATTTTTATGGGTTTTTTATGTATTTTAGGAATATTAACATTTTTAATGGTTTAAAGGGTTTGTATAGTCTTTCTTGGGTTTTTTATAATATATATGGGTATTTAGGTTTTTTAATGTTTCTAAGGTTTTTTAGGTTTTTAGGGATTTTAGTGTTTTTATGTTTTGTATGGTTTTATGTGTTTTAGGTATCTATGGTTTTCATATGGTTTTTAGGATTTTTGTGGTTTTTATTTTTTTAGTTATTTTTAGGTTTTTTTACTATTTTTATAGTTTTAGGGTTTTTAGAGATTTTATGGGGTCTTAGGGTTATTTATGGTTTTTAGGGTTTTATGGCCTTTTTGGTTTTTAGGGTATTTATGGTTTTGACTGGTTTTTAGGGGTTTTTGAGTTTTTTAAACATTCTTAGGGTTTTGATGGGAATTTATATTTCATAGTGGTTTTAGGGGTTTTGTGTATTATTTGGGATTTTATCGTCTTTAGGGGTTTTATGGTTCTTATGATTTTTAGGGTTTTCAGGTTATTGTAGTTTTATATGTTTTTTTGGTGCTTCAAGTGTTTTTATGTTTTTCATATTTTCTTTGGGGATATAATGGTTACTATTTTTATGTTTTGGGTAATTTTTGGTATTTTCAAGGATTGTTATGGTTTTTAGATTTTTTAATGATTATGAGAGGTTTATGGTTTTTATGGTTTTGGGGGGTTTATTGTTTTTTTTTGTGTTCCATGGGTTTAAAGGGGTTGTATAGTTTTTTTTATCATTTCTAAGGGTTGAAAAGGTTTTTAGTGGTTTTATGGGTTTTATGGGTTTTTATAATTTCTATGGTCATTAGGGGTTTTTATGGTTTTTATGGGTTTTGGGTATTTTATGGCTTTATTGGTTTTTATCATTTTTAGGTTTTTAGGAGTTTAAATTGTTTATTGGTTTTAAGGTTTTCATAAGGGTGTTTGGTATTTTTAGTTTTTTTATTTTTTAGCGATTTATATATAATTTTAGGATTTTTATGGGTTTAAGGGTATTTAAGGATTTTGTGTGTTTTTCAGGTTTTAGGGTTTATAGTGTTTTTAATAGTTTAAGAGTTTTGATTTTATTTTATTTTGTATGGTTTTATATGGGCTTTTCTGATTATTTTGTGTTTTTAGGTTTTTAGAGATTTTTATAGTTTTTTATGGATTTTTTTGGTTTTTATGGTTTTAGGGATTTTGAGGGTTTTTGGGTTTTGTGGATTTTTTAGTTTTTTGGCATGTTTTTAGTTTTTATTTTTCTAATGGCATTTAGATATTTTAAATTTTTTTAGTTTTTTAATGTTCTTTTAGAGTTTTTAAAGGGTTTTAGGGTTTTTAGGGTTTTCAAGATTTTTATGGTTTTTATGTGTTTTTTAGTTGTTCTTAGGGGTTTTTTATATTTTTAGTGATTTTTTATAATTTTCATGGTTTTTTAGAGATTTTGGGGATTTTGAGGGTTTTTAGGGTTTTTATGGTTCTTAGAGTTTTTATGGATTTTTTATATTTTAGAGTTTTTTGTGTTTTAAGGGGTTTTTAGGTTTTTAGAGTTTTTTTATGTTTTAGGGTTTAAATGGTATGTTATAGTTTTCAGTGGTTTTTTATTATTCTTTATCGTTTTTAATATCTATATGGGTTTTATAGTTCTTACACTATTAGGGTTTTTTGGGGTTTTTTTTTGGTTTTTTGGGTTTTAAGTTGTTTTAGGTACTTATGGTTTTCTTATAGGTCTTCAGGGTTTTGAGGGTTAGTTAAATTTTTAGGGATTTTTAGATATTTTCAAGGGATTTTATGGTTTTTAGGGATTCTTAGGGATTTTATGGTTATTAGGGTTTTTAGTGTTTTTAGGGGTTTCTTAGTTTTCAGGGTTTTTTAGTTTTATAGGGTTTTAATGTTTTTTTAGAGTTTTTAATGTTTTGGGGGTGTAATGGGTTTTAAGTTTTTTTGTTGGCTTTTATGGGATTTATTATCTTTTATGATTTTTAAGGTCTTAAGGGGTTTTTTGGGTTTTATGGGTTTTTAGGGTGTGTTAGGGTTTTTATAGTTTTTAACATCTTTAGGTTTTTAGAGGTTTTAATTTTTTTTTTCTTTTTAAAATGTTTTCATAGATATTTTTAGGGTTTTTATAGTTTTTTTGTATTTTTAATGATTTTTAAATATTTTCATTTTTTAAGTGTTTTTAAAGATTTTTAGCGGTTTTTAAGTTTTTAACATTTTTTGGTTTTTTAAAATTTTAAGTGTTTTTAGGTTTTTAATATTTTTATGAGGGAGATTACATTTAGAATGTTGGAATGAAGGATGGAGCGGCCAAAAGAGGGAAACGAACGGGGGCGCCGAATGCGGAATGAGGGTGACGAACGTAGATGAGATTCGCGAAGCATCGCAGATGTGGTCATAGGGGTCGATCATACCAGATCTTTTGATTCTGCTGTATCTGCGCCTATTCGTGATTCCTTTCATCCGAAGCAGTTCCGCCATAGAGGTCACGTTGCCATTTCTTTTTCACATGAGAAGGTTCAGTTTCTTTCTTCTGATCTCAAATTTTTTCTTGTGGGTGATTTTTTTACGCGTCGTCCCTCTCTGATCGTCCTGCGGAAATCATTCAAATCTATTGTATTTGTTTATTTTGAAATCAGCCTGCTCAACTCACTGAATATCGCGATTCGATTTTCCCCTAAAAATGACTACTATTGTATTTGGTCTACGGGTTCTTGGAGCTTTGGGGGTTGCTCGATGAAAGTCCTAAAATGGTCCCCTACATTTGATTGTAACACTGAATCCCTGATTGCACCTTTTTGGTTAGGTCTTCCAGGTCTGCCGATGCATTTCTTCAAGAAGATTGCACTTTTCAATATTGCTATACTTATCAAAAATCCCATTAAGCTGGATTTTGTGACTCAAAAACTCACAAGGCCTTCGGTTGTGTGTGTGTGTGTTGGGGTTGAACTTTCACAGCACCTGCCTTCAACTATTTGGATCCAGAATGGGGATGCAAGATTTTTCAAGAAGTGGTTTATGAATCCTTACCGAGTTTCTGCTCTAATTGTTTACATATTGGCCACTCCCTTAGAGATTGTGGCCTTGGGAAGGACCATATTAGCAGTCGTAAGCTTGGGAATCCTATGCTGAATGAAGGAAAATAAGATAGGATTAAGAAATATATAATTTCTCTTGTTGAACAGATTGAACCCTCTAATACTAAGGACCCACTGTTGTCGTCATCTGTTCCGGATTCCTGCACATCACATCCTACATGCGCTAAACATACTGTCCTTTTTGGGTTTGTGGATGAAATTAATAATGTCAAGCCGTTCACTGACACCCCATGAGTTGTTCCAACCTCTAATGAGCTAGTACAAGATGCTCACTCTGTTTCTGGTGATTCTAATCATGATGATAGTGAGCAAGCATATAAAATTGAGGAGGAATACCTGAGATCGAGTTCCAAAAAAGGTAAGAAATCTCTTATTGATCGTGATGGTTTTATTAATCTGCACCCTAAGAAGACTTTAAAATAAATTGATTATTCTATGTTGGAGAGGACCATTGTCACTAGATCTTCAGGGATTCGAATGGGGGAACCTAACATCCCTACACAGCCGGTTGTCAACAAAAATACATCTGCATCAGAATCCTCTAATGAAGAGTTATCCTCCACATCAAATGAAGATCCCTCCTACTCTTTTATTGAGTACTGGAAGGATAGATTTAAGCTTAGAAATTGAACTCGGGTTATTAAGGAAGGATACACGGAGGAATTATACCCTTGGATAGAGGAACAATCAAAGTTGTCTTATAGAAGATATTGTAAAAAGGAAATATCTGTTGATGACTATCTCATTATCAGGGAGAATATGCTTGATAGGGTGGAATTTGATCATGATCTAAATCCTGATTTTGATTATCTCTAGCTTCGGTGGGAATAGAGTTTTTTCATTAATGGTTTGCTTATCAGTCTAACACATCAATTGCAGGATTTTGAAGCTCAGTATTCTTTGTGGATTACTGCTTTTATTTGTTTTTCACTGATCTGTTTCTTTCAATGGTGTCCTGGGCATTGGGGATTGTCCCATGACCTTGCAGGAATGATTTGGAGGTATTCATCTTCATCTTTTCTCCTCTTTTCATTTTTTCTCTTGCTGTTACAAGTTCTTTGTACCTTGTGTGATCACCTGTCTTTTATATTTTTATTAATAAATTTTGGAGCATTTCTCTGTGCCTTTTAGTTATTTTTATGTGGGGTTTTTGGATTTTAAGGGTTTTTTTATTTCAGGTATTATTATGGATTTTTTTTCAAATTATTATGGTTTTAGGGTTTTTAGGGATTCTGATGGTTTTATAATGTTGTTATGGTTTCTTTAGGTTTTATGGGTTTTTATGATTTTTTTTAATGATTTAGACTTTTAATATTTTTTTTTAAATTTCCAGGGTATAACTTTTATTTATAATTTTTAATTTTTTTAGGGTTATTATGTTTTTTTAATCTCTTGATGGTTGTTCAAATTTTTTTGTTTTTAGGGGTTTTAGAATTTTAATATTTTTAGGGGTTTTAGTTTTCTTTATAGTTTTCTTAGGGTTTATCTGAGTTTTTTGGTTTTTTTACATTTTATGTAATATTATTGGATTTCAAAGATTTTTAGGGTTTTTAGGGTTTTTAGGGATTTTGAGGGTTTTGGGGATTTTATCATTTTTAGGGTTTTTAGTGATTTTAAATGTTCTTAGGATTTTTTAGGTTTTCATATTATTTTACAATTCCTAGAGGTTTTTAAATTATTATGTATTTTTTTTTGTTTTTTTGGATTTTTATGGTTTTTATGGTTTTTAGGGAATTTAATGGTTTTAGGGTTTTTTAGGGTTTTGGGGTTTTATGGTTTGTTAAGGTTTTCTATGTTTTTTTAGTTTTCCATGTTCTTTATGGTTTTTTGTGGATTTGAACGTTTTTAGGGGCTTGGAGTGTTTTTCTAGTTTTAGTGGTATTTAGGTTTTTTATGGGTTTTTATAGTCTTTTTAGTTTTTATGGGTTTTATGGTTTTTATGGATTTCTAGGTTTTATGGTCTTTTAGGGGGGGTTGGGTGGGGGGGGGGGGGGGGGTTGGGGGGTTAGCATTTTTATGGATTTGGGGGTTTTAATTGTTTTTAGGTTTTTATGGTTTTCTTAGGTGTTTTCTGGGTTTTTATATTTTTGGGGATTTCTATAAACATTAAGGATTTTTTTTCTATAGAATTTTTATGGATGTTTAATGTTTTATGGGGTTTTAGGGTTTTAGAACAACTACTATTTTTTTGGGTGTTTTATGTGATTTTTGTTTTTCATGGTTTTCTTTCGGTATTTAAGCAATTTTAATGGTTTTTTATTTATTATGGATTTTTATATCTTCTTAGGATTTCTATTGTTTTTCTATTTTTTGGGAGATTTAGGGTTTTTGGGGGGTTTTGGGGGGTTTTCAGGTTTTAGGGGGTTTTATGGTTTTTTTGGTTCTTTTGGTTTTCTTGAGTTTTTGGGATTTTTAACACTTTTTATAGTTTCTTAACATTTTAGGTGATTAATGGGTTTTTATAATTTTTAATGGGGTTTTAGGGTTTTTTTTCAAATTTTTAATGTTTTATGGGATTTATGGTTTTTAGGGTTTTCAAAACATTTTAATGATTTTAGGCACTGTATCAATTTGTTAGGGTTTTTATGATTTTAATTTTTTTTAGGTTTAAAATTTTTTTTATGGTTTTTAGGGTTTCTATGTTTTTAGGTATTTGTATTATTTTTCTGATTTGTATAGGCTTTAGGGTTTTTATTGATTTTGAGGGGTTTTATTGTTTTTAGGGTTTTTATATTTTTAGAGATTTTAATTATTTTTAGGTTTTTTAGGATTTTTCAGTGTTTTTAGGGTTTTTTATGTTTTGAGGGATTTTATGGATTTTTTCATGATTTTTACTGTTTTTAAGGTTTTTAGGGATTTTGAGGGTTTGTTTAGGTTTTTTAATGTTTAAGGGTTTTATTGATATATATGGTTTGTTAGATTTTTTTAAATTGTTTAGGTATTTTAGGTTTTTTAGTGTTTTTTAATGTTGTAATGGTTTAAAGGGGTTTTAGTGTTTTTTAGTTGGTTTTAGGTGTTTTACGGTTTTTAAATATTTTTAGGGGTTTTAGGTTTTTAGGGGTTTTAATGTTTTCTGGGAATTTAGGGTGTTTATAATTTTTATAGGTTTTATGTGTTTTTAATTTTCAAGTGTTTTTAGGGTCTTTTTGGGTTTTTATATATTTTTTCATTTATAGTAACCTTTTTAGTTTTTATAGTACTTTTATGGTTTTTGGGATTTTATGTATTTTTAGGGGATTAAGGATTTCTTTGGGTTTTTAGTTTTCTTTTAAGTTTTAGGGGTAAGGTTTTTAGAGTTTTTTAATTTTTTATAGATTTAATGGGTTTTTACAAATTTTGTTGGTTTAGGGTTTTTACCGATTTTTAATGATTTAAATCTATTTAGCATTTTCATTATTTTTTAGGTTTTAGGGTTTTTAGGGTTTTTAGTGTTTTTATTTCGTTGAGGTTTTCTTAGGTTCTTTTAGTATTTTTATTGTTTTTTTACATTTTTATGGATTTTTAAGTATTTTTTTTGATTTTTATTTTGTTTTAATGGTTTCATGGATTTTTAGGAGATTGGGGGTGTTTTAGAGTTTTCAGGGTTTTATTATATTTTGGGTTTTGGAGTTTTTTCTATTTTTCTGGATTTTTATGGTTTTTAGAGTTTTTTAATGATTCTTGGTTCCTAAAAGGTTTTTATAGTTTTAGTGGGGTTTTTGGGGGTTATATCAAGTTTTAGGGTTTAAATGGGTTTGGGGGTTTTATGGGTATTATAGGTTTTTAGTGCCTTTTCTGGGTTTTAGAACTTTTTAGTTTTTTAGTGGTTTTAAGTGTTTTTACATTTTTAGGTTTTATTAGGAGTTTCATGGTTTTTACTGTTTTTTACATTTTTATGGATTTTTAATATTTCTATAGTTTTTTAAGGTTTTTAGGGATTTATAGTTTTTAGTGATTTTATGAATTTTTTTTGGGTTTGATCTTTTTAAAATTTTAGGGGTTATAAATATTTTCGGTTTTTTTATTTTCTTAGGTTTTTTAGGGTATTTAGGGTATTTATGTTTTTAGGAATTTTTTGGTATTTTTTATATTTTTTTGGGTTTTCTATATTTTATGGATTTTCAGGGTTTTAGGGTTATTTTGGTTTTTATGGTGTATGGGTTCAACTGTTTTTTTTGGGAAATAAGAGATTTTTAGAGTTTTTTAATGTTTTTTTGGGTTTAGAGGGTGTTTTAGAGTTCTTAGTGGTTTAAAGGTTTCATGGGTTTTTAGAATTTCAATGTGTTTTAGATTTTTAATGTTTTGTTAGGGGATTTCAGGTATCTCAGGGGTTTTTACATTTTTTAGGATTTTTAGGGCCTTCATTTATTTTTATGGGTTATTAGGGTTTTTTGGAATTTTGAAGGGTTTTTTTTATTTTTTTTGGTTTTCAACATTTTTTATCGGTTTTATGTGTTTTAGGTTGTTATGGTTTTGTTAAGGGTTTTAAATGTTTTTTGGTATTTTTATAGATTTTTATAGTGTTTTTGGTTATTTATGGATTTTAATGTTTTAGGGGGTTTTATAGTTTTTGAGTTTTATGGGGTTTTGGGGGTTTGAGAGTTTTTTTAGTTTTTAGGATTTTTTTGTAGAGTTTTTAAACATTTTTATGGTTTTAAATGGGTTTAGGGTTTTTTTGTGTTTTTGTGTTTTTATGTGTTTTTAGTGTGATTATTTTTTTATGGGTTTTTATGGTCTTTTTAATGTTTTAGGGTTTTTATCATTTTTAGGGGTTTTATGTGATTTCATTTTTTAAAGGATTTTATTGTTTTATTTTGGGGTTTCATGGTTTTTATAGATCCTAAATTTTGTATAAAAGTTTAGTGTTTTTTATGATTTTTTTGGTTTGCGGGTTTTAGGACAATTGAGTGTTTTTATTGTTTTTAGGGTTTTTATGTGGTTTTTGGGTTTTTAGAGTTCTTTAATTTTTTAGGATATTTAATTTTTTAAATATTTTTTAGGTTCTATAAGGGTCCTTTATGGATTTTTATGTTTTTAGAGATTTTACAGTTTTTTCAGACATCTATGGTTTTTAGGGTTTTTAGGGATTTTGAGGGTTTTTATGGTTTTTTTGGGTTTTTTGAGTTTTTTTATGGTCTTTATATTTTTTAAAATTTTAATGGGTTTAAAGTGTTTTTAGATTTTTTTAGTGGGTTTTTAGCTTTTCATGAGTTTTTAGGGTTTTGAAAGATTTTTTATGGGTTGTTATGGTTCTTATGGTTTTCATAGTTTATTATGGTTTTAGGGTTTTTAATGTTATTAGGTTATTTATGGGTTTTATGTTTTTTTATATTTTTAATGTTTTCTACGGTTTTATCAGACTTTTATGGTTTTAAACATATTTAGATATTTTTATGTTGTTTTTAGGATTTCTAGGGCAAGGAAGATGTGGGGTCAGGCTATTCCTGATCACCCCATGTTTATTAGAAAAAAGACACAACAAACAAAGGTAGGGGTGGGGTCAAACGACCCACGCCAAAAATACCTTAGCAATCCCAGACCCAGAAAACCCAAAAGACCAAAAATCACACAAAAAGAAACAGCAAGAGGACACTAATAACATCGTTAGCTGCAACTTCATCACTTCCCATCCAATCATTAACCAGCAACCAGAGCTCACATCCAAGAATCAACCATCATCCAATCTCACAAATTTCAGCATCCAACACCTCCCCACTAAGAAGGTCCACCGTAAGAAGCACAGAGCCATCGGAACCAAATTCAAACCTGCAAGCGTCATCGCATTCCTACCAAACAGAAACCTTCCCATAACAACATTACCATCATCAATCGTCTCCTTTCCAAGAAGATCAATTGTCAGTAGCACAAACCCATTAGTGTCAGCAGCCTCCAGCACCTCCTCACCAAAAGAGCCACCGCCAGCAACATAGAACCACTAGCACCAAACTCATAATCAACAATATCATCACGTCCCATCCCATTAGCAAGCAGTAACCAATTCCACCATTTCTGACAACCAATATATCCTTCCGTACGAAAAAACCAGTTGAGATAAACCTCATATCTCTCGCATCTGTACACACCGATTTCCACAACAACATCAAAAACATCAAAACATCCATAACAATCTTAACTGGAGACAGAAACATACGCTAACCTAATGGCATGCCCATCCAGCAAGCCACTTCAAAAGCAGAACAAACCATAGTAGTAGAAAAAAAAAGCAACCACTAAACTATAGAAAGAAGAAATCATGAACCACCAGCGCACCAAAAAATTGCAGGATCCACACCACAGAAGAGAAAACATACCAAATTCAAAGTGCCATCAGAGAATAAACCAATCAAAGCAGCAGGAACCCAGAGTATATGTGAGACCATCGAAGAAACCATAACCCAAGTCGTCGAGAAAATATTCTCTGTCGTTGATGCCTTTGACCCCAATGACTCGACCGTGAAAACCCCGGATATGAAAGATTGTTCCTAATCCATGGCAGAGGTCTAGAAGTGATCCTGACCACCAAGGATGCTTAATCTTCGACACCATCTAGATCAGAACAATTTGAAGACCACATGATCTCCAAAGTCATTGAAGAACAGATGCGCTAGAGAAGGAGCAAAGCCCTATCCAAGGCCAAAAGCCGCAATTCGTGGGGATGTCGAGGACACCAAAGACTGGGATCCACCACCTTCTTGAGTCTAGAAAGCACTTCCAGAGCACACCGTCACCGAGAACTTGGGGGAAGCGAGGATCCAATGCCAAAACTCAGAGCAAAGACTCGGGGAAAACCAAGAAGAGACAATGGGTGAGAGAGGCACCTGGGGGAGTGTGCAACCATTACTCTTTTGGGTTTTTTTGGTTTTAGTGATTTTTAGGATTTTTAGGGGGTTTCATGATTTTTATAGGTTTTTAGTGTTTTTATGGATTATGAGAGATTTAGGGGTTTTTAGAGTCTTCAATGTTTTTATGTTTTTAGGGGTTTTAAAGGGTTTTTTTAGTTTTTTAGGATTTTATGGTTTTTTATGTTTTTTATCCTTTATTGGGGTTTAAAGTGTTTTTAGAGTATTTAGTAGAGTTTTAGGGTTTTATGGGTCTTTATTATTTTTTACTGTCTTAGGGGTTTTATGTGGTTTAAGGTTTTTTTGAATTTTTTTAATTAATTATGTTTTTTTGGGTTTTAGGGGTTTTAGTGTTTTTTAGGTTTTTAGAGGTATTAATTATTTTTATGTTTTTAAGGTGTTCTTAGGAAGTTTCAGGGTTTTTAGGAATTTTTTGAGCTTTTAAGGATTCTATGGTTTTATACATTTGAGGGATTTTATGGTTTTCATGCTTGTTAGCGAATTTTAGGTTTTTTAGTGTTTTTAGTTTTTTTTGGCCTTTTTAGGGGGTTTTTTAGGGATTTTAGGCCTTTTTAGAGTATTTTGTGTTTTTAGCTATTTTAAGGGTTTTTAGAGTTTCTAGTGGTTTTAGGGATTTTATGGGATTTTACAGTTTTAAGGTATTTAGGGGTTTTATAGTTTTTAGGGTGATTGGGTTTTCTAGGGTTTGTAAGTTTTTCTATATTATTATTGGTTTTACGTGTTTTTATGTTCTTAAATTTTGATAGTGATTTTTAGGGTTTTATAGGATTTTACATTTTAGGGTTTTCTAGGTATTTTTTTGGATTTTTATGGGTTTTAGGTTTTTTAGTAATTTTGAGGGTTTTAAGGGGTTTTAGGGGTGTTTTGGTTTTTATGTTATATAGAGTTTTTTAGGGTTTTATGGTTTTTCAGAGTTTTTTATTGTTTTTTTCGGATTAAAGGGGTTTTTTGAGTTTTTAGTGGTTTTATGGGTTTTTCTTAGTATTAAATGCTTTAGGGGTTTTATGTTTTTTAGAGAAATTGAAGGGGTTTAGGGTATTTAAAATATTTTTAGGTTATTTTTTTTATTTTAGTTTTTTAGAAGTTTTATGTTTTTTAGATTTTTAGGGTTTTCTTATAGTTTTTTTGGTTTTTACATTTTTACGGATATTTGGGGATTATGGTTTTATGGTTGTAGGGTACTTAAAATTTTATGCGTTTTTAGGTATTTGGGATTTTATGTTTTTTATTTTTTTTAAGGGTTACTTATGTGTATTTATGGTTATTACGTTTTTTATATTTATCTATTTTTTGGGAATTTTAATTATTTTTATTTTTTTAGTGTTTTTAGGTATTTTGAGGTGTTTTAGGTTTTTTTTAGGGTTTTATGGATTTTTTGAGTTTTTGATGGATTTTAAGGCTTCAAGAGATTGTTTACATTTTTAGGTATTTATTTGTTTTTAGATTTTTTAGTGGTTTTTTGGGTTTTCATGATTTAATATTGTTTTCAAGGGTTTTATTGATTTTAGGGTTTTATGGTATTTAGTATTTTTAGTGTTTTTATGGATTTTAGCAGTTTTTATATTTTTTGGGGGTTTTAAGTGTTTATATGTTTTTCATATGGTTTTTATGGTATTTAGGGGTTTATGGTTTTTAGGTTTCCCAAGGACTTAAGGTTTTATAGGTTTTATATTTTTTTTGTCTTTTATGGTTATTTAGTATTTTGTAACTATTTTAGGAACATAAATGGTTTTTAGCATTATTTGTGGGTTTTAGGCCTTTTTCATTTTTAGGGGTTTTTTATGTTTTTATGGTTTTTAGGGGTTTTAGGGTTTGAAGTGTTTTTAAGTTTTTAAGGGTTTTAAGTGTTTTAGGTTTTTTTAGTTTTATAAGGTGTTATTAGAGTTTTTATGGTTTATTTTTATTTTTAGGCATGTTTGGTGATTTTTTTAGTATTTTAATGGTTTTATTGGTTTTTAGGGATTTTGATGTTTTTAGGGTTTTTTAGTGTTTTTAAAGATTTTATAAGATTTTATCATTTTAGTTGTTTTAATTGTTTTTAGGTTTATAATTTTCTTCTAAGGGGTTTTCATGGTTTTTTATATTTTGGGGAATTTATAGGGATTTTTTATGATTTTTATAAATTTTAGGGGTTTTTTGTGTTTTGAGTCAAGTTTTGGGTTTTAGTATTTTTAGGGTTTTTTTGGTTTTTTGGTATTTAGGGTTTTTTGAATTTTTTTAGGGTTTTAAGGATTTATAGTTTTTTATCTTTTGTGGGGTTTAAAGTATTTTTTTCAGTTTTTAGGTTTTTTTATTTTTTCTGTTTTTTTGTCTTTAAGATACTTTAATTTTTTATAACTTTTATGGTTTTATCATTTTTGGGTTTTAAGGGTATTTTTAGTGTGTTTATGTTTGTGTGGTTTTCATAGGGTTTTTTAGTGGTTTTAGTTTTTTTTAAAATAGATTTTTGAGGTCTTTTAGGGTTTTTATTGCTTCTAGTTATTTTGAGGTTTTTTATAGGTTTTTTGGTTTTTTTGGTCTCTTGTTGTTTTTTGGCTTTTGTGGTTTTTTTCAGGATTATATGGTTTTTGAAGATTTTTAACATTTTTAGTGATTTAAATGGTTTTTTAATTATTTAGTGAGTTTTTAGTGTTTATATGGATTTTTAAGGTATTAGGGTTTTTAGGGGTTTTAGGGTTTTTATGGGTTTCGAGGTTTTTAGGGTTTTTAGGGTCTTCTAGTGGTTTTTATGGTTTTTAGTGTTTTTAAGGTTTCTAGGGGTTTAGTGTTTTTATTTTTTAAGTGTTTCTTCATCATTTTCAGAGTCATATGGGTTTTATGTATTTTTAGGATTTCTTTGTATTTTTATGGTTTTTTTGGGGTTTTAGGAATTTTGAGGGTATTTAGGATTTTTAGTATGTTTTATATTTTTAGGAGTTACATGTGTTTTTTCAGTTTTTATGGTTCTTAGAGTATTTCAAGGTTTTTAGGGGTTTTTATGTTTTTATAGATTTTATTACTTTCCTAGATTTCTTTCAATGTTTTTAAGGATTTAAAAGGGTTTTAGTGTTTTAACGGTTTTACTGAATATCTATGAATGTTAGGGTATTTAAATTTTTTCTAGGCTTTTGATGGGTTTTTATGGATTTTAGGGGTTTTATCATTTTTAGGGTTTTTATTGTTTTAGGTTTTTTAGGGGTTAAGAGTTTTTTTAATATTTTTAAGGCTTTCTTTGGTATTTTTAGAGTTTTAGGGGGTTTTAACCTT
Organism: Viscum album; assembly: GCA_963277665.1. Classification (NCBI taxonomy): domain Eukaryota; kingdom Viridiplantae; phylum Streptophyta; class Magnoliopsida; order Santalales; family Viscaceae; genus Viscum; species Viscum album. The sequence goes on along the minus strand of CAUJRU010000387.1, from coordinate 98,573 downwards.
TTAGGGATTTTTTAGGGTTTTTTGGGTTTTTAGGGGTTCTATGGATTTGGAGATGTTTTAAGGATTTTATAGTTTTTAGGGGTTTAATTATTTTATATAGTTCTTAACATTTTTTAGTATTTAAATGGTATTTTAGGGTTTCAACATATTTTGAGAGTTTATTGGGTTGTTTATGGTTTTTTTTGGTTTTTATGGTTTTTAGAATTTTTTAGTTTTTTGTGGTTTGATGTGTTTTTTGGTTTTTATGGTTTTCTTAGGGGTTTTATAGGGTATTTGGGATTTTATGTTTTTAGTAATTTGTAAGGGTTGTTTTTGATTTTTATGGTTTTAAGGGTTTTTATGGATTTTGATGGTTTTTAGGGTTTTGGTGTTTTTAGATTATTTATGGTTTTTTTGGTTGTTTTATGGGTTTATTGATTTGTTAATGGTATTAAGGTTTTTTATTGTTATCGAAAGTTTTTTTTTGGGTTTAAAGGGTTATTTTAAAATTTTAGTGTTTTTTAGAGTTTCTGTTCATTTTTAGGGTCTTTAAATGTTTTTGGTGTTTTTATGGATTTTTGGGTTTATAGGGTTATTTACGTTTTTATGGATTTTTACATATTGTCTACTATTTTTATTAATTTTGGGGTATTTAGCGATTTTTAGGGGTTTTGGGGGTTTTTGGTTTTTCATGTAGTTTTTTTTTTATTTTTTAGGTGTTTATTGTTTTTTAGATATTTTTAATGTTTTAGGGTTTTGAATCAATTTTATAATATTTATTGGTTTTTTTTGTTTATGGGTTTTAGGATTTATTAAGGCTTTTAGGGGTTTTATGAATTTTAGTGGTGTTTTGGGGTTCTGGGGTCTTTTTGGTTTTTTTAGGCTTTTAGTTTTTTTTAATATTTTTAGGGGTTTTAGGTGTTTTTTGGTTTTTAAGGTTATCTTAGTAATTTTTATGGTTTTAATGATTTTTACGTTTTTAGGTATTTTTAGAGAAGGTTTTTATGGGGTTTTATCAAATTTTTTAGGGTTTTTATGTTTTTGGGTGTTTTAGGGTTTTAGGGTCTTTTAAGGTTTTTAGGTGTTTTAGGTTTTGAAGGAATTTTAAGTGTTTTTAGGTTTTTAAGGTTTTCTTAGGATTTATCAATATTTTAAAGGTGTTTTCTTTTTTTATGTATTTTTAGGGATTTTTAAATATTGTTTATGGTTTTTATGGTTTTAAAGAATTTTAATGTTTTTAGGGTGTTTTAGGGTTTGGGAATTTTTAGGTGTTTTAATCATTTTTTAGTTTTTAGGGGGATTAAGTGTTTTTATAATTTTTTGGTTTTCTTATGGGTTTTTAGAGGGTTTTATATGTTTTTTTATTATTATAGGTATTTTTTGGTATTTTTATGTTTTTTAGGGATTTTGATGTTCTTTTAGGGATTTTAGGTTTTTATGGTTTTCATGGGTTTTTAGGGTTGTTGAATTTTTTTTAGACATTAATGTCTTTATTGTTTTTAAACATTTTTAGGGGTTTAAAGGGGTTTTGGAGTTTTTATTGGGTTTTTATGGTTTTTATGGGTTTTAGGTTTTTAAATATTTTTAGTGGTTTTTATAATTTTTAGGGGTTTTAGGGTCTTTTATGGTTTTTAGGGTTTTTATCATTTTTATAGTTTTTAGTGGTTTTATGTGTGTTTATGTTTTAATGGTTTTATTAGGGTATTTTATGTTTTTAGGGTTTTTTCAGTTATTATCGATTTCAAGTGATTTTTAAGATTTTAATGGATTTTTAGGGTTTTACGTATTTTGAGTGTTTTTAGGGGTATTTTGGGTATTTTGTTTTGTTAGGGGTTTTTAGTGTTTTTAGTATTTTTAGGTTTTATTTCAATTTTTCAGGGTTTTTGTGGTTTTTATGTTTTTAGGATTTTTTATATTTCTTATTATTTTTTGGGATTTTTGGATTTTGAGGGTTTCAGGGTTTTTATGATTTTTAGGTGGGGTATGATTTTTTGATTTTTTTTATGGTTTTTGAAGGTTTTTAAAGGGTTATAATATTTTTAGTAGTTTTAGGGTTTTTATGTTTTTTATGGGTTATCAATGTTTGAGGGTTTTTAGAGTTTGTAGCTCATTTTATGGTTTTTAGTATTTTTAGGTTTCTAGGTGTTTTAACTGTTTTATAGTTTTTAATGTTTTATTATGATTTTTATGGTTTTAGGGTATTTTTTGTTTTTAAATATTTTAGTGTTTTTTAGGATTTTCAAGGTGTTTTGGGTTTTTATGGATATTGAGGGGTTATAGATATTTTAGGGTTTTAAGAGTTTTAAAGGTTTTCAAGTTGTTTTAAGCATTTTTAGGTTTTAAATGTTTGTAGCAATTTTCAAGGTTTTTTTATTTTTTATGATTTTATGGATTTTTAGGGATTTGTTAGGGTAATTTGGGTGTTTTTAACTTTATATAGTTTTTGGGGGCTTAGGGTATTTAATGTTTTTTGGGGGGGTTTTAGAGATTTTTAATGATTTTATGTGTTTAAAGGGTTTTTATAGTTTCTATTGGTTTTTAGGCTTATTATGAGTTTTAGGTTTTTTTTCATGATTTTAGGAGGTTTGATGTTTTTAATATGTTTTTGGTGATTTAGTGTCTTTTAGGGTGTTTAGGGTATTTATATATTTTTAGGATTATAGGGGTTTTATATTTTTTTAGGTTTTTAAGGTTTTCTTAGAGGTTTTTAGTGGTTATTGGTATTTTATGTTTTTAGGGATTTTTGATTTTTTTAAGATTTTTATTGTTTTTAGGGTTTTTAATGATTTGGAAGGTTATATATTTTTTAGGAGTTTTAGGGATTTATTTCAGTTTTAGGGTTTTTAAGGGTTTATAATTTTTATATTTCTACGTTTTTCTCAGTGTTTTTTATGTGTTTAGCTGTTTTGATGGATTTTTAAGTGTTTTATGGTTTTTAGGGCATTCATGGATTTTCAGGGTTTTAAATGTTTTTAGGGTTTTAATGTTTTTTTGCGGTTTTAGGGTTTTTTTAGTTTTTTGGGTTTTTATGGTTTTTTAGAATTTTTTAATACTTTTAGGATTTTTAAGGGGGTTTAGAGTTTTTTGGTTTTTAGGGTTTTTATGGGTTTTGGGGGGGGGGGGGGTGGCTGTGTTTAGGGTTTTTAGAAATTTTTGTGTTTTAGGGGTTTTATGTTTTTTAGGATTTAAGGTCTTCTTTTAACATTTCATAATTAATGGTATTTAAAAATTTTAGGAATTTTTAGATATTTTTAGGATTTTTATGGTGTTTTTGGGATTTTTGGGATTTTGAATGTTTTTACGAGTTTTAGGGCTCTTAGAATTTTTAGTGTTTTCAAGGGTTTAAATATTTTTTTAGTTTTGTAAGTTTTTCATAGAGTATTTAAGGTTTATAGAGTTTTTATGTTTTTATGTATTTTGAGGGCCTCTTTATGATTTTTTTGGTTTTTTGGGTTTTTAGGGATTTTAAGCGGTTTTAGAATTTTTTTATAATTTTTAGTGGTTTCAAGTGTTTCTGGGTTTTTAAGGTTCTTTTATGGGTTTTAATGGATTTATGGTTTATAATTTATTTAGGTATTGTTATTTATATTTAGTATTTTTTTTAGTTTATTGGGTTTTTAGGGATTTTGAGGGGTTTTTTATTTTTTATTACTTTTTTTTTATTTTTGTGTTTTTAGGGTTTTTATTGTTTTGAGTGATTTTAAGGGTTTTTTGAGTTTTTAAATGTTTTTAAGGGTTTAAAGTTCTTTTATAGAATTTATATGTGTTTTAGGTTTTTATGAGTTTTTATTTTTTATGGTTTTAGGGGTGATTTTGTTTTTATGGGGGTTTAGGGTCATTATGGTTTTTAGGGTTCTTATATTTTTTCTACGTTTTTTGGGGTTTTAAGTGTTTTTAGTTTTTTAAGGGTTTCTTTCTTTTTTACTGGTCTTTAGTATTTATTTTTTATTTTTTGAGATTTTTAGTGCTTTTGAGGATTTGTATGGTTTTAGGGTTTTAGGAATTATCAGGGCTTTTAGGGTTTTTAGGTTTTTTTAACATTTTTAGGTTTTTTATTGGTTTTAAGAGTTTTTATTCTTTCATGTATTTCTTAGGGGTTTTTTGGGTTTTCTACATTTTAGGTTTTTTTATCAGTTTTTTTTGCGTTTTTTTGAGTTTTTAGGTTTTTTACATTTTTAGGGTGTTTTTCTTTTTTTCAATTTTTTTAAGATTTTGGGAGTCTTTAAATATAATTTAGGGTTTTTTGGTTTTTAATTTTTTTTTGTTTTTAGGGGATTTTTTGTTTTTTTAACAATTTAATGGTTTTTAGAGTATTTTATTGTTTTCGCGTTTAAAGGGTTTTTAGCGTTTTTAGGGGTTTAGGGTTTTTATTAGTTTTAAGGGGTTTTTAATGTTTTAAGGGGTTTTATGATTTTGAGGGGTTTTAGGGTTTTTAGGGAAATCTTGTTGTTTTTAAGGTTCATATTATTTTTTATAGTTTGTAGAGGTTTTAGTGTTTTTAGGTTTTTATGGTTTTCTTAGGGTTATTTGGTTTTTTATGGATTTTTATATTTTAATGGATTTGAAGATATTTTTAATATTTTTATGAGATTTTAGGGATTTGAGGGGTTTTTAGGGGGTTTTTAAGGATTTTTGGGTTTTTAGGGTATTTAGGGGTTTGTGCTTTCTGTTTTTTTAGGTTTTATAGGGTTTTAAGCATTTTATGTTTTTATTATCTTCTTAGGGGGGTTTTAGAGTTTCAATGTTTGTATGATTTTTGGAATATTTTGGTATTTTTATGATTTTAATGGTTTTTTGGGTTTTTAAGAATGAAGTGGGTTTTTCATGTTTTTGGGGATTTTATGTTTTTCATGGTTTTTTGGGTTTTGGTGTATTTTTTATTTTTTATGGTTTTTAAAGTTTTTATAATTTTTATATATTTTTAGGGGATTACTAGGTTTTTATATTTTATAGTGGTTGTTTGGGTTTTTATGGTTTTTAATGTTTTTTTGTATTTTGGTTTTAGAGGATTTAGGGTACTTTAAGGACTTTTGTGGATTTAATCATTTTTTAGGTTTTTATGGGTTTTATGATATTTTTATGTTTTTTATTTTTTAGGGTTTTCATGTTTTAAAGGGTTTTTACGTTTTTATGTATTTTTAGGGGTTTTTAGGATTTTTATGGATTTTTAGTGTTCTTATGGATTTTGAATGTTTTCTAGGTTTTTATGGTTTTTATGATTTTTAATGTTTTTATAATTTTTTACGATTTTTGGGGGATTTAAGTGGTTTTAGATTTTTAATGGTTTCTTATGGGTTTTCAAGGTTTTATTTTTTAAGTATTTATGCATTTTTATGGGTTTTTATGGTTTTTAGCGATTTTGAGGGTTTTTAGGGTTATTATGGGGATTTATTTTTTTGGGATTTGTTGGGATTTTAGGGTTTTCTCTGAATTATTAGGGTTTTTAAGGTTTTTTATTATTTTTTAATGTTCGTAGGGGTTCAATTGATTCAGATTATTTTGTGGTATTTTAGGGTTTTTATGGAGTTTTATGGTTTTTATGGTTTTTATGTTTTTTATGGGTTTTAGTTGTTTTTAGGGTTTTAGGGTCTTTTTAAAAATTTTAGCATTATTTTAGGGTTTTTACAATTTTTTAGGTTTTTTTAGTTCATTAGTGTTTTAGTTTTTTAGAGTATTCTTCAGGGGTTTCAGGGTTTTTGTGTTTGGTATGTTTTTATTGATTTTTAGTGATTTTAAAGTATTTTTAGTATTTTTATTATTTTTATTTGTTTTTATGGTTTTAGAGATTATGATGGGATTTTGGGTTTTGGGTTTTAGGGTTGTTTAGGAGTTTTATAATTTTTAGGTTTTTTAAGCTCTTATGTGTTCTTAGTTATTAAGGTTTTCATAGGTTTTTTTGAGGTTTTAATGATTTTTCATCTTTTAAGATTTTTAGGGCTTTTTTGGATTTTTATAATATTTGGGGTTTTTGGTATTTTGAGGGTTTTTACTGTTCTTATAATTTTTATATTTTTGGGGGTGTAATTTTTTTAGGATTTTAAGATATTCTTAAGGGTTTTTAGGGTCTTTTGGGTTTTTTACATTTTTAAGTATTTTTAGTGGTTTTTGTATTTTTATGTTTTTTAGTGATTTTAGGGATTTTGAGGGTTTTACAGATTTTTTAGGGTTTTTGGGTTTTCATGTTTTTTATTTTTTTGGTATTTTTTGGGTTTTTTAGGGTTTGATGGTTTTTTATAGTTTTTATATGTTTTTAGGAGTGTAAATTTTTAGAGTTATTAGTTATTTTTTAGGGATTTTACAGTTTTTAGTTTTCTTTAACAGTTATACTGGTTTTATGGATTTTATTAGTCTTTAAGGTTATTTGGGCCTTTTATGGTTTTTATTGTATATATATTTTTTGGGTTTTTAGTGTTCTTATGTGGCCTAGGGTTTAAGGGTTTTCATAGCGGTTTTTAGGGTTTTTACTGTTTTTAATATTTTTAAGAATTTATAGGTTATTCTAGGATTTCATTATATTTAAGGGTTTTTAATGATTTTTAGGGTTTTATGGGTTTTAGGGTTTTTAGGTTTTTTATGGTTCTTAGTGTTTTCAGGTTTTTAGGGGTTTTAATTGTTTTTTAGTTTTTATTGTTTTCTTCGGGGATTTTAGGTTTTTTGGTTGCTTTCAATTTTAGTGAATTTTTGGGATTTTTATAATCTTTATGGTGTTTTGGGTTTTTTTGGGGCATTTAGGATTTTAACGGGGTTTTATGGCATTTATTGTTTTTATTTTTCTTTTGTGGGGTTTTATATTTTTTTATTTTTTAGGGTATTTAAGGTTCTGTAGAGTTTTTTTATCAATTTTTGGGGATTAATGGGATTTTAGAGTTTTTAGTGGTTTTCGGGTGTTTAGGTTATTTATGGTTTTGGGGGGTCTTATGTTTTTAGGTTCTTTTGTGGTTTAGGGTCTTTTAGTGTTTTATAGGGATTTTATCCATTTCTAGGCTTTGAGAAGTTTTAAGTTCTTTTTGTTTTTTATGTATTATTAGGGGTTTTAGAATTTTTATTGTTTTTGAGAATTTTAGGGTTTTTAGTTTTTTAATTATTTTTTACGTTTTGTTAGTTTTTTGAGGGTTTTAGGGTTTTTTAGGTTTATTTGAGTTTCTAATTTTTTTTGAATTTTTAGGTTTTAATTGTTTTTATGTTTTTTTAGATTTTTATGGGTCTTTTTTTTTGTTTTTATGATTTTTTATGTTTTTTTGATCGTATAGGGCTTTTTTGGGATTTTTATAGATTTTTATGTTGTTATGGATTTTGAGAATTTTGGGTTTTTTATGGTTTAAACGTTTTTAGTTTGCTAATGTTATCTTTTTATTTTTTAAGGTTTTGGGTTTTTTACATTTTTAGGGATTTTATAGATTTTTTATAATTTTTATTGTTTTTTAATATTTTAGGGATTTTCAGGGGTTTTGGGTTTTTAGGGGTTTTTTCCAGTTTTTATGGGTTTTTTGGGATTTTAGAGTTTTTTTAGTTTCATTATGTTTTTAAGGGTTTTTAGAGTCTTTTACCATTTTTAGGGGTTAAAGAGTTTATAAGTATTTTTGTGGCTTTATGGTTTTTATGGGGATTATGTTTTTTAAGGATTTTAGGGATTTTTACATAATTTTTAGCTTCTTTTTAGGTTTTTTATCATTGTTTATGTTTTTAGGGGATTTATATGTTTTTTAGTTTTTATGTATTTTGTAGGGTTTTTATGTTTTTAGGGTTTTAAAGGGGATTTATTAGATTTTCATTGTTTTTAAGAATTTTTGGGATTTTGAGTGTTTTAGGGTTTTTAAGGGGTTCTATGGTTTTACAGTTTTTAACATTTTTTTTTGTGGTTTTAAGTGTTTTTAGGTTCTTATGTTTATCTTAGGGGTTTTTAGGGTTTTTGGTATTTTAATGTTTTAGTGACTTTGAGGGATTTATTGTGATTTTTATGGGTTTTTAGGGTTTTAAGTAATATTTACGTTTCTCGGGATTTTATGGTTTTTAGGAGTTTCATTTTTTTTGGCTTTTAGGGGTTTTTTTAATATTTTCATGGTTTATTAGATTTTTATAGTTTTTAACATCTTTAGGGTGTTTAAATGGTTTTTTGAGTTTTTAGTTGTCTATAAGGGATTGTTAGTATTTTTCGGGTTGTTTAAGGATATTTGTGGTTTTGGGGATTTTTTTGTTATTAGTGAGTATTTAGTAATTTTTAGGGTTTTTGTTTTTTTTATGATTCTTAGGGGTTTTATGTGGTATTAAGTTTTAAGGTTGTCTTAAGGATTTTTAGGGTTTTTAGTGTATTTATGTTTTTAGGGAAAAGAAGGTGCGGGCCAAGTGGAGAGCTTGGTGCCTCAATTTATAAAAAAGAAAAAGTACAAAACATTACAGGGGGGACTTGTACATTCGGGTGCGAGTAGTTCCCTTAATGTCAGAGACTACATGAGAAGTGAAAAAAGAAGGAGCAATGAATGACCACCGTGAGCATCATTCTTCAATAGCCATCTTGGAAAGAGCATCAGCCACAATATTGACTTCCCTATATGCATGAGTGATCTTCAGACTCAGGTTCTTGGATAGGCTAAGGCATTCAATCCATTGGGGCAGAAGCCACCATGGAACCTTCCTTGAGTTTTGGTGGAGAGCCTCCACTGCAAGCATCGAATCCGATTCGATCCATTGATGCATCTGCCCAAATTGATTTGCAAAACGAAAAGCCTTGATAATAGCCCAAAGCTCTGCCTCATAGGCACATCCATTCCCAATGAAATGATAGAAAATACCCTTGATAAAACCTCGATAAGTACGGAAAACACCACCACAACCTAGGGGGCCTGGTGAACCTTCTTCCACACCATTAACATTGACATTGATCCATGACGGGATTAGTGGAATCCATCTAATGTACTTCATCACCATCAGTTTTTTGCACCTTCTAGGAACACCAAGAGTGTGGAGTGTAACAAGATCATTGAATCAGTTGTTCATCGTATCTGATTGGATACACCCAGCCATTTGAACAACACTGTGCATGGAAATAATACCCTCATGTGTGGATCATGATTTATTCAGAAACATAGCATAATTTCTCACAGCCCATAGGAAGGCAACAATTGATGCGGATGCAGCAAGAAGGAGATTGTGAAGCTGCTCACTGCAGCTGAAATCAGTAATAAAGAGAATCCTTTGGGAAAAGGTTCTAGGGGGTAACCAGAGACCAAATACATCTTTCATGTAGTTCCATAGTATATGTGCAAGGTTGCATTCAAAAAAGAGGTGTTGTATGATTTCAGCACCTCGCAAACAAATGCTGCAGGCTGAAACAATCTACCATCCAGCTTTTTGCAGCTGACCTTGCATAGGCAGCCTATTTCTCCAAATCTTCCAGAGAAGAAGGAAGTTTCTAGGGGGAATGAATTGACACTTGTATTTCAGAATCCATGAGGGGGGATCCAGGACTTGTCGGCATTTATGCTTGTAGAACTCGCTTGTAGTGAGCTGGCCAATCATATTCGGCTTCCATATGAGAGTATCTGAAATAATGTAGTTGTAACGATGAATCTGGGAGATGATGTGTGGTGGTATAAGTCCATATAGCTCCATCAGCCTGGATTTGAGATCATTGATAGACATATGTTGCAGACCCTAAGGTACCTGCATGATTTCATGTAGAGGACGATCGAGCCACAGAGTGAGCCAACAGTTCAGATTGGAGTGACTTGAAACATCCGAAATAGAATGAGAGATGATGTCCTGGTATGAGGATTTAATTGTGGTCTAGACAAAGGAGAACATGTAACCAGTGTAACCATTGCACAGGTGGGCAGTAAATCTTTCGTTAAGAAAATCCGTCTCACCTTCATTGTGTACAAAGAGGTTCCAAGTGAATTTGGACAACAAGGCCTCATTGAAAACCCTAAGATCCTTAATTCCAATACCACCCATTTCAATGTGTTTAATTCAGTCTTTCCATGCAAAAGTTACCAATTTATTTTAATTAATGCATAATTTCCATGAGAAGTTCTAAATCTCAGCTTGAAGAGACTTGATCAGACTTACTGGCCATCTATATATAGATAAGGCATGAAGAAACATTGAGGTGATGATAGAATTGATAAGTCATGCTCTGCCTTATTGGGACATGGACTCTCCTTTCCATTTAGCCAACTACTGTGTGATGTTGACAGAGATGATTTCCAAGTGGCAATGCTTCACCTTCCCCCAAAATAGGGGAACCCCAAGGTAATTGAATGGCATCAATCCTTTTTTGACGCCAAGACAACTAATGATTCTGTTATGTTTTTAGGGATTTTATGGATTTTTTGAATTTTTATGGGCATTTATGTTTTTTTAGATTCAAATTGTTTTTGTGTTTTTTGGGGGATTTAGGGATTTTATGGTTTTTAGAGGTTTTCCTAGTTTTCTAAGGGTTTTAAGTGTTTTAGGTTTTTATTGGTTTCTTATGGGTTTTCAAGCTTTTAGTATTTATTTTTTTTTGGGATTTTGAGGTATTTTTTAGGGATTCTATACATTTTTAGGGTTTTAGGGATTTTGAGGGTTTTAGGTATTTTATGTATTTTAGGGATTCTATGGGTTTTTTGTGTTTTTTTTATTTTAATGTTTTTTAGTTTTGTAAAAAAAATATGTGTTTAAAGGTTTTTAGAATTATTAGTGGGTTTTCTGATTTTAGAGGTTTTTTGGGGTTTTAAAGCTTTTTATGAGTTTTATAGGCTTTAGGTGTTTTTAGGATCGTTTTAGTGTTTTAATAATTTTAGTGCTTTTTAGCTTATTAGGGTTTTTAAGAGTTTTTGGGTTTTTAGGCTTTCTTAGGGGTTTTCAAAGTTTTTAGGTTGTTTATGTTTTGAAGGATTTTTAGGATTTTTTAATTTTTAGGGTTTTTAGGGTTTCTATGGATTTTGTGGGTTTTTGTTATTTTAGGGGTTTTAGGGATTTAGATATTTTGGGTTATTAATAATTTTTAGGGGTTTTATGGGGTTTTCAGTGTTTTTCAAAGTATTTAGGGTTTTTTACATTTTTAGGGATCAGTAAGTATTTTTTAAAATTTTATGGTTTTTATATATTTTCTGAATCTCAAGGGGTTTTAGGGTTTTTTTGTTTTTTGTGGCTTTCAGTATTTTAGTGTTTTTAGGGATTTTTTGAATTTTTCTGGTTTTTAAGGTTTTTTATAAATTTATTATGTTTTTATAGTTTTAAATTGATTTTTTTTCAGTTTTATTCGTTTTTTAGGGTTTTGTGGGTTTTACGTTTTTATAAATTTTTAATGTTTTTATGGTTTTATGTGTTTTAGGGTTTTTAATGTCTTTTATATTTTTATTATTTTTAGTGTTTTTTGGTTTTTAGGGGTTTTTTGTGATTTTATGATTTTAAGGTTTTCGTATGGGTTTTCAAGTTTTTTTTGGGTTTTTTATGTTTTTGTAGATTTTTATAGTTTTAATTGGATTATTATGTTTTGAGGGTTTTATGTATTTTAAAGGTTTTTAATGTTTTTAGGATGTTTATCATTTTATATGGTTTTCGGGTTTTTAAATGTTATTATGTTTTTAATTTTCTATTAGGTTTTTTAGGATTTTTAGATTTTTTACATTTTTATAGATATTTATGGATTATTTTTATTCTTTTTGATTTTTAGGTATTTCTAGGGTTTTTATGTTTTCTTATCGTTTTTAAGGTCTTTTTGGATTTTTTGGATTTTTTATTTTTTTAGGGGTTTTAAGATTTATTAGATTTTATAAGGTATTTTTGGGTTTTTATGTTTATATGGGTTTTTAGTTAATTTTTAGAAATTTTATGTGTCTTTTTGGGATTTAAGTGATTTTGAAGGATTATAGGGTTTTTATAGTTTTTTTGTTTTTATGGTTTTTTAGATTTCTTCTGGGTTTATATGGTTTTTTAGAGTTTTTAATGTTTTTTGTCGTTTTAATGGATTTTAGAGTTTTTATTGGGTTTAGCATTTTTTGTTTTTTTATTTATTTAGGGGTTTTATTGTTTTGAGGGGTTTTTAGGGCCTTTAGGGGGTTTTTGTTTTCTTTAAGGTCTTTAGGAGTTTTATTGTTTTTATATTTTTAGTGGTATTATGGTAATTTTTTGTGTTTTTCTATGTTTTTATGATTTTTACATTTTTACGTATTTTTAGGGATTGTTTTTTGATTTTTATATTTTTTTGGGGTTTTACAAATTTTGAGGATCTTAAAGTTTTTTAGAGTTTTTATATTTTTTAGGATTTTATTCACCTTAAGTGTTTTTATATTTTTAGGTATTTTTATTGATTGTTTATTATTTTTATGTTTTTTTTATTTTTTCTTATTATGAGGATTTTTATGGTTTTTTGTGGTTTTAGGGTTTTTATGTTTTTTAGGGTTTTCAATTTTTTCTGTGTTTTTAAAATATATTATGGGTTCAAAGTGTTTTTATAGTTTTTTTAGCATTTTAGGAGTTTTGTTGCTTTTGAGGGTTTTTATGAGTTTTAGGAATATTTAGGGAATTTAGGGTCATTTAGGGTTTTTATGGTTTTATAATTTTTGAGTTTTTAAGGGGTTTTAAGTGTTTTTATATTTTTATGGTTTTCTTAAGGGTTTTTCGGGTATTCATTGTTTTTTAGGAATTTGTTTGTCTTTTTTATGTATTTTTCGATTTTTTGGGTTTTTAGGGATTTGAGGGTTTTTTGGTTCTTTATGGTTTTTAATATTTTATTAGGGCCTTTCATCGTTTTTAGGTTTCTTTATGTTCTTTTGTGAATTTTAGGGATTTGTGTGTTTTTAAGTGGTTTTGGGGGGTTTGGGGAGTTTTATGGTTTTTAGCGTTTTTAGGTTTTTAGGGGGTTTTAAGTTTATTAAATAATTTAGGTTTTCTTAGGGGTTTTATAGTGTTTTAGATATTTTAACATTTTTAGGTATTTTTAGTTCTTGTTTATAATTTCTATTATTTTTTAGGGGTTTTATATATTTTGAGATTTTTTATTGTTTTTAGGGTTTTAAGGTTTTTAGCATTTTTTATGATTTCTATTCCTTTTTATTATATTTATGTTTTCATGATATTCTTTATGTTTTCAGGGGTTTTAGGTTTTTTTACCATTTAAGGAATTTTATGGATTTTTTATGATTCTTATGGGTTTTTAGGGATGTTGAGTGTTAATAGGGATTTTAGGTTTTTTATATTTTTTTGGTTTTTAGGTTTTTTAGAGTGTTGTTGAGTTTTTTCGGGTTTTCAAGATTTTTTAGAGTTTCTTTAACATTTTTAGGGTTTAAAGGGTTTTTAGTGTTTTTAGTGGTATTTATTCCTTTTATGGCGTTTTATGGGTTTCAATGGTTTTAGGTGTTTTTATTGTTTCTAGGAGTTTTTTGGTTCTTAGAGTTTTTAGGGTATTTTACGGTTTGTTTTGCTTCCCTCGAAACACGTGTTCTGGTTAGGAATCACTACTTTTAGGTGATTTCCATTGTATTTATTTATGGATCTGAAAACGTCCAATAGTTCTTTATCTAAAGGGACCTTCTTTTTAAATGTAGAAGTTGGTTAATTTTAAACTTATGATACGTAAGAACATGCATTGGTCGAGAGCATGGAAGGACGAACTCATCACACCCTTTTAGGGAGAATTATTGCCTACTTCAGGACACTCTTATAGATTTGAGATATATTCATGAATTATTATTAATTCAACACGTATAATGTAGGTTTCCCTTGGAATTTGAAATCAATTATTTGCATGTGTGAAATTTAGAATCATCATTTGTATTCGAGGTTCTTCATTATTGGAGACATCTGTATGTATTTGAGGTTCTACATCAGTGGTATCCTCTCATATACTATTTAGATATTTGTTTTACTATCGTTATGATAATACTAGTTTTTTAAGCCACTTAGTGGGGCACTCTCGAATTTATTGCCGTCAAGGGAGATGAAGGTTTGTTTTGATATTGGGATCGTACCCATAAATGGGATACCTATATATCTTTGTGAAAGGAATCAAAACCCTCATAGTTCGATGGTGCTTAATGGGACACATAATACCTTTTAAAGTAATGTGATAAGGACCTAGTCATATATTTCAATGTCATGTGGTAATGAAATATAATCGGAAGATTCTTAGTCAATGTTTGGTGTGGGACTTATGCTTATGTAGCCTAAGGAACATGGAAAGAATATGAGTTTCCATGTTTGATTAGACCCAGTTGGGAATACGGCCCAAGAAGAACATGGTTGATTTGAAGTGTTCGGTTTGAACCTCCGAGAGGCTTCTTACGTATCCCATTTGGATGGGAATCAAATCCCATGTAGTTCAATGAGTCTCATAAGATAGTGTAGTCCTTTGAGAGAAATGATTTAGGACTTACATCCTGAAAAGAATGCGTTGGTGATTTGGGGGTTAAATTTGGGGTTACTCCTAAGGAGGACGCCCATTTATGGATGAAATGAGAAGGATCTTTTCCCTTATAAAGGATTCCAATGTATCTCAATTATGGTGGGAATAATAATTCTCATAGTTAATTTGGTCTGAGGTGTTTTTGAAATTGTTTTGATCATGAAAAATCTCTATGACCACATGATTCATGCTCTGTGTGAGAAACAAGAAGATGTAAAAGATTCAATAAATGCACACACACTATTCCACCTTCGCTGGTGGAAGAGGGCGGGCCTACGATGACGATGGTGGATGAGGCCAAGGAAAATAGAGAAGAGGGAGAGGCGGCGAGACTAACCTCTGTTCTCTTTACATTAGATAAGGGTCCAATGTAAGGAAGAAGTAAAGGGGATTCAATTAGGGAGGATCAAGACTTCAACCTCCTACTTTAAAGGTTAGGGCCTTACACGAGGATAGATTCCCTACTGGATCTCAAGAGCAGAGGGAGACTTCTCAATTTCTTGAATGGAAAATCAAGTGTGACTCTAACTCTACTTATTAGAAACTAGAGGCTCTGAGTCTTAGAGAGGAAATGGGGAGGACAGAACCGAAACCCTAAACCTCAAGATTGGGATCTCCCCATAAATGTTCATGTGAGAAAGTTCAATGTGACTGTGGATATACAAACCCACAAACACTCTATTAATCCTGAAACCATTACGAAATATATGGAGAAACCTATGACTATGGATATACAAACACAGATAGGATACACGCTGATGTGTCTTTCCCAAAGGTTTGATAAGTCATGAGGTTTTGGTAGAGACCTCAACTTAGGCCCTTTCTGATAAGGGAACCAAGAAAAGAAGTACCCTACAATTATTGGATTTAAATAGGGTTTACAAGATGATTCATAGGACCTGTTCATAGATATGAAGCATAACTATGCATCTTAGCTATGCAGTGTATGTATACTGCATAGGTATATTGCATAGGTATGCAGCTTTGGTGCCCCGCATAGATGTGTCACATAGCTACCCAGTATAGGTGCGCCACACAGGCCTTAGTAATGACTAAAAAGTACTTAACATAGAATAACCAAGACTTAAAAATATTCAAACTTTGAAAGGACTTTAAGAAGATATTATCCCATGTAATTCTCTCATTTCTCGTGCTTTTAGAGAGCTGCCTAATACAATTTGAGGGATATAGGAGAAAGAGCTGCGCAATGAGAGCTTCAAGAGTTCTTTCAACTTTATCTGTTGTCAAATGAGGATCCCAAGGATCCTATTAATAGGAATGGAGGGGTCTGGTCTAAAGCAATTCGGTGGAATATGTCATCCTCCTAGCCCTTCCGCACATCTCCTCCACGTAGGTGTACATAAATTATCTTGTCGCGTAGGACTGGTGCATAGGTCCTATAAAATTTGTTTATGGTTTTAGTTATTTGAGATTTTCTTAAGATTTTGAAATATATGGGGGACATCTTCATAGTCTTTTTCTTTTAGTAAGGTGTGTCAAAAAAATACCCCCTTAGTATTGAATCTGATTAGAAAGAGGGTCGAGTCCAGAGGTAAGATTGTGGGAAAAAGACTATAGCGAAATTTCAATGCCATGCAGGTTTTCCGCGTAGCTTTTTCTTGCAAGTATTTCACGTAGCTATTTTACACAGTCATGCCACATAGGTCAACAATGTCTATAAATATTTCTATTACTTTGTGATTTCCTTCACTCAGGCTGTCATATTTTCCGCTCTCGTTGCATAGCTTATTCTTCATGCCTCATCATGTTGTGCTCTCACGTAGGTTCCTTGAAACTTTCTCAAGGTGAAACCGTTGGAGTGATGGATCTATTTGGAAGGACTTCATAGAAGGATTTGAGCTAGGACTATTGTCTAAGTACCTATGTGAATAACCTCATAGATGGACCTATGCAAATCATTTCATTTGCCAAATTTTTTAAATCCCTTTAAGTTGAAAATTTAAATTTTTTTAAGTGAAAATTCCATTTTAATAGGGGGATCTAGATAATTATTTTGTAGGAAATGTCTCACTTGATGATCCTCACTGAGGAATCTAAGGCTCATCAAAACGAGATGATGAAAATAATCAGACTAGAATATTATGAAATTTTTGAAAGTACTCTTCTTGGACTACGTAAATGTTTAATTACATATCAACATGAATACCCACTGAGTCACTATATTACTCTATATGGGCCTGGAATTTTTCAAGATGCCCACATTTCTTCTATAAAGATATAATTTCTAAATAATTTGTTTCTCCAATACTCTATTTTTCTTTTCCTGAATATTACTGCGAAGGGTATGCCAGTTCAAGAGGGAACAATCCTTATTGGATGCATCCTACACCACAGTGGTTTTACTCATGATATGAAAGATCATGTTGTAGATAAAACACCACATTCCTATGATTCAACCTTTCATGCATCACAAATAGATTATTCTAATGGTTGGAAAGAAGACAAGGATTTTTATTTTGTAAGAGGGGTTAAACCTAAATGGATGTGTGTGTTTTGGGTACACCGGACTTGTGAAGGATTTTGGAAAGAGCTATCAGATGTTTATATTTATCAAGTTGTCTGGATGGGAAAAGCATTTGTTTATAAAAATAACTTCATTCTTAAATATCTGTGTAGATGGAGTCCATAAACAAATTCAATCCACTTTATGCACGATGAAGTTGTCATCAATTTATGAGATATCTACCAAATATATAGGGTTCCCATTCTCGAGGAAATGTATGATAAGTTTATTCCACCAACAACATCATGGGGGGATGTTACTAGGACACCACCACTAGCTCATGAATTATTCAATATAGAAAATTATTTTCCGAAAGAAAAGAAAGATATTCATGAAAAAGTGTGGATGGAAGCCTTTCTAGAACCAACAACAGAGAAATGTCCCAGTTGCAGACATCCTAGTATCTATCCTCTTGTAGATAACCATGGAATTTTAGGTACATGTTGTCCCACATTAGAGAGAGGTGACCACAATAACTGGGGCTATAAATTCAAATCTAATATTGATGCAACAATACACTTAGCTGGTTTCCTTTCTAGGTTATTAATAATTTACTTTATTCCAGTCCATGAGTCTGGTGGTGGTGTAAGGCTAGGGACTTTCATTATCATAGCCAAATTGGTAGAGGGAAAGTATATTTGTTTAGAAACTCTTGTATTGGAAAGAATTTATTATTCCATATTGTATTAGTGCAATTGTAAGGCTCTATTTTGACTTATAGGGCCATTCCAAGTGTTGTGGGGATGGATTGTAGCACACTTTTCTTCATAGTTAGTGCAGAATTCAGATAGATTCCCCAACAGTTGATTCACCCCATTTTTAAAGAATTTTTCTAATATTAATCTTCCAAACATGAGACCTGATGTAGTGCTAAGGTCATTTAATGCATCATGAGAATTAAACTTCTTTATTTTTGGTAACCCACTAACTGGAACCTTTATTGATAACAACAAGGAAGAAAATTATGAGGTATGGTTTTATATGATGTAATTATAGGATTGTTTATTATTGACCATGATTAATGAAAAAATTATCTATGAGGCTTATGTTCCCTATAGGTTTTCTCACCAATTCAAATGTCTTCAAAAATCAAACACTTATCCTCCCATGTATATTATACATGAGAAACACCTAATAGTAGTGAGATAATTGTAGATTTTGATGGCTTTAGAGACATACAAATTATCAATTACGTTACCTTCATCAAATGCATCAATCAGATTCGAAGCTAGATATGCCAAAGCTTGGGCTTCTTCATACCCTCACAGGGCTTTGGAAAATTTAATATATTAGGTGGTTCCCACAACAACTGTTGTGCATAGAAATTGTTGTAAGAAGTCCAAATCCATAGATGATGTAGAGGCTTTAGAAGTTTCAGAACTTTCAAAAAATCTTTGCAAAAGATATACCATGAAGATTAGGGCTAGGGAAACAATACATCTGGCATCGAGGTGATCCAGCCTCCACAATTAGAAAGACGTTCACATCCCATCTATTGGCCTTTTATAAGAATAAGGGAGGCCTGAAGAGGGTCACCAGTCAGATGGTGTTGAGATTTCTCCATATCCAACCATATCAAAACAGAATTATGAATGGCTTTTAGCTATTCAATTTTGAGAGATCTTGAATCATGAAATTAGAGATGTGTGGGGATTCCTCTGAAATAGATTTTGAATACCGGATGTGGGTTACATTAAAGAACCTTCTGATTTTCATCTGGATAATAACTTGGATGAAGTATTTTAGTATATTGTGGAGCTATAGACCTTCATATGTGCAATTGATGAATAAGTACCAGACTCTAGACAAGTATCTGTTATGATGAAACTAGGGATACATGAATGGGTAATTATTCACCTTGAAGAATAATGGGGCATTTATGATTATACTAAGAACATATTTTCCTTTCTTTTGTATCAATTATAATTTTTCACATATCATCATTAATCTGTATGAGATATCATTTTTCATCTTGGATTTAGGGATGGAACTTCAGGATAGGTTCTTGGGTCACTAAGGTATTGACCTAAAGGATCTCCCAAAGACACATTACATGATCCTCCCAAGCCTCCAGAAACTTCTCCAGGATCAAGAATCATGATTGGGGTAATGGTGATAAACAGTCTTCATTCATTACCTCTGGTTTCTCCTGCCCAGATGAGTGTTTCAATTTCTCTTCAAGCTTATGAAAATAATATAAAAGGATCAATGGGATTGATATGAAGTGTACATCAAATAAGTAAGTATTTATATTGTCCTATGGAATTAGGATTTTCTTGATACAGTTTGGTGAACACATTTATCCTCTAGTAGTATATGCATATCTCTCCTCTTTTGAGGGATTAAGACTTGATCCTTCAAGACCGAAGAAAGAAACTAGAGGATAAAGATAGGTTCATGCTGATGAATCTATTACCCTGATAGATAAGATGTCAAAAGGTGTGGTTGTATCTGATACTAGTTCTATTTAGAGAGAGAAAATTCATGGCAATTTCAAATACATTTATTTTGAATATTAAATAATTTTATAATATTATTATCTTCATCATATCTCGGATCAGTTTCTCGTGCCAATGGATCCTGCTATAATCAATGAGGATATTCTTATCGCTCTGAAAAGAAGGAATTAAGATCCCGGGCAATCTGAAGTAGAGAATACTGTTGATCCTAACCTGGAAATATCTGAGTATTATATAACAATTTAAGAAACAATGGAACTGAATGTTAATGGATCCAATTTGGGAATCAACCAATATTTGTTGGATACCTTAAATGGTGAGGATGACATATCATTCCAAGCTATATATATTAAAATGATGGAAACCCTTAATCAAAACATTGATGTTCTAGGATCTTTAAAGGTGTTTGGTGACATTAATGAGGAATTTAAAGGATGTGAGTACTCATTCATGTATTTTCTATACATAATTGTTCTTCTTTTACTCAGTACTTCACTTCAATGTTCATCTTATGTAGATTTGTCTGTAGAAAATGTTTCAAAGGCCCTTCAAGAATGGGGAATTCCACTCTATCCTTCTTCTTCTAAAGATAGAGAAATACTTACTGAGGACCCCATCCTAAGAGACATTATAGATCCTTCATTTTTGGGAACTGGGCAAACTCCGGAGAATTCCCCTCTTCAAGAAACAACTGCTCAAGTTTCTGTAGTTGAGAATACTATGGATGAATCCAATAAAAAAGCCAACTTATTATTGGGTAAATGTTATTGGATGTTTAGATCAGGATATATTTCTGCCATTATTTTAAAACTATCAATGATCATGATTCATTATTTAGGGTTATCAAATTATACAATTATATTAGTAGGTTATATGTTTGTATTGGCTTAGACATCAGAAGAAGGTGAGGCATCCACTATTTTGAGATAAATATAGAAAGGCACCTCATTAAGTGATATATTTCTAGAGTACATTCTACCCCATGTTAGTGAATAGGATTCATATTTAGATATGTAGTTTGATCTTGGCATGGCACGTAAAAAGACATGTAAAATTATATGAAAAATAATTGTTGAGAAGCCTTTGGATGAGCTGCTGTCCCATTTTGGAAAACTCGCACCACTTTTTGTGTACTGGGATTCTATGGATTTAATTATTGCCCAATCTACAATGAAATGAAAGAGACCATTTTCCAATGGGAGAAAGAAAATAAGATGCGACAATATTATGAAAGGGATAAATGGAGTGTTAATGTTGAGAGATTCCAAGCTGCAGTAGTTGAGGAATAGGCTGAAGATAGCAAGTGGTCGATCAAAATGGGCCAACAAATTAAAGAAGTGAAAAAGGAGCTGATATGTCTTTAACAGGAAATGGATTTTTTTCATGTCAAACTCAGCCAATAGAACCAATCATTGGGAGAAACCCAGTTTTAAGGGATAACCACCATTTCTGTTGCCAAAGAAGAACTTCATCAAGCCGAGGAGGCTGAAATATCTCAATTGTCTCAACTTCCATAGGATACTGATAGGGCTCAGGAAATATTTCAACAAATGAAGAGTCATGCTAAGAGTCTTTTTTAACACATGACATAGAGGCTCCATTTTGAGGATGTCCCTCTAATTTTACCATATACATGAATGAAATTTTTTCTGTAATCATATATGTCTTCATTATTGATTTCTATAATTGCAATATCAAAGGTGATGATGATGATGGTTTTTTTATATCAAACCTTTATGTTAGATAATCATAATTACAACAACATTAATGGGGGTGCTTATAATTTTCTTATTAAACTTATTGGTCTAATGAGCATAGTTTGATTTTTTACTTGGGTTATATAGACAAACCCCACAAACGTTGTATCATTTGACTTTTTTTTTAGTTCTAAATATTACCTAAACCATAAAAAATGTATGTTTAGTGAGTTGAGACTATACTTTTTTCCAGAGTTTCATTTGTGGGTTTTCAATTTGTTGAGTAACACATCTATTGTTATTGGCAGTTTTAGAGTCATCCATGTTAGACTAAAAAGGCTAGGGTTTAAGGTTGAACAACTTGGACTATAAATTTTGAAATTAGAACCTAAACAAGGATACTGGCTAGGAATTTATCTAATATTATTTAAATACTTCCAAGGGGGATCTTGATTCATGATTCATTTTATGGTCAGCAAATATAAAACTTGTATAAACAAAAAAGAAGGTATCATCCAAGAACCATGTTACCATTATTTGATGAACCCGTTATGGGGGTTATTTTATGAAGGGCCAACTAGGGAATATGTTTCATAGCCAAATAGTGGCATCTTTTGATTCAAAGGCCTATTATATAGGCAACTTATGCAAGGCCACCTAGGGGCACATACTGCATAGTTAAGGAAAATAGTTCTCAATAATTTAACATTTTATTTTTGATAGAAAAAGGAAAATATGATTTGGATGACTCAAGACCATAGTAAGTTATTTTTCCAAGGATGGGGAATTTAATAATAAAGGGTTATCTATGCCAATAGAGTTCATGGATGGGAAAAAAATTATACACAAATTTGGTGTATGAGGAATGGTTAAGAATTTTTAGAATGGGGCTTTCTGATACCATTCTATGAAGTTTTAATTTCATGCTCTGAGGACATTATATAGTGTAGTTTTAAGTCATGCATTGAAGAAATTTTTCTGCTTTAATTTAAGGTTATTAGCTTTTAACAAAGGCTTGAGGCTCTCTAATTTCATGATAATTTGTCTCGAAACATACTACCATTTTCAAGTATGTAAGGGATGAAATCTAAATAATGATTTAAAAATTTCTGGATATAATGAATGATATTGGAAAAAGGATAAAGTAATTATAGGAAGTATTTCCAAAGAACGAAGTTACCATTATTTGATGAAAATATTTTGGGGGTTGTTTTATGCCGGTCTGGATAAGGCATATGCTACATAGCCAAATAGTGACATCTTTTGATTGATGGGCCCATTATGTAGGCAACTTATGGAAGGCCACTTAGGGGCATGCATTTCATTGTTAGGCAAAAGAGATCTAAAAAATTTGACATTCTATTACTAAAAGATGAAGAATGTTTATGGAGATTCATATTTCCAACAGCATATAGTTCGGTTTATGGAGAAAGGTACCTGGATATGGAAATAATATCTCCAATCATGATTTCCAAGTAATCAGTGTAATAGAATTTATATGAAGGTCTGACCTAGACATAGGATGTTTGGTTTCTGTAGTTTTAGGCCATATGACTAGGAACAAAATATAATGGAAATAGTAGATGATATTTTGTCGAATGATCCAAGGTTATTTCAACATTCTTTGAACACATGGAGAGGGAAATGTGTAACTCATGGTCTTGAAGACATTTAGATTAAGAGAAATATAATGGGATAAATATACATGAAATATTACTTTATGATACAGATTTTTTTATATTGTCATCAATGTTTGAAGGGAAGAAGGATACATTAACCAAGAATGAAGTTATCATTATTTGACAAACCCATTATGGGGGTTGTAATATGTAGGTCCAACTAAGGAATAATTTTTATCGCCAAATAGTGGTATCTTTTGACTTACAGGCACGTTATGTAGGAAAATTATGCAAGGCCACCAAGGAGCACATACTACATAGTCAGGAAAAATATTTCTCAGATATCAGAAACTCTTCCACTAAAAACCATAATAAAGGTTATAAAGATTTTAAAGTATTCATGATTAAGTGTGTGAAATACTAAAGGGGGTAATTCTCAATGCAGAGTATAAATATTTGAATCAATATTGGCCATGATTTTGGAGTCCCTTACATAGATCTGAATAATATGTAGATGGGTATATTTCTTTTTCCCTTGGTGGGCTCTTTAAAGAGAAGACCCACAATGAATACTCCCCAATAAATTGTTAATTATATATTGAAGAGAGATAAAAAAATAACCAGTGGATGGGACTAGGATTTAAGTCATAGTTTTTCAATAAGTATCTCAATGGGATGAGAATATAGCCACATGTAGTTCTTTGGGTACATTGAATTTTAATGTTGTGCAATGAGGAAATTATGCTATCATATTTAGAGTCATGCTATGAGAACATGATGTGAGTCTGATGTAAAAAATAATATTGTGGTTAGATCAGAGGATTGAACCTGAGTGTCATTACGTATCTCATATGGATGAGAATCAAGCCACACGTAGTTCTTTAAAACATTCCCTATGGAGGTTTAATTCATACACAAAAGAAATAAAGGGGATTCCTTGCTGGCTGAGCCTAAGATTACATATCATGGTGTCTCTATGTATCCCTTTAAAAATGAGAATCAATCTAGGTGTAGTTCTTTAAATAATCATTTCCCACACTAATTGAGTTTGATGTGGGATATGGGGGATTTTAACACATTCCGGAAGAATAATGGTTAAACATATGGCACAAAATTGTATGAATATAAAACCATGAATCTTGAAAGATATCTCTATATAAATATGGTTCATATATAGGAGAAGAAAAGGGAAATAATTTTTTGTGGTTAGGGCTAGGCCCAAGATCGGAGATCCAGGAGTCTCTACATATCCCATTGAAAATGAAAATTTAGCTGTACGTATTTATTGAAATGAGGTCCCTATGAAGATTTGATTCAAACATGGGGAGAAATGGAACTCATGTTCCACTAAGGAGTAGTAATGGTGTATGTGATTCTTACACATGGAATCTCTTAACGTAAAAATAAAGAATAGGTTAACAGTATAGTTTACTGTCATGTAGTGGGGACAAATAATGTCATTCATTTTACCATTGTGAGATAAGGACAAAGATGTTATGTATTTTGACGTCATGCAACATAGACACATATGGTTGTTATGTATTTTAATGTCTTGAAACATGGACATTGTGTTTTACATTTTAGAGTCATGCAGTGAAGACATATGATGTTCAATTACACAAATTACTTATTTAAGAATCTTGCATTGGTTGGAGTTGTAATAAGTTCTCCATTTGTTGATATTAAGGAATAACCTACATTATATTATAAGTTATATACAGATTAAGGTCATCCCCACTTTGGTTCAATATATGGAGGCTTCATTCCTGGTATCATTGGAGTTCATAGGACTAATACCAATTATCCTTGACGAAATGATCAGGGGTGATCTTTCTAGTTAAAAGCTTCTATTATTCTTTTCTAATAGACTTCCAAATGATGAAAAGTATGAAATATATTTTCGTCTAATCATTCCATCTTATCAAATAACTTTTTGATATTATTTATCTATAGATAACTGATCAGAGATTACAACTCAGAGTGATGTTAAATGAATTTCAATTGGAAAAACTTCTTCTATTCCATACACCAATGAATATAGAGTTTCTCGAGTGGGAGTATGGGTAGTAGCTAGATAATCCAATAATGTAGGAAAAAGTTTATCAAGAAAATATTTCTTATCATTATCAATGATTTTCTAGAGTATATTTGACAGGGTCTTATTTAAATCTTATATCATTCCATTGGCTGCTGCATGATAGTGATATGAATGGTTGGATTTGATATTCTTCTCCTGATATAACTTATTAACCTCAAAAGAACAGAAATTGGTTCCATTTTCCATCAATATAGTATGAGGGACACAAAATATAGTGATGATATTAACCATGAAGAAGATAAAAATTATTTTGGCTCTGAATTCATTGAGAGGTATTTCATCATCCCATATGGAGAAGAAATCAGTAGAAATAAGAATATACTTGATCTACTTAGTAATAGCTGGGGGATAAGATCCTAATACATCGATTCCCCATGTGGAAAATGTCCTAGATTATTTAGCTATATGTATCAAATCTGGGGGTAGATGAATGAAGTTGGCATGAAATCAGTAGAAATGATATTTCTTAGTGAAATCTGTGAAGTCCTACATCATTGAAGGCTATAAGTATCAAAGCCATAAAATTTGATAAAAAATCATATGCCCAGACTTGTGAGCCCCCAAGCTCTTGTATGCACTTCTTTCATGACAATTGCATATTTTTCTCTATCAATACACCGGAAGAGGATTCCATCAAATCCTTGTATGTATTGGATCTTCTGGTGCTCTGGTTTATCATAAAGAGTTAAATTGTCCACTCATCATGGGATCTATTATTTTTCACCTCTATACAATGTAAGTACTCCATTTTAAATTTATTCCATGATAGGTGTCATCCATCCCATAGTTTGACCATATAGCTCAGAAATATGGATGATTTTATTAATTTACTCCATTCTAGTTTTAATGAAATGTGAAACCACACAATGATGGGAAATACTAATGATTGTTTCATCCTAATTGGAATCTTCCAAGGTTGTGGCTATATTATCCATAGCATCATATTATGAATTAAGTGATCACAGGACATAAGAAAATGTTGGATCTGAGGGAAATGCATCCATTAATCCAATGAAATAATCAAACATAGATATTATCTTTTATATTTTGATATCATAGTCCCCATTGATTTTTTAATTACCAACTATGAATCACCTTTCACTTTCAGGTAGTTCACTTGTACCTGGAGAGACAATTCTAGGCCTACAATGAGGGTTTGATTTTCTTCCTCATTATTGGTACCACCTTATTATAATATGAATGAATATGGAAACACTACTTTTTCTGAGAAGATAGGTAAAATTCCTAAACCAACTTTGTTAATCTTAGGGTTTTACATTCTCTTCTGCATTAGACTTTTGGAATCACCATCAAAGTACATTTCCCATGTTTGGGTATTATCTTTAATATAGAATATTTATTCATTAGAAATTTCAAAATTCAAGGATGTATCTTCTGCAGATGGATATTCAGTAAGGATGTCTTCAAAGGATTGTCCTTTTATTGCTTTTTAAGCCACACACTGGATATTGAACTATTAAAAAATAACTTCTCACCATGCCAAAAATCCTATAATCAGTGGATGAATGATGACAAATTTGATCTGTTTATTGCGAGATACCATTTGGACCTCATGATGATCCAGGTAGTGCATCAATTTTTGAACTGTAAAGATTAATTCCAGGTATTACTTCTTGATACCTGATTATCTAATCTTCATGTCAAGAATAGTTTGACTGAGATAGTAAAGGATATTTTCATTCCTAGAAACATTCTTTTGGGAAACTAATGCACCCAGTTATCACTCTAAAGTTGTCTCATAGAAAATAAGTGGGTTTCCTCCAACATGTGGTATTAATACCGGTGGACTCAAGAGATGCTTCTTGATTATATAAAATGCCTCTTGGTAGTATTTTTTCCATTGATAGGTGACCCCCTTCTTCATTAATCTATTGAAGTGTAAATAATTGATTTCCAAATTGGTGATAAAGAGACGAATTTAGTCCATGTTTCCTTAAATTATTCTTAATTATTTAAAATTTAGAGTACTTGACATGATAAGGATTGCTTTATTCTTCTCAGGATAAACTTTGATGCCATGATGGCATACAACGAAGCCAAAGAATTTTCTCAAGGTTACCCCGAAAACACAATTCAAGGGATTCGTCTTCAAATTATACTTCCAATGTTTACAGAATATGGTCTCAAAATTAGAGGTGATCAGAATGTTAACTAGATTTAACTACCATATCATCCACATAACATTCAATAAATTTTCCTAAGAAGGGTTTGAAGATATGGTGCATGGAACGTTGATACATTGCGCATGCATTATTTAAACCAAAGGGCATTACCCTATATCAAAACACACCTTGAGGGTCTTTTAAGGATGTAGACTTCTCATCCACTTGGGAAATTAGGATTTTATTATACCCATAGTATCCATCCATGAAGGAGATAGCTTCACAGACGAATACTGCATTAATCAAATGTTTTGTGATCTAAACTGGAAAGTCATATTTTTGACAATGCCAATTAAGATATCTGAAATCAATGAGAACTCTTATTTTACCATTCTTATTTTTTCACTGGGACAATCGTATCCAGCCATTTGGTATATTACACCTCCCTGACAAAGTTATCCTTGATAAGATTATCGACTTCAGATTCAATTTTAGAGGTATGATTTGGGTGTGTTCTTCTTGCTACATGCTTGAATACTCGATGGTATTTTGGAAAACCCAAATGATTAGTGGATACATTAGGATTATGTCCTAAAATTTCTCTATATTTCTATGAAAATATATGTAAGAACCTGGTTCTTATTTTGAGGTATGGGCTTCTTCTCTTCTCTTTCCTTAAGTGTTTTTTAGAAAATATAGAAAATGGGGGAAAATCCTAAATTTTGGAAGTACCCACCGTGTACTTCTTCCACACGTCGCGTACTCCTGGCCATGTGGGATGAGTACATGGGGCGTGTAGCAATGTTGGTGACGAAGGGTGTAGGAACCGACTACATTCCGTGTAGTGGTCCTTTACACGTCGTGTAGTCAGTCGACAGGACAAAACAGTAAGGTGGTGGAGCAGCCGCCAGCTGGACGATAGTACACGCCGTGTAGTTGGGAGTACATGTCGTGTACTCATGTCGATGGATGAACAGTGTGGCGGTGCCGCTAGAGGAATAGTTAAATGAAGGAAGTACAAGTTGTGTACGTGGAAGTACACGCCGTGTACTTTGTTTGTTTCACTTAAAATGGGCAGTAGCCTCCCCTGTTCACATTGAAGGCTTAGAATGAGAAGAGAGCTCACGAGAGGATGACCGAAACTTTAGAGATCTGTCGGGCACATGTCTGGAATCCGATTCCACTTCAGACGATCTCGTTGGAACCACACAGGTAAGACCTATCTTCTCCTAGTGTGTTACTTTCCAATCCTTCTCCTAACGAAAGTTATTTGAGGTTAAGAGAGTTTCTTTCGTTGTCAGATCTACGTCGTTCTTGGGAGTTTCTAGAATCGACGTTCATGTATAGCGTTTGTTGGCGAAAAAGGTAGGTGGCTTGGTGTTAATTTTTCCAACTGTCGTGTGTTTTTTGCGTTTTTGTGCCACAAACCCATGTTGGGGTGTCGTGTGGCTGAGGCCATTGCTATATTAAACCCCTAGCATTGAATAAGTGATTAATTATGATAATAAAATGTTGGTTGGGATGGTTTCTTGGATCTAGGAACCACCTCGGGGGTGTGTTCCACTGTCTAGCCAATTGGCCAGGATAACTGAGGGTATTCCTTTAAAGTAGTAATTGTAAAATTGCCATGAGAGGAATTTCTTGTTTACTACTTGTTGTTTGTTGGGCATGGTCCAGTTACTTATGCCTGAGGGTAGTGTTTTGCTATAGCCTGAGGGTGTGACTGTATTAGCCTGAGGGAAATGTTCTATTTCGCCTATGGGAAACCTTCCGTGCCTGAGGGATTGACTTCTATGCCTGAGGGAGATACTTTGTAAGCCTGAGTGCAAGTTTATATTATTCCTGAGGGCTATACCTGCGGGTTGGATTCTGATTACCTGAGGGTGAGATTTTACTTGTCTGAGGATGCTGACTGATTATTTAGAAATTCACCATGGTGGTTTCGAAATATTAAATGGATTAAATGAATAAATAAATAGAAATATAACTGGTTAGTTAGTTACATTTAGTGCTGCTTAGTTTATTGAATTTTACTACTACACACTTGTTGAATGTTTTACACATAGTTGAGCATGGGCCTTTGGTTGGTGCCTACTGAGATATATTCTCACACCCTGTTTGGGTCACGCTTTTCATCCCAAACAGATTACGTTGCTGTAGGTGTGGATAGGGGAAAGAGTCACTATACAGGTACATGATTGCTGCTGAGGAGTATGAGGGCATGGGACTGAGCCTAGGCTCGCGATGTCGTTGCCCGCTATTTTTGCTTTATTTTGATGTACTCTGATTTCTGTTGTACTGTATTGATGTATAACATGTTCTGGCTGTTTTCTTAGAACATGAGACATGTAGAATCATTATTTATATGTTGTTGGTTATATCCACTGTTGTTGTTCATTTTAGTTGTGTATGTTTTACTGCTTCCGCTGTTTGATGTATGTTTTATTTCGTATTCCGCTGCACTACACATTGACAAATGAGGGAATAGTTTCCCCACTATCAGACATGGGCCCTCACTGCTAGTCGGCAGCCTCTGGCATTTGGGGAAATGCGCTTTAGGTCATGTAGTGAACTAGGTTCAGGGAACCCGTTGCATGGCACCCGAAACTGGGATGTTACAAAGTGGTTTCAGTGGGGGTTCTTTTCTTTGACTTACTATTTTGAGTTGTAGTCAGGGATAGGATGAGAATGGTAGTTAGTAATAAGTTGTGCCCCCGCGTAGCTAACCCGTGTACAGGGAAAAGACAATTTACCTCGTATTGCAATTTTACTGATTTTTCAATTTATAGTTGACTTGATTTAACTTTTGGTTGACGCACTTGTGATTGTGCTGTGATATTTTATCTTTGGGTTCTATTTAGTTGCAACCCGGTGAGATGAGGGTATGCCATCTCATGCATATTTTAGGCACATTCTAGAAATCACCTTCCATGCATAGTTTCCATGCCATGTAGTGGCATTAGAAATTGCATGTTGTTGTGATAGTTGTTGTGCTAGTAAATCATGCTGTTGTGATAACTGCTTGATAAATACCAGGTTTCTGATAGGGTATTTTCTTGTGTGAGCCGTTTAGAAAATGAACACCAAACTTTGGTTTTTGGGGATTATGGGCCCCCATTTACTGGAAATTGGTGGATCATTGACTGTTTATTTTGGTTATAACACAGATAAGATGTCAAAATTTGATTCGTGGGGAGTATGGGCCCTCATGGGTCGAAATTTGACACTTAGGTGTTTTTTTCGGTATTTTTTGGGTTCCAGGGAATTTTCTGAGGCATACTATCCGGAAACCCAGTATAAACGTCGTATATAACTTTAAACACGCCGTGTATGACCTTCTGTTTGGGAAGAAAAATAAACTTTTCGAGTACACGCCGTGTACCCCGAGTACACACCGTGTAGTCTCTTTCCGTGTCACAAACCTTGTTAGTGGTGACATGGGGAAGGGAAGATACTAGGGTGAACACACCGTGTAGCTTTTGTACACGCCATGTAGTGTTGACCCGGAGTCTGACCGTGTAACTAACAACACGGGTTGGTGATCTCCTGTATAGAACACATCGTGTAAAAGATGAACACGCCGTGTAGTGTGACCTGGGGACTCGGCCGTGGAACTAACAACACGGGTCAATGTCACCTCTCCCTGAACACGCCGTGTACCTGTGGGACACGTCGTGTAGTCTTTTCTGAGGACAGACCGTGTAGACTTAGCCATGTGGCTGGGAAACAGGGAGGTGTACACACCGTGTGCGGGTGTAACACACCGTGTAGTGTCAAGCCGAGTAGTCGGCTGTTTCACAAGTGACATGGGCAGTTGGACAATTTCACCATACACACTGTGTGGATGTTACACGCGCTGTGTAGTTTTGTTCAACGGGAGTCGTGTGCCTCAGCCATGTAGAAGGACCTGAGTAGGGGAAGGGAAGTCAAGTACACACCGTGTAGTCATTGTACACGCCGTGTAGTCTTGTTTTTCAAATCATGAAATTCCATATTCCTCTTGTTACCTTTGTGGTTCCTTCACTTTCGGACTATGATAAATCTTGAATATAAGGCTTTCTTTTGACCTTGTAGTGTCATGCCACCTAAACGACCGCGTTTTGTTTTCCAGGAGAGCGGCGACGACTATACTCTAGAAATGGTGGGCCATGGGCTACCCGTGGATCCTCCAACAGAGCCAGATGCGGAGCCCACTGTTATACCGGACACAGGCGTGAAGGCGCAGTTCCGTGAAGGCTTTATACGGTTCATGCAGACCTTTCAGGGAGCACCGCCAGCTGCCACATCTATGGATGAACTTACTCGTATCTTCCAGCAGCAGCATCCGCCTACATTTTCAAGGGATGGTGGACCACAGGCTGTAGAATCTTGGATAGGATCGATGCAGACTATTTTTGAGAATTTTGAGATGCCTCTAGGGTGGAGGGTAAAGCTCGTGACATACATGCTGCGTGATTCCACCAAGAGGTGGTGGGATGTCACCACCCAGTCAGAGCATCATAGAGACAAGGAATGGGAGTATTTTCAGGCAGTCTTCTATGAATTCTTCTTTCCCAAGATGCTGCGGGCAGATAGAGCTCAAGAGTTAATGAATCTACAGCAGGGCGCTATGTCGGTGATGGACTATTCTGCTCGTTTTACCGAGCTTCAGCATTTTTCACCCGTGCTGGTGGGTGATGAGACATTGAGAGCTAGACGTTTTGAGGATAGTCTTCGTTATGATATTTGAGCACTGGTGAATGTTTTCCGGTTTCCTACTGTATATGCTATTGTGAATTATGCACTGATTTCAGAGAGGAACCTGCGGGAAGCTAGTGGTGTGGGCCAGGGCGGTTCAGCACCAGTTACTGGTACTATTTCTACTAGAAAGAAGAAGAGACAGATGGATTTATCTCTGGGTGGCAGTACCAGCCAGGAAGTCTCTTTAGGTGGCCCAATCAGGTGCTACCAGTGTGGTAGAGAAGGGCAGAAGAGGCCATAGTGTCCACGAGACCCAGTGGAATGCCGAGATTATGGCAGGACGGGTCATCTGCAGTGCTTTTGCAGGGTGTTTCTAATAGTGGCTAGTGAGAAGGGTTCTATGCAGACTCTGTGTGTGGGAGCAAAACCAGTAGCTTCTTACCAGTCAGGGAACTTGAATACATTAGGGTGTGCAGGCAGAGATGGTGGTCGTGGTCGTGGTAGCCAGACACTAGGATCTCAGAGGCAGCAGGGCGAGACAACTCGGGGTAGCTGTAACACCCGAGTCTTTTATGAGAAATATTTTGATTTTATGTTATATAAATCATCAAAGGAATATTTCACTACCCACAACACTAGCTTGGCTTTCATGACATGCAACTGCGGCCTTCCTCGATAGCTAGCGTTGTACGCAATACCAAGTTTTACTAAACAACTATATGCTACTAAAATATTATTAAAACTAGCAGTTATGAATAGTAATACCCACTTTTTTAAATTTTATAAATTTTATCTTTCAAAATGGACTTCATTTTTGGATTTGGAATATCGAAATTAGCCTAGGGTGAAATTTTGGTATTTTTCTGAAAACTTTCAATTTTTGATGAATAGTGAAAACACTGTGTTACTATTTAAAAACCGCCTTTTTATTTAAATAATTATTTATTTTATTTAAATTTATTTTAAATAAAAATTGATACATAATACCTATTTAAGTTAAATGTAATTCATTTGATTCATTTTATAATAATTTTAGATATATAAAAATTTTATTGAACTTTTCACTCTCTTTTACCCACCTCCTAGGAGAATTTCCAAAGTCACATAAAACATAATTTTACCGCTTCTGTGAGTGGAATTTCAAAAATACGAGAGACACGGTTGATTTCAGTAAGTAAAATGTGGTTCAATTAGATAAAAATAATTTTTGGTGAATAGTAACTTTTTACTTTTATTTACCACGGTTAAAAGAAAATAGGGTAATTAAGGGTGAAAATGATATTAGTATTACCCTAACACATGTCCTAATTATATTGGATAAGTGTAATTCGACCAAAAACAACCTTATCAATAAAATATGACCATTTAGGTCCACTTAAATTAGATTAGGACATTTATTATTAATTTATTTAAAAAAAGGTTAAAATTGTTAAAATCAAAGTTTAATAACTAAATAATATTTAATATAGGGTTTTACATAAGATAAATTCGACCATAAATATTCATTATAAATATAAAAAGCTTTACCACATAATGGTATTTTATTTGTAATTTTTAGACATTAAATAATTTAATTTATTTATGACACAATGATGATGTAGTAATTATCTTATTAATAAAATATTGACATAATTGATGTTATAAATACCCAAATAAATGTATTTTGAGACTTTTTATGAATTACAAAAATTTTATTGGTTAATATGTCATGTTAATATTTATTTAATTAACCTTTTTCTCGCTAATCATTCTATTATAATTTTCACAAAAATCAATTACCAAATAGTGTCAAAATTGACATAAAATAGTTTTTAAAAGAAATATTATATTATTTGTTGTTATTTTATTTTAAAAAATATACTTTTTGGAAAAATGACTTATATAAGGTTATATATATTAATAATAAACAACTTGGGGTTCTTTTGGCTTGTTATAGTATGTTTATTAACCTTATAGTGTAAGAAAACAGGAAGACCCGGTAAAAATAAAATTATTTAACTTAAAGTTAAATCTAAATGATAAGGTTAAAATAGATACCTAAACTTGTATAAATTATATTGGATAAAATTATTTCTACCCATACCCACCTTAGCTTAGAAATAAATCAATTTGGGGATATTAAAAACAGAATATGGATTTATAATAAAATAATATTTTTAGTTTTTCCAAAGGTTCCCCTCTCCTCCCTTATAAAAGGGCACCTCCTCCCTCTCTTTCTCACACCACTTTGAGCCTTAAAGCTCGGCCAACCCCTGAAAAATTATCTTCTACAATTCCCTAAAAACATCCTAGTGGTCCTGGTCTTCTTCAAAGACCAATTTTAGTGCCCTAATAGGAGGTCTCAAAGAGGCGTTTCAAAGAAGAGGTAATGTCCGTTACCGATTATTTCAACTTTATTTCTTCTTCCACATATTCTTCTTTAGTTGTTTCATTATGAAGTAATAACATCAGTATCACTCATATACTGATATGTTATTATATGTATGAAACAACCCTATTTCACCATCTATCCATCCTACGGAAAACGAAATCACCGTGCATGCGTACGTACGGAATACCGTCTCCACGCCGTGGTGAAATCTATTTTCCACCACCACATTAATTGGATGGGTATAATGGTGTAACTAATGACTATATATGATTATTTTAAATTGATATTGATTCTAAAAAAGTATATATACACTCCAATACAATCTCAAGATCATGGGAACGTTATCATCGCTCGTGCGTACGTACGGAATACCGTCTCCACGATGTGATGTGACTCGTTCTACATGATCTTCATTTCATAATGATTATATAAATGAATTTAATGAATGAATATGATATATATTACACTAATACCATTCTGTAAATGAGGTATCTATAACCTAAAAAGAAGAATAATAATTTATTCGACAAAACATGCATAAGAACAAAAAGTAATAAACACCAGAATAACAAGTAGAAATGAAATATTACTAACATGAAGCTAAGAATATAAGCATATATGATATAATAAAAATAAGTATGATTCCGGAATAAGTAAATAACATTATTTAAATCATTATACAGGAGGATCAGACACTTACGAAGCAAATCGGACCTAAGGTAAGGGAAAATATCATATTCTCATTTTTATCTGAGATTGTTTATACTTCAGAATTTACTGGGAAATATTTATCATCCACATCCATGTTCCCTAAATATGTAATATTATTTCCATCCACCTACAATTTTTTAAATTCAATTTTACCGTTCGGTGAGTTTTTACTAAAATATATGAAAGGAATCTTTTGTCGTTTTTCGTACGAGGTACTTTTTGACTTTTCCGGCCAAAGTACGGGAAGAATGTTTTTTTAACTTATACGGAATGAATGGATTTTTAGAACATTATTTCCATGAAGATTCCTTTATATGTTTTCAATTTTATTTTTAATCAACTTCTTTTAGTTCAAAATTATATGACATTTTAAGAAAGAAATAATGTTTTTGAAGTAGAAAGGATATTTTCCTGAAGAATGGAGTTCAAGTGTTTTATCAAAATTATTTTCCATCTAAGATAATATAGGGTTCTATTTATATACCTATTTTTAAATTTATTTGATTATGTTATGACAGAATTATTTTTACGATATCCTTTTATGGATTATGTTATGATGACGTGATGTTTAAGAATCCCATTTTTATTACATGGGTTATGCTATGATGTATGGTTTATGGTTTTGTGGCAGACATAATAATGGTATCATTATGATATGGGTGGGACCTATATCTCCCTCCAATGCATTGGGTAAAGATTTATATCTAATGAGATAGACATGGCTAGAACGACAGGTTAAACCGGTTCAGTGAAACAGGACTGAAACGAGGAGTGAACTCGGTTCAGAAATGGACTTTGTCCGCTAAGATAGTATTGGAAATGAGTCTTGACTACTACGAAATGATTCTCTATGATTATGTTTGTATGCCACAAAGTTTCATGTTCTATGTTATGATTATTGGGATTACATTTCAATACTATGATTTATCCCATGTTATGAAATTATGATCTCTTTTGCAGGGTAAGATTTCTAAAATGATATGTTCTTATGAATATAATGTGATTGATATTTCTTTTGTTTACCCTTACTGAGAATTTGAGCTCACCCTTTTGTATGTTTTCTTTTCCCCAGGTCAGGAACAAGGATATTAAGTAGGATATGCCAAAAAGGGACTATAGATATGATGAAATAAATGGGAGACAACGTAGATGATTTATTAACCAGTTGTTTATGTTTCCCAGTTTCTA
Organism: Viscum album; assembly: GCA_963277665.1. Lineage (NCBI taxonomy): Eukaryota > Viridiplantae > Streptophyta > Magnoliopsida > Santalales > Viscaceae > Viscum > Viscum album. The sequence goes on along the minus strand of CAUJRU010000387.1, from coordinate 62,738 downwards.
AAGATAGTATACCTATACGGTCCTTTCATGGTTCTGTTATATGTTGTAATAAGTGTACATCAATTTTTAAGTATTAACAATGTATGTAAAGTATGGGTTGTTATATTTGGTATCAGAGGAAAGGTATAGTCAACCTTTGGAATCTAGGATGTGAAAGCCTTAGTAAGAACCCTAAGGATAAGGCTAAGCATAGAACACAATCTTAGTGTTTTAGAAATGGCCATGAGAAACCTATGATAAGACCTTAAGTGTGAAATTTTATTCTTGATTATGTGGTTTTCCTATTATAATTAGTGTTTCTCACACTATTCTTCTTGGTTTTAGTAAATGGATGGAACCCGAAGGAACCGTGTTAATGCGGAATGCGACGGGAAATGCAATGATTGTCCTCCTGAGCAACCAATCATTATGGGAGCTAGAATGCAAAATCTTGTAGCAATGCTCACACAACTTTCTCAAGCTATAAATCATGCAGGACTTCCAAACGAGCAAAGGAAGGAGCAACATTCTGTTTAATCCTTCATGAGGCAGCGTCCACCTTCATTCCGTGGGACTTCTGATCCATTAGTGGCTGAACAATGGATCAGTACCACTGAAAAGATATTTTTAGTTCTTCAATGTTCTGAACATGATAAAGTCATCTTAGCAGTGTATCGTTTGGAAGGAGATGTTGATCAATGGTGGAATCTTATTAATAATACGAGGCAAAGGGATGAAATTGAATCCATGGAATGGGAAGAGTTTAAGAACTTATTTTTCAATAAGTACTTCCCTCATATTCTCCGAACAAGATGGAGACAGAGTTTCTTGAACTAAAGAAAAATGGTGATGAATCTGTTGGTACCAATGAAAATTTTTTACAAGACTTGCAAGGTATGCTTCTGTTATTATTATCCAACCTGAGAGTAAGATCGATCGATTCTTTAGTGGCTTAAAACCAAGTCTTCTATGGGAGTTAGCCATAAGGGACTTCAATAGATATGAGGAAATCCTTCGATGTGCTCTCAAAGTTGAGATGGAGATTGGAGTAAGCCATCAGTCATATGGGTTTGATAAGAAGAGGAAAATAGAATTGAAAGTAAAATCTAAAGAGCACACTGAAAAGAAGATGAGTTTTCCCTTATGCTCAAAGTGTGGAAGGAAACATGGAGGGAGTTGTCTTAAAGGGACAAGTAAATTTTTCAAATGTGGAAAGGAAGGTCACCAGGCATTTGAATGCCGTAATGATGGGAAGAAGATGTCTAGTGATGGAAACAAATAAAAGGCTACACCGATTTCACCTCCTACACTTCAATGTTACAAGTTCAAGGAAATGGGGCATTATGCCAATCAATGCCCTAATCCAAGGGTTGTTGATGATGATCGATGTCAACAAAATATTAAGGCTAAAGACAAAGGAATGTCACATGCAATTTCTATCAGCGATGTGGAGTACGATAACGACGTGGTGAAAGGTACACTTACCATCCACTCTAAAGTATCAAATGTTTTATTTGATTCTGGATCCACCCACTCTTTTATTTATAAATAATTTTCTAAGGGTATCACCGTATTACCTCAACAATTATATGTTGACTTAGCTGTGACAACCCCTAATGGCACAACAGTCACATTAAAAGATTATAATTCTTCTCTGATTGAAGTTTGTGGGAAAGTGATTCCTGGAAATCTTGTAATCCTTCCTATAGTGGAATTTTATGTGATTCTTGGCATGGATTGGCTTTCTTTATATGGAGCTCATATCAATTTCCAAATAAGGGAAGTCACATTTCATATTCCAGATCAATCTATGATCGTCTATCGATGCAAGGATGAACATAACATTCCAGTGGAAATTTCATCCATCTTATGGGTCTTGATTTCACTAAATGAGGGTTATTTATCTCAAATGGTTGGAGAGAAACTCATGATTAATAATATGCCCATTGTATGAGAGTTTGATGATGTCTTTCCGGAGGAATTGTCAGGTCTTCCACCAAATCATGAAGTTGAGTTTTCAATAGAACTCGTACAAGGTGCTTTGCCTCTTTCAAAGACACCTTATAGAATGGCCCCAATTAAGTTGTTGGAATTGAAGAAGAAACTCCAAGAGAATCTTGATAAAGGATTCATATGCCCTAGTGCATCACCTTGGGGAGAACCTATTCTATTTGTTAAGAATAAATATGGATCAATGAGACCCTGCATTGATTATCGAGAACTTAACAAGATCACTATCAAGAACAAATATCCTCTCCCACGCATTGATGACTTATTTGAACAACTACGTGGAGCTCAATACTTTTCCAAGATTGATCTTCGTTCAGGGTATCATCAATTAAGGGTCAAAAGAGAGGATATACCAAAGAAGGATTTCCGTACATGTTATGGACACTATGAATTTATAGTGATGCCATTTGGCCTTACTAGTGCCCCTGCTATCTTCATGGATCTGATGAATAGAGTCTATAGATACTATCTTGATCAGTTTGTGGTAGTCTTTATAGAAAATATTCTTTTCTATTCAAAGAGAAAGGAAGAACATGAATATCACTTGAGAATTGTATTGAAGACCTTGAGAAAGGAGAAGCTTTATGCCAAATTTACCAAGTGTGAATTTTGGCTTCAAAAAGTTGCATTTTTGGGTCACATAATCTCAAAAGAGGGGATATCTGTGGATCCAGAAAAAACAGAGGTTATCAAAAGATTGACAAGACCAACAACAGTAACTGAGATCCAAAGTTTTCTTGTTTTGGATGGATATTATCTACGTTTTGTGAAATATTTTTCATTATTATCTAATCCAATCACCAAGTTGACTCAGAAAGGAGTTAAGTTTGTTTGGACATAAGAATGTGAAGAGAATTTCAAGGAGTTGAAAAGAAGGTTATCTAGTTCACCTGTACTCACACTTCCTTGTAGTGGAGAAAGGTTTGTGATCGATAGTGATGCATCAAAGAAGCGGCTGGGGTGTGTTCTTATGCAAAATGATATGGTGATAGCTTATGCCTCACGACAGTTGAAAATACATGAGCGAAATTACCCAACTCATGATTTGGAGTTAGCTGCGGTAATATTTGCATTAAATATTTGGAGGCATTATCTTTATGGAGAAAGGTGTGATATTTATACTGATTATAAAAGTTTAAAGTATATTTTCACAAAAAGGAGCTGAATATGCACCAAAGAAGATGGTTGGAGATGATTAAGGATTACGACTCCGCAATTCATTACCACCTTGGGAAAGAAAACAAGGTGGCAGATGCATTAAGTCAACAAGACCATGCTAGCTTTTCCATGATAAGGATCACAAAAGATCCAATATTTATGGATTTACAAAGATTAAAGAGGCACAGAAAGAAGATGTAATGTTACAAAAGAAGGTGAGAAATGTTCCCAAATTCAACCTTGATTGTGATGGGATAATAAGGTTCATGAATCGGGTATGTGTTCCTCCCATCCCCGAATTAAAGAAGGAGCTACTGGATGAGGCTCATAGTTCTTCATTCTCTATTCATCCTGGAAGCACGAAGATGTATAGGGACCTGAAAGATTACTTCTAGTGGGATGGCATGAAAAGAGATGTTGCTGAATATGTCTCTCGATGCTTGGTTTGTCAGCAAGTTAAAGCTAAGAGACATAAGTCTAAGAGGATGTTACAGCCATTAAACATACCTGAATGGAAATTGGAAAACATCACTATGGACTTTGTCACCGGACTTCCTAAAACATCCAAAGGCAATAATGTTATCTGGGTCATAGTTGATCGTCTTACAAAGTCTGCACACTTCATTGCTATTAGGGAGGATTTCTCTCTAGATCAGCTTCCCAAGATATATGTAAAGGAAGTGGTAAGATTGCATGGAGTACCACTTTCCATTATATCTGATCGGGATCCAAGATTTACCTCAATGTTCTGGCGAAGTCTTCAGCATACTCTAGATACAGAGTTGAGTTTCAGTACTGCTTATCATCCTCAGACAGATGGTCAGTCTGAGAGAACAATTCAAACTCTAGAAGATATGTTAAGAGCTTTCTCTATGGATTTCAAAGGTGGTTGGGATCAGCACCTACCTTTGGTGGAATTTTATTATAATAATAGCTTTCACTCCAATATTTAGATGGCTTCTTATGAAGCTCTCTATGGAAAGAAATGCACGACTCCAACTTGCTGGGATGAAGTTGGGGAAAGAAAGCTATTAGCACCTGATCTTGTTGATGAGATGGCAGAAAAGGTCAGATCTATTCAACAACACATTAGAGGAGCTCAGAGTTGAAAAAAAAGTTATGCCGACAACCGGAGAAAAGACCTAGAGTTTGAAGTGGGTGATAAAGTGTTCTTACGAATAACTCCTTGGAAGAGAATAATGAGATTTGGAAAGAAGGGAAAGCTGAGCCCTAGGTATATCGGTCCTTTCAAAATACTGGATCGTGTTGGGAAGGTAGCTTATCGATTGGAGCTTCCACCAAATCTCTCTCAAGTTAACTATGTGTTCCATGTATATATCCTAAGAAAGTACATACCTAATCCTTCACATGTACTCAGCTCAGAAGTTTTACCGCTAGAGCAAGATCTTTCTTATGAAGAACAGCCGATAGAGATTCTGGATCGTAGCGAAAAAGTCCTACGGAACAAGACCACTAGCTTGGTGAAAGTTTTATGGAGGCACCACCAATTAGAAGAAGCTAAATGGGAGCTTAAGGATATGATGAGGGAGAGGTATCCTCATCTGTTTATTACAAAGTGATGAATTTCGATGGCGAAATTCATTTTATGGGGGGTAGAATGTAACACATGAGACTTTTATGAGAAATATTTTGTTTTTATGTTATATAAATCATCAAATGAATATTTCACTACACACAACACTATCTTGGCTTTCTTTACACGCAACCTCGGCCTTCCTCAATAGCTTGCATTGTACGCAATTCCGAATTTCACTAAACAACGATATGATATTAAAATATTATTAAAACTACCCGTTATAAAGAGCAATACCCACTTTTTGAAATTTTATAAATTTTATCATTCATAATGGACTGCATTTTTGGATTTCGAATATCGAAATTATCCTAAGGTGAAATTTTGGTATTTTTCTGAAAACTTTCAATTTTTGATGAATAGTGAAAACACTAGGTTACTATTTAAAAACCACCTTTTTATTTAAATAATTATTTATTTTATTTAAATTTATTTTAGGTCAAAATTGATAAATAAAACCTATATAAGTTCAATTTAATTCATTGGAGTCATTTTATAATAATTTTAGATATATAAAAATTTTATTGAACTTTTCACCGTCTTTTACCCACCTCCTAGGAGAATTTCCAAATTCACATAAAAAATAATTTTACCGCTTCTATGAGTGGAATTTCAAAAACTCTAGAGACACGGTTGATGTCATTAAGTAAAATGTGGTTCAATGAGATGAAAATAATTTTTTGTGAATAGTAACTTTTTACTTTTATTTACCACAATTAAAAGTAAATAGGGTAATTAAGGGTAAAAATGATAGTATTATTACCCTAACACATGTACTAATTCTATTGGATAAGTGTAATTCGACGAAAAATAACCTTAGGAATAAAATATGACCATTTAGGCCCACTTGAATTAGATTAGGATATTTATTACTAATTTATTTAAAGAAGGGTTAAAATAGTTAAAATCAAATTTTAATAACTAAATAATTTTTAATATAGGGTTATACATAAGATAAATTCGACCATAAATATTAATTAGAAAGATAAAATTATTTCCTACATAATGGTATTTTATTTGAAATTTTTAGACATTAAATAATTTAATTTATTTATGAAACAATGATGATACAGTAATTATCTTATTAATGAAATATTGACATAATTGAGGTTATAAATACCCAAATAAATGTATTTTGAGACTTTTTATGAATTAAAATAATTTTCTAGGTTAATATGACATGTTAGATTTTGAGGGGTTTTAGGGTTTTCTTGGGATTTTAGGATTTTTTGGGTGTTTTGGGTTTTTACGCTTTTTTTTGAGTTTTTTAAGGTTTGTAAGGATTTTTAGTGTTTTTAGTCATTTAGGGGTTTAAAGTTTTTTTATAATTTTTAGTGGATTTTTGGGATTTTTGGGTGTTTATGGGTTTTAACGGTTTTATTGTTTTTATTGATTTTTTGGGGGTTTATGGGTTTTAGGTTCTTTTATGGGTTTTTAAGGTTTTTATAATTTTAAGTTTTCTATGGGTTTTATGTTTTTTAGGGTTTTATGATTTTTAGAGGTTTTTCAAGGTTTTATGGTTTTTTATAGTTTTAGGTGTTTATTGGGTTTTTATCATTTTTAGGATTTTTTAGTGTTTTTAGGTATTTTGAGGGTTTTGAGGGTTTTTTAGTGTTTCTAGGGTTTTTAATATTTTTAGTTTTTTATGGGTTTTTGGTTTTTTATGTTTTACGGATTTATTTTGGAATTTTAGGGTTTTGAAGGTTTTTTACATTTTTAGGGAATGCTATGACTTTTTTTGATTTTTATGGGTTTTAAGGGTCCTATGGATTTTGTGGGGGTTTTTGGTTTTTTTGGGTTTTAGGGGTTTTTTGGAGTTTTTTTGGGGTTTAAAAGATTGTTAGGTTTTTTTAACATTTTTAGCTCTTTAAAAAGTTTTTATATTTTTAGCCGTTTTTTGGGTTTTTAAGGTTTAAAGAGTTTGTTAGATTTTTTTTGTTTTTAGAATTTCTATGATTTTATTGTTTATATGTGTTTTTAGGTTTTTAAGGTTTTCTTAAAAAAAATTTAATGTATTTATGGGTTTTTACGTTTTTACTGATTTTTAGAAATTTTTAAGGATTTTTGTGGTATTTTGTGTTTTAATGATTAGGATTGGTTTTAAGGGTATTTAGTGTTTTTATGGTGTTTAGATTTTTTACAGTTTTTTAAGGTTTTAAGTATTTAGATTTCTATCAACTTTAGGGAATTAATGAGTTTTAGAGTTTTTAGTGGGTTTTGTGGTTTTTATTGGATTTTAATGTTTTTAATGTTTTACAATTTTTGGGTTTTTAGGTCTTTAGGGGTTTAACTTATTTTAGGTTTGTAGGGGTTTTATGTTTTTTTAGGTTTTAATGTAATTTATAATTTTTCATGATTTTGAGGGTTTTGTAAATTTTAAGTGATTTTAGGGTTTTTAACGATTTTTATGGGGTTTTATGGTTTTATAGATTTTTAGAGTTTTGTGGGTTTTTAATTTTTTTTTGGGGTTTTCTTTATTTGACTTTTTGGAGTTTTATGGTTTTGTGTTTTTTGATGATTTTTTGGGGTTTAAATGGATATCTGAGTTTTTAGTGTTCTTTAAGGGGTTTTATGAATTTTTATTATTTTAAGGTTCTTAAGAGTTTTTAAGGTTTTAATGGTTTTTGGTTTTTTTTCATTTTTTAAGTATTTATGGGTTTTAGTGGATTTATTTTTTTTATGGTTCGTATGATATTTTTTAGGGTTTTAATATTTTTTGGTATTTTTAGTGATATATAGGATTTTATATGGTTTTTTAGGGTTCAGGTATTTTGAGGGTTTTAGTGTTTTTAGCATTTTCTAGGGTTTTAAGCCTTTTTTAGGTTTTTGGGTTATTAAGATTTTCTTACCTATTTTTAGAGTTTTTAGGATTTTACACAATTTAGGTATTTTTGGTTCTTTTTAGGATTTTTATGGTTATTAGGGTATTTTGAGTGGTTTAAAGGGTTCGATGATTTTTAGGGTTTTATATTTTTGGGGGGTTTTAGGGTCTTTTTTATGGTTTTACGGTTTTAAGTATAGTTTAACGTTTACAAGGGTTTAAAGGGTTTTTAGAGTTTTTTGTGGTTTTCAGGGTTTTTATTTTTTCAAGGGTTTTTTAATTATTTTAGGACATTTAGTGTTTTTATAGTTTTTGAGGTTTTTTGGGTTTATGGTTTTATGGTTTTTAGTGTTTTTAGGGGTTTTATGGATTTAGGGCGGTTTTAGTTTTTTAGGAGTTTTAGGTGTTTTTAGTTTTTTATAGTTTTATTATGTTTTTAAGGTTTTAGGGTTGTTTTATGTTTTTATTGATTTTTATGGATTTTTAAGATTTTTAGGGTTTTGTATGGATTTTATGAATTGGACGGTGTTTCGTTTTTTTGGTGTTTTAGGGTTTTTAATGGGTTTTTGTTTTCAGTTTTTAGATTTTTTATGGGTTTTAAGTGTTTTTAAGTCTATATATTTCTTAGTGATTTTGAATGTTTTTAGGGTTTATTATTTTTTAGGTATTTTATTTTTTAGGTATTTTAATCCATTTTTATGATTTTTATTGTTTTTAGCGGTTTTTATAGATTTTGTGGGTTTTTTTGGGTTTATTGGTTTTTTGGATTTTTTGAGTTTTTATGGTTTTTTGAGTTCTCTAGTGTTTTTAATTTTTTTTAGTGTTATTTAATATTTTTATGGGTTTAAATGGATTTTTATATTTTTTAGTGTTTTTAGGGGTTTTATGTTTTTTAGGGTTTTCAGTTTTTCAAGATTTTAGGTTTTATGGTTTTTCATATTTTTAGGGTTTTTAGCGGTTTTATCATTTAATGGGTTCTAGACATTTTCAGTGTTTTTAGGTTTATAAGATTTTCATAGGGATTTTCAGGGTTTTTGAGCTGTTTACATTTTTATGGATTTTTGTGAATTTATAGGATTTTTATGTTTTTAGGGGTTTTGGATATTTTTAGGTTTTGTAGAGTTTTTATGATTTTAATAGGTTTTTGGGTTTTTTAGGTATTAATGGTTTTTTAATTGTTTTCAAAAAAAATAATAGTTTTAAGGTTTATTAGAGGTTTATTTAATGTCTTACGTTTTTATGGGTTTTTAGGGTTTTTTAATGTTTTTAGGGGGTTTCATGGTTTTAAGATTTTTATTGTTTTTTATGGCTTATTTAATTTTTTAGTTTTTAGGGGTTTTGGGGGTTTTTAGGTTTTTATGTTTTTCTTAAGGTTTTAAGGGTTTATAGAGGCTTTTATGTTTTGAAGGATTTTTAGGTCTTGTAGTATTTTTATGGTTTTTATAGATCTTATGCATTGTATGGGGTTTTAGTGTTTTATGGGTTTTATGGTTTTTATGGTTTGTAGGGTTTTCTTCTGTTTTTAACGTTTTTTGGGGTTTGCAGGGTTTTTAGAGTTTTTAGTGGGGTTTTGGGTTTTTATGGGGTTTTTTAGGTTTTTTGTGTTTTTTATGGTTTTATGGTTTTTAGCATTTTTCAGTTTTGGGGTTATTTTTAGGGTTTTGAGGGGTTTTAGTGTTTTATAAGTTTTTAGGGTTGTAATTTTTTTAGGTTTTTAAAGTTTTCATAAGGTTATTTGGGGTTTTAGTTTTTTAACATTTTTAGGGATTTTTTGTATTTTTATGTTTTTTATTTTATTTTTATGGTGTTTTTTTGTTGTTATTGATTTTGATGGGTATGAGGTTTTTTATGGTTTTGGGGTTTTTTAGGGTTTATATTTTTTTAAAATTTTTATTGGTTTTATGTTTATTTTGGTTTTTAAGGTTTTCTTAGGGGTTTTCAGGGTTTTAGGGATTTTATCATTTTAGGGATTTTTATGGAAATTTTAGGAAATTGTGGTTTTTAGGTTTCTTATGGATTTTGTGGGTATTTAGGGTTTTTAGGTTCTTTATAGTTTAATAGTTTTTTTTGGGGGGGGGGTTAGGGTTTTTTATATTTTTATGATTTTTAGGTTTATTTGTGTTTTTAAACAACTTTAGGGGTTTAATATTTTTTAGATTTTTAGCAATTTTTTGTGGATTTTTTGGTTTATGGGTTCTTTTGGTTTTTAGTGTTTTCTTGGTTTTTAAGGGGGTTTAGGGTTTTTTTAGTCTTTTAGTGTTTTTTTGGGTTTCTATATTTTTTTTGGTTTTTAGGGGATTTAATTGCTCTAAATTATTTTATGTTTTCTTAGGGGTTTGAAGTGTTTCTATGGATTTTTACATTTTTAGGGGGTTTTTTGGATTTTCATGGAGTTTTGGGTTTTTAATGATTTTAAGGGTTTTTACAGTTTTTAGGGGTTTTAGGGTTTTTATAATTTTTTAGGTTTTTAGGTGTTATATGTGTTTTTAAGGGTTTATGGTTTTCTAATGGGATTTTATCATTTTTTATATATTTTATGTTTTTAAGTATTTTTCATTTTTTTATGTTTTTTATGTTTTTATAGATTCTGAGGGGTTTTGGGATTTTATATTTTTATGGTTTTTTTGAGTTTTGAGTTTCGTTTTGTTTTTTAGTGTTTTAATGGTTTTGTTAGTTTTTTTAGTATTATGGGTAAAAAGTGTTTTTAGAGTTTTTTTGGTTTTTATGATTTTTATGGTGTTTAATGTTTTTTATAGTTTTTTATTTTTAAAGTTTCTTATGGTTTTTAGGATTGTTTACAGTTTTTTAGGGTTTCTATCTTTTTTAGGTTTTTAGGGGTTTGGATTGTATTTATATTTTTAAGGTTTTCTTGGGGATTTTTAGGATTTGTAGAGTTTTTTACATTATTAGGGATTTTTAGGGATTTTAATGACTTTTATGGGTTGTTAAGAAAGAAGGGTGTTGTAAAAAGTAGGCCCAGTCCTCCAAAGGTACATTAAAATAAGATAAAAGCATTAAAATGGAGGTTTAAAAGTATATAAGTGAAGATGACCCTTCATATCTCAGTCCACAAGGAATGAGAAGAAATGTGGGGTGAAAAACGACCACATAGAGCTTTTTTCTACAAGTTCTCTTTTGGATACTGCATCCTCCACCACATACACATCCTTATAATTGTGACTTATATTGAGTGTAAGATCCTTATAGACTATATGTTATTCAATACACTATGGATAAAACCTCAAAGGAACACTTCTAGATTTGTTCTTCTGGGTTTCCACTACAAGCGGTGAATCTGATTTAATAAAAAGGAGTTTCCACCCAAAATGAACTACAAAAGAAACATCATTCATAATTTCCCAATGATTATCCCTATATGTACATCTGTTTCTAATGTAGTGATAAAATATCCACTTCACAGAACCATTATGTGTGTGAAATACACCACCACACCCCGGGAGGTTAGGTACACTCGAGGCAGTGCTGTCAACATTAACATTAATCCAGGATGATATCAGGGTGATCCAACCGATAAATTTCTAAACCTATGTCTTTGTAATCCTGGTAGAAACTCCAAGAAAATCCAAGATAATAAAATCAAAAACATCATTATCCAATGAACCTATTTGGATATTAGATGTCGCATTTTCTGCTTTGTGGATAGAATCTATGCCCCAAAGAAGGGAGCTCCTTCTGTTATCGAAGGGAGATCCTTCATTTTTAGGGGTTTTTAAACTTTTAGGGTTTTTTAATGTTCTATATATTTTTCAATGTTTTTAGGAATCTAAAAGATTTTTACAGTTTTTATGGATTTTTTAATTTTTATATGTTTTAAAGGGTTTTAATTTTTTTAGGGGTTTTATGGTTTTTTGAGGTTCTGGGGACTTTATGGTTTTTAATGTTTCAGTATTTTTTAGGCTTTAGGGATTTAAAGCATATTTTAGTTTTTAATGTTTTCTTAGGGTTTTTAGGGTTCTTTATTTTTTTAGAGATTTTTATGTATTTTTAATTATTTTTATGGGTTTTAGGGATTTTAGGAATCTTGAGAAGTTTTAAGGTTTTTAGAGTTTATAAGGTTTTTATAGTTTTTTAGTTTTGGGGGGTTTTTAGTGTTTTTAGTTTTTTAATGTTTTCCTAGGGGGGTTTAGGGGTTTTTATGTTTTTCAGGATTTTTAAATTTGTTTTTTGTTTTTAGGGTTTTTCGTGGTTTTGTAAGCATTATGGAATTTAGGGTTTTTTTGGTTTTTACAGTTTTTTCCTGTTTTGGGTTTTTACGTGTTTTCTATGTATTTTAAGGTTTTTTTATAATTTTTTAGCATTTTTAGTAGTTTAAATTTTTATTGAAGTTTTTAGTGGGTTTTATGTTTTTATTGGATTTTAATGGACTGTAATGGTTTTTAAGGTTTTGTGGTTTTAGGATTTTAATGGATTTTTACTTGTTTGGGGATTCTATCCTTTTTATCATTTTTAGTGGTTTTTTAGGTCATTATATTTTCTTATTGGTTACCAAGGTTTTTAGGTTTATTATGTTTTTAAGGATTTTTTATGTTTTTTAAGGATTTTTAGGGTATTATGGATTTTGAGGAGTTATAGTGTTTTTTAGGGTTTCTATGATTTTTTATGGTTTTATGGGTTTTTTAGTTTTTAGGGTTTTAAATGTTTCTAAGAGTTTTTATGATTTTTTATGGATTAAAAGATCTTTTGAGTTTTAGTGTTATTTTTTGTTTTATGGATTTTTTATAAATTTAAGTGGTTTTTATGGTTTTTAGGGATTTTTGATTTTCAGGGAAGTTTTATATTTTTTTATGGATTTTACCTTTTTTAGGGATTTAGGGTTTTTAAGTGTTTTTAGATCTTCAAAGTTTTCTTATGGGTTTTCATGGTTTTTAGGGGATTTTTGGTTATTGTAGAGCTTTTAAAAATATTAATGTTTTTAGGGTTTTAGGGTATTTATTGTTTTTAGCATTATTTAGGATTTTTAGGGGCTTTAATTGTTTTTTTTTTGTTTTTACATTTTCTTGGGGGGTTTTCGGGGTTTTAGGGTTTTCTATATTTTAGGGATTGTTAAGAGTTTTTCATAATTTTTATGGTTTTTTGGGTTTTTAGGGAATTTGTGGGTTTTATGATTTGTTTTATGGATTTTAGGGGTTTTTTTGGTTTTATGGGTTTTTTTTGACATTTAGGGTCTTTATGGTTTTTAGATTTTTCTAACATTTTTTTGGTTTTAAAGGTTTCTTTAGGGTTTATAGGTTTTTAGGGGGTTTTATGGTTTTTAAGATTTTTTAAGGATTTTTCGGTTTTTAGGGTCTTTTAGGTTTTTTAGGGTTTTTAGAATTTATTAGGTTTTTAGGGGTTTATGTATTTTTAGGGTTTTAAGGTTTTTTCTACTTTCTTAGGGTTATTAGGGTATTTAGGGGTCTTTTGAGAATCTATTTTTAAGGGTTTTTAGTATTTTTAACATTTTTAGGGGTTTAAAAGGTTTTTATAGTTTTTAATGGTTTTAGGGGTTTTATGGGTTTTATTATTTTCTATGTTTTTAAGGGTGTTTTGGGTTCTTAGGTTTTTTTTAATGTTTTTTGGGGTTATATTTTTTTGTAGGTTTTATCATTTTCTTAGATTTTTTCAATATTTTTATGGTTTTTAAATTTTTATGAATTTTTTGGGTTTTTGGATTTTTATGCCTTTTAGGGATTTTGAGTATTTTTATGGGTTTTTATCTTTTTTCATATTTTTAAAAGTTTTTACTGTTTTTTTAGTTTTTAGTTGTTTATAGTTTTTTATTGTTTATATGTTTGGGGGGGGGGGTTTAGAGGATTTTTATAGTTTTTATTGGTTTTTAGGGTTTTTATAGGGGTTTGGCTTTTTTTTAAAATTTTTAGGGGTTTTATGGTTCTTAGAGTTTTGGAGGGTTTTTAGGGTCTTTTGGGTTTTTTATGTTTTTTATTATTATTATGTTTTTAGAGGTTTTATTTTATTTTATGTTTTTTGTGGTTTTATAGTTTTTTTATGGTTTTATGGGTTTTTAATTTTTTTAGGGTTTTAAGTATTTTATAGTATTTTATGGATTTTAGAGTTTTTATGAATTCGGGATTTTTTTAGGATTTTTAGAAATTTTTCATTTTTTAGGTTTTTATTGAATTATAAATTTTTTTGGGGTTAAAAGGGGGTTTTTATATTTCTAAGGTTTTCTTAGTGTTTTTTGTGTAATTTTGGTATTTTTAGTTTTTAGGTATTTTTTTTTGTGTTTTTTAGAATTTTTATGGCTTTTATGGATTCTTAGGGTTTTTGGGGGGTTTTCGGTTTTTTATTATTTTTTGGGTTGTTAAGGGTTTTTGATCTTTTATGTTTTTATGCGTATTTAGTTTTTATATATTTTTTCTAGGTTTTAAGGAATTTTTAGAAACTTAGTTGTCTTTACGGTGTCTTAGGGTGTTTTAATGGTTTTTTTGTGTTTTTATAGTTTTTAGAGGTTTTTATGTTTTTGGTGTATTTTTTGGGTTCTTTAGGGTTTTTATAATTTTACGGTTTTTAGTGGTTTTAACTATTTTTTTGCATTTAATGTTTTCTTAGGGGTTTTCAATTTTTTTAATGTTTTTATGTGTTTAGGGATTTTAAGGATAATTTTTTCTGGATTTTAGGTATTTTTGGGATTTTGATGGCTTTTAGGGTTTATTAGGTTTTTTAAGGTGGTCAACATTTTTTAGATTTTTATGGGCTTTAATTATATTTCTATTTTGAGATTTTATATGGGTTTTCAGATTTATTTTTTGTTTTTAAAATTTTTAGGTATATTTAAGGATTTTTTATATTTTTTATATTTTTTAGGTTTTTAGGGATTTGTAGGTTTTTTATGTATTTTAGGCGTTTTATAGGTTTTTTTGGTTTTTTTCTGGTTTTTTGGGATTTTGGGGGTTTTTTCGTTTTAGGAGTTCAAAGGTATTTTACATTTTATAACTTTTTAAGGGGTTTCAAGGGGTTTTAAGGTTTTTATGGGTTTTCTTGTTTCTGGGGTTTCTTGGAATATTTTGGGTTTTTAGGATTTTTTTTGTTTTTAAGGGTTTTTAGTGATTTTAGGTGCTTTTGATTTTTATGGTTTTCTTAGGGGTTTTCAGGGTTTTTATAGTCTTTTACATTTTTTTGGGATTTAAAAGTCTTTTTTTGGTATTTTTATTTTTTAGGGTTTTTATATATTTTGAGATTTTAATAGCTTTTATGGTTTTATTTTTCTAAGGGTTTTGTGGGTTTTAATATTTTTTCAGTTTTAAAGGTCTTCTTAAGGTCTTTCAAGGTATTTAGAGTTTATTCAATTTTTAGGGATTTTTTGGGATTTTTATTTTTTAGGGTTTCTAGGGATTCTGTTGGTTTTAGGGGTTCTAGGGTTTTGTGGTTTTTATATTCTTTTAGATTTTTTAAACGGTTTTACGTGTTTTTAGGTTTTTATGTTTTTCTTAGGTCTTTTTAGGTTTTTTATAATTATATCTATTTCTAGGGGTTTTTAATGATTTTTATGAGTTTTAGGGTTTTTAGGATCTTGAGGGTTTTTAATGTTTTCATGTGTCATTATGGTTTCTTGGTTGTTTTAATTTTTTAGGGTTTTAATGGTTTTTTATATTTTGAAATCCTTTTTGTGGGTTTAAATGGTTTTTTGAGTTTTTATGGGGGGTTTAGGATTTTTTTGGGGTTTTATGGTTTTTATGGTTTTATGTGTTTTAGCAATATTTAGGTCTTTTAGAGATATTAACTATTAACTATTTTTTATTTTTTATTATGGTTTTTAGATTTTTTAGGGTTTATTATGTTTTAACAATTTTAGGGATTTTTTATGTTTATTATGGGTTTTAGGGTTTTTAGAGATTTGAGAGTTCAATGTTTTATTATATTTTTAGGGGTTTTACAGTTTTTTTGAGTTTTATGGGTTTTTTATGTTTTAGGATTTTTACGGGTTTTTATAGTTTTTGGACATTTTTAGTGGGTTTAAGGGGTTTCAAATTATTTAGTGTTTTTTTGGTTTTCATTTGTTTTTTTGGTTTTTAGTGGTTTTGGGATTTTGGGTTCTTTTTAGGGTTTTTATCAATTTTTAGGTTTTTAGGGTTTTTAACTGTTTTTTGGTTTTAAATTTTTTATTAGTATTTTTCAAAAAAACTGAATTATATTTTGTTAGTTATTTTAAGGATTCTATTTAATTTTAATGGTGTTTGGGATTTTGAGGTTTTTTAGGTTTTTAGTGTTTTTGGGTTTTTACCATTTTTTTGGTTTTTAGGGTTTTGTTTTTTATGTTTTTAAGTATTTCTTTGGGGTTTTTAGGGTTTTTATATGTTTTTACATTTTTAGGTATTTTTTTTTATTTTTATGCAGTTTTAGGACCTTAGGTATTTTTTCTGTTTTTACGGTTTTCAAGTGTTTTACGAGTTTATGTTTTTTTTTGGGTTTTATTTTTTTTTGAGTTTTTAGGGTTATTATAGTTTTTAGATTTTTTAAAAATTTTAGGGGTTCAAGGTGTTTTTATAATTTCCAGTTGTTTTTATGGTTTTAAAAGGTTTTATGGTTTTTATGTTTTTATGGATTTTAGGGTTTCTATCATTTTTATTTTTATAGGGGTTTCAACTATTTTTAGGTTTTTAGGGTGTTTTTATGGTTTTCCATGTTTTTCATGTTTTTCAGGTTTTTATGTTTTTAGTAATTTTTAGAAATTTTTATGTGTTTTGAACCTTTTTAGGGATTTGAGGGTTTTTTTTGACTTTTATGATTTTTAGGGTTTTATAGTTTTTTGAGTTTTAGGGGTTTTTTAGTTTGTATGGAGTTTTATAGTTTTTTGGAGTTTTTGAAATTTTTTAATTTTTTAATTGGGTTTTATATTTTTTTAATGGGATTTTGGGTTTTTATTAGTTTCTTTAAGGGTTTTTAGAGATTTTGGGTTATTTTTAGGGGGTTTTGGGTTTTTATCACGTTTAGGGTTTTAGGGGTCTTAAGCGTTTTAGGTTGTTGTGTTTTTATAAGTGTTTTCCATGGTTTTTTTGGCTTGTTTACATTTTTAGGTTTTTTAGGTATTTTAATTTTTTAGGGTTTTTAGGGCAGAAGAGGTGTGAGGCCAGTCTATTCTCGACCCCCCCTAAAATTTATTAAAAGAAAAAAGATGAAACAGACGGAGGAGGGGCAGGGTCAATCGACCCATACCCAAAAACAAAGCCTCAAAAGGAAAACAAAGAGCAAGAACAAGTCCAAAGTACAGAAGAAAGCTAAAAAGAACAAGGAAAACACCAGCACATGGTCTACCAGCCTTCCCCACCATCAACATCATAGTCCGCACCAAGGGGGTCTCCCTCAGCACCATAACCGGAGGCCGCATCAGTTTCTGATGACTCCCATTTAGAATAGTCATATTGCTTTAAGCAGTTGGTGTAATACTCCCTTATCTTCACCTTCTCCACATTAAGTTTCTTCATTGCAGGCCGCCCCACCTTGCCAGAGGAGTTCTTCAAAGCATTGCTGGAATCCCTTGTAGATACCGTTCTCAGAAAGGAATAGTAGTCCTTCCTTGGCCTCCTCACTTTTTGGACCGTAGTGTCAACATCACCATGTTTTTCCTGGACAGGGATAACAATGTCATGTTGATTGAGTAAACAGGAAGTGGGAGGTGGAAACCTCTCCCTGAACAGGCCCCCTGCAAAGTTTTCTTTCCCAAAATAGGAAAAAATATCCATGTAGGGCCTTGTCCTTCAAAATCTGGGCCTTGTTGGATTTCATCCTAGAATCATCATTAGAGCCACTCCCCCAAAAAATCGAACATTGGGGTTTCATTCCCTCCTACAATAGAGAAATATGCACAGGTACTTTCATCACATTAGGGTCCTCAAAAGACATGTATTTCAGAACCAAACATTTGGAGTTCCCATAGTCATTGTCCCTAATCATCCCATCTTCAACAAATTTAGGATCATGTGACCCAAAGGGGATGAGCACCAATGATGCATCCACTGCGATCGGAACTGGTTCATGGGAGTCAGGAGCGTTCATCAATGAACTGGTGAAGACACCCCAATTACCCACAGCCTGGGCAACATGCACACCCGTCTCGGTCCCCAGATCAACCCTCAGCCTAGAGAACACCTCTCTAAACTTTGGTTCATTTGGCTGATGTCAGGTAGTCTTCAAGAGGATGTCACATCCCTTGACCATCTCCGGCTGTACACTTCCATCTGATTCAATAATGACATTGATAGGGAGCTATGAGCCATTTCCATTCATCCTACTATTCTCAACCACATGATCGTTCCTGTCAGCCTGTTGCAGAGGAAAAGTCATTGCTTTCATCTGCTTAGCATCAACACATCCAGATAAGGGCACCTGCACAGAATCCAGCAAGCTTTCCTCACCTGCCACAATGAGGCCTCCTTTACCACCACCCTGTTTTTCATCCTCCATAACATCAAAAACCAAGGAATTAAACTGATTGATTAAGGGTATTATGATCCCCATGGTCATTTTAGGGGGGCCCTCCACTCTGACTCCCTTCACTAGTGAAGATTAGACCTCTTGGTGACCCTCACTAGACAGTTCCACCGAGGAAATCACCTTCAGAGAATCCGCAGCAGGAGGGACACGTGTACTAGACACATCCTCCCACTCAGCATCCATAAAACAGATGTTGATACCACCTCGGGCCTCCACACCATCAATTTTTAGAATAGAGGATAGTGATTGACCACTCTTCAAAGGAGTGATACTATCTACAACATCCATAAGAGTTTGCTGCATAAGCTGGAAGTGCACAACCTGTTGGCCAGACATAAGAATATTTCCTTTCCGACCCTTACACCTGCATTCCTCCTTAACATGCCCATAGAACATGCAGGAGTCACAGAAATCAACCCAAGATTCATACACCATGGTTTGCTTATACCGAAGCTCCTCGTCGAAATAGATCCACACACAATCAGACGGCTTCTTCGAGACATCTACCTCAATATAGGCCCTTGGAGAGACTGGGTGACAGACTTCCTGTATATGCTTATCCTCGCATAGGAACCTCCCAACAAGGTTCCCCAGCATACACAAAATAGATGGATTTTGAAAATTGAAAGGAATATCAGGAAATAGAAACCCATAGATCTGTAGAAGGGGAGTCATGCTTCAATTGAAGATCGAAGCCCCATTGAAAAATAAATAATTTGAATCCATTGTAAGAATGAGGTGCTGAGGACCAAGCTTGAATCAGATCTATTTCAGAAGCAAAAGGGATCATAATATGGCGGCTGTCCATAAGCCCTACCATCGAACGATCTTGGAGGCCCCAAGAACTGAAAATGAATCTATCAAATTCATCAACCAAAGGTTGACCATTACAGAATCTCACAATCAGTGTCCATTTAAGGAGGTGGGAGGCCTTATAAACTTTTATAGAGAGAGGGGGACTTGAGGATGTCCCATGAACAGATCAAGAACCCTAGGAAAGGTCCGAATACAAGGAAACGGGGAGGCAGATACATCAAGGAGAAGGGGGTGAAGAGAAGAGACGAATGGGAAGAGAGACCACCCCTACCCACCAGAAGTGGAGGAGAAGAGATGAATTCCATCAGTGAACCACCTATGGCATAGGCCTGCCACACACCTCAGGCCAGAAGTCATTTCCGTAGGAGAGAGAAGTCATCTCTTAGGGATTTTCTAGCCTAGGGTTTTTAGGGATTTTGAGGGATTTTTTGAGTTTTAGGGGTTTTAGGGTTTATATTTTTTTTAAGGATTATGGGTTTTAGGTTTTTCTAGGTTCTTAAGTTTTTATTAGGGGTTTTTTTGTGGTTGTTTTTACATTTTAGTGATTTTTAGTTATTTTTTATGTTTTTTTTATTTTTTTTGTGATTTCATGATTTTGGAATTTCATAGGGTTATTTGGGTTTTTTATGATTATTTAGGTTTTTAGGGTTTGTTAGTTTTTAGGGTTTTTGTGTTTTTTAGTGTCTTTAAACTTTTCATATGCTTAATGGGTTTTCATATTTTTTTATAGTTTTTCTGGTTTTTTAGGGGTTTTTAGTGTTTTTATGGTTTTTAGGGGTTTTATGGTCTAATGGGATTTACGGTTTTTAGGGTCTTTATAGGATTTTTTAGGGTATTTAGTATTTTTTACAGTTTTTAAGTGTTTTTTTGGTTTTTTATGATTTTATTGATGTTTCTTTTGGTTTTTAAGATTTTTTATGATTTAATGGATTAATAAAGATTTTTATGGGTTTTAGATATTTTTTTAGGTTTTTTGGGGTTTTAAGGGTTTTCTCATTTTGTGGTGTTTTAGGGTTTTTTTTTGAATTTTTAGAGTTTTATTGTTTTTTGGATTTAATTTTATTTATATATTTTTTTAATGTTTTGTTGTTTTTTATAAATTGTCAACATATTTAGGGGTTTAAAATGTTTCTATATTTTTTAGTGTTTTTAGGTTTCTTATTGGTTCTTAATGTTATTTAAGGGTTTTATTGGTTTTATAGTTTGGGGGTATTGTGTTTGTATAGTTTTTTATTTTTTTAGGGTTTTATCATTTTTAGGTTTCTAGGGGTTTTATATGTTTTTAAGTTTTTAATGATTTCATTGTGTTTCTAAGAGTTTTTTACATTTTTTTCTATTTTTTAGGGATATTTGGTATTTTTATGGTGTTTTGGGTTTTTATGTGTTATTTGGTTTTTCTTCTTAGTTTTTTAGGGTTTCAAGTTTATTTAGGTTTTTAGGGAGTTTTAGAGATTTTTATGGATTTTTATAGTTTTTAGGGTTTTTAGGGATTTTGAGGGTTTTAGGGGTTTTAATGTTTTTGGGGGGTTTTTAGATCTTTGGGATTTTAAGGGTTTTTTAATATTTTACAGATTTTTGGGGTTGAATGGATTTTTAGAGTTTTTTTTGGTTTTTATGGGTTTTATGGTTTTTTATGATTTTAGGGGATTTAGGTTTATTAGGGGTTTATGTTTTTTTAGGGTTTGTCGGGGTTTTACCGCCCTATAGGTTTTTAAGGGTTTTATGTTTTTTTTAGTTTTTGTGGTCTTCTTAGGGATTTTCATGATTTTTACATTTTTTACATCGTTAGGGATTGTAGAGATTTTTTAGGATTTTTATGGTTTTTTTGGGTTTTAAGGGATTTTGATGTTTTTACGGATTTTGAGTTTATATAATTTGTTACGTTTTTAGGGGTTTCAAGTGTTTTATGTTTTTTAATTTTTTTGTTGGGTTTTTTTGGGGTTTTAGGTTATTTTTTATTTTTAGAGATTTTCAAGGATTTTTATGATTTTTATGGGTTTTAGGATTTTTTTTTTGGAATTTTAGGTGGTGTAGGGGGTTTTTTGGGTTGTAAAGTTTTCTTGGGTTTTAGGGGGTTTTAGTGTAATTTTATTCTTTTTTGGGTGTTTATTATTTAATTATTTTTTAATGTTTCTAGGGGATTAAAAGGGTTTTTTGGTTTTTAGTGGGTTTTAGTGTTGTTAGGCATTTTAGAGTTTTTTATGGTTATAGGGTTTTTCTATATTTTAGGTAATTTTAGGGATTTTTTAGTATTGTTATGGTTTTAGGGTTTTAAAAATTTTGAGGGATTTTACTATTTTTTAGGTTTTTATGTTTATTTATGTTTTAGGGTATTTTTATTCTTTTTTAGTGTTTATTATTTATTTATTTGTTTAATATTTCTTGGGGAATAAAAGGTTTTTTTGGGTTTTTAGTGGGTTTTAGGGTTGTTAGGCATTTTAGAGTTTTTTATGGTTATAGGGGTTTTCTTGATTTTAGGTAATTTTTGGGATTTTTTAGTATTGTTATGGTTTTATGGTTTTAAGGATTTGAGGGATTATAATATTTTTTAGGTTTTTATGTTTATTTTTTTAGAGGTTTTTGGGTTTTATTGTTATTATATTTTTTTAATGTTTTATGGAGTTTGAATTTTTTTTATAGTTCCCATTTAATTTTACGAATTTTATAGGTTTTTTGGGTTTTTAATTTTTATAGAATGATTATGTTTTTATGTGTTTTTAAGGTTTATAAGGTCTTATTGGGTTTTTATTGTATTTATTATTTTTTTAGGTTTTTAGTGGTTTTTATTATTTTTAGGATTTTGATGTTTTTTTATTTTTTGTGGATTTTTAGGGAATTATAGTATAGTTATGTTTTTAAAATATTTATGGATTTTGACAGGTTTTAGAGTTTTTATGGTTTTTAGGGTATTGGGGAATTATTGTTTTTAGGGGTTTTTAGGGTTTTTAGGGTTTTGATGTTTTTTTATGGTTTTCACGGTTTTATGGATTTTTTATTTTTTATGGATTTTTAGGGATTTTTAGGGATTTTTTAGGGTTTTAGGGATGTTGATGGGTTTTAGAGTTTTTTTAGGTGTTTAGAATTTTTTGAGTTTTCCTAGTGTTTTAAGGGTTTTTTATTTTATTTATTTTTTTAAGGGTTTAGAGTGTTTTTAGAGTTTTTATAGGGGTTTTAGGGTTTTTATAGGTATTTTTTGGGTTTTAAGGATTTTAGGGGTGTTTAGGGTTTTAATGGTTTTTAACAGTTTTGGTTTTTTCTATTTTTCAATGGTATTAATTTTTTTTTGTTTTTAATGTTTTATTAATACTTTTATGTGTTTTGTGGTTATTTATATTTTAGGTAATTTTATATCATTGTAAGAATTTCAGGTTTTTAGGGTTTTAGAAATTATTTAGGGGTTTTAGGATTTTTATGGGTTTTTTTGGTTTTTAGGGTATTTAGGGTTTTTTATGTTTTTATATATTTTTTGGGCTATTTATTTTTTATGGTTTCTTAGTGTTTTAGGGGTTTTAGGGTTTTTTCAGTTTTTATGGTTTGAAGGGTTTTAGGGTATCTTAACTTTTTTCAGGGTTTAAATGTTTTTAGAGTTTTTAGTAGTTTTTTTGGGTTTTTTTGTAATTTAGGTTTTTTTGAATTATGTAGTGATTTTATGGTTTTAGGGGGTTTTAGGGTAGTTTTAGGGGTTTATGGGTTTTAGTGATTTTTAGGGTTTTCAGTATTTTTATTGCTTTTGGTTTTTTGAGTTTTTTTGGGGTTTCAGGGTTTTTATGCTTATTATTTTTAGGTATTTTATGGATTTTTTTATGATATTTGTGGGTTTTACTGTTTTTATGGATATTTAGGGTTTCTAGGGTTTCTAGGGTTTGTTAGGTTTTTTAGTGTTTTGGGTTTTTTGGGGGTTTTAAGTGTCTTTATGTTTTTATTGTTTTCTTAGATTTTTTATGGTTTTAGGGACTTTTATTTTTTTTAGGGGTTTTAAATATTTTTAGTGTTCTTAAGGTTTTTACCATTTTTAGGCATTTTGAGGGTTTCTAGGGTTTTAAAGATTTTTTGGGTTTTTTGGGTTTTTTTGAATTTTTTAGGGCTTTTAAGAGTTTTTTATCATTTCATTGGGATTAAAGAGTAAAGAGAGTTATTTGTGTGTTTTTAGGGTATTTATTCATTCTATGATTTTATGGTATGTAGGGATTTATTTTTTATAGGATTTTTAGTTTTTTTTGGGTTTTAGGGATTTTTTCGCATTTTTTGATTTTTTGTGGTTTTAAGTGTTTTTATGTTTTTAATGTTTTCATAGTGATTTTCATGGTTTTAGGGTTTTTACATGTTTATGGATTTTTAAGTATTTTTAAGGATTTTTATGGTATTTTAGGGATTTAGGTATTTTGAGAGATTTTACAGTTTTTACGATGGTTTTGGTTTTTATGGATTGTTTTTTTTGGGTTTTTAGTGGTTTTTTTAGTTTTTTAGTGTATTAAGGGTTTTTTATGTTTTTATCATTTTAATGGTCTAAATGGGTATTAGAGTTTTTTGTTGTTTTTAATGGTTTTATTGGGATTTATGTTTTTTATGGTTCTAATGGGTTTTTAGAGTTCTTATTGTTTTTTATGGTTTTTAACGCTTTTAATTGTTTTTATGATTTTAATTTTTTCCTATGGTTTTTAGGGTTATTTACATTTTTAAAATTTTTAGGTAATTTTTATTATTTTTATGGTTTACAAAGGATTTATAGTATTTTGTGGGTATTTATAGTTCTTAGGTTCTTTAGGGTATTTTTAATTTTTTGTGGTTTTTAGGTTTTTAAAATTTTCTTATGGATTTGCGGGGGGTTTCAGGTTTTTACTTCTTGTGGGATTTTTAGGATGTTTTTTGCATTTTTTTATTTTTTCATGTGTATTAAGGATTTTTAGGGGGTTTGGGATTTTTGGATTTTATTGTTTTGTGGGTTATTTTTGGTTTATAGGGTTTTTTAGTTTTTTTGGGTTTTGTGTTTTTAAACGTTTTTATTGGTTTAGAGGGTTTTTAAATATTTTAGTGAATTTTTTTGGGATTTCATTTGGTTTAGATGTTTTTATAGTTTTGGGGGATTTGGCGTTTTAGGGCCTTCTAGGGTTTTTAGCATTTTTAGGTGTTTTATGTGTTTTGTGGTTTTTATGGTTTTTATGGTTTGTATGGTTTTTATGGGATTTTTAGGTTTTTTGGGTTTTTTATGTTTTTTTGAATCATTATTGATTTTTAATATTTTCTTCAATTTTTAGGGTTTTTAGGGATTTTAAGGATTTCTAGGGATTTTTTGTGTTTAAGGGTTTTTATAATTTTTTATGCTTTTTGGGTTTTTTGTATTTTTTAATGTTTTAAAGGTTTAATAGATTTTTTTAAAGACTTTGGTGGATTAATGGGATTTTAGAGTTTTTAGTGGTTTTATGGTTTTTTATTTGTTAAGGTTTTTACGGGTTTTTATTGTTTTCAGGGATTTTATGGTTTTATGATATTTTTAATGTTTGTAAGGGTTTTCAAAAATAGTTGGTTTTTAGGGGTTTTTAATGTTTTTAGTTTTTTTAGGTTTTATTAGGGTTTTATAGTTATTCAATTTTTTTATGGATTTATATGTTTTTTGTATTTTTATGGTTTTTAATGTTTTTAGGGATTTGAGGGTTTTTAGGGATTAGAATTTTTAGGTCTTTATGTGTTTTAATTGTTTTTTATGTTTTGAAGGTTTTATTCAGTGTTTTCTTGGTTTTTATGGTTTTTATGTATTTAGGAATCTATATAGATTTTTATGTTTTCATGGGTTTTTATTGTTTTTATAAATTTTTAGGGGTTTATGGATTTTTAGGGGATTTATGGTTCTTTTCATGTATTTAGGGTTTTTATGAATTTTTATTGTTTCTAATATTTTTTATAGTTTTCCTATATTTTTAGGGTTTGGAAGTGGTTTTATTGTATTTATTATTTTATTAAAATTTTATAAATTTTTAGGGTTTTCAATTTTTGGGGTTTTTTTATGGTTTTTATGGTTTTTAGGAGTTTTAGCGCTTTTTAGGGTTTTAGGGGTTTGAGTTTTTTTATATTTTGAAGGTTTTCATAGGGGTTTTTAAATTTTTATAGTATTTTATTAATCTAGGTGTTTTTAGGTATTTTTTATTTATTTTTAAGGATTTTATGTCTTTTAGGGTTTTATGGGAATTTTTGGGGTTTTTAGGGTTTTTAGGGGTTTTCTAGTTTTTTGGGTTTTTTAGTTTTTTGTGTGTTTTTTTTTTGTTTTTTATGTTTTCTGAGTATTTAATGTTTTTATGAGTCTTAATATTTTTAATATTTTTTGTGATTTTAAGGGTTTTTTTTGGTGTTTTATGGTTTTTAGGGGTTTTTTTATGTTTTTTGGGTTTCAGTTCTTTATGGTCATTATGGTTTTTAGGGTTGTAGTGTTTTTATGTTATTTAGGGATTTTAACATTTTTTAGGTTTTTAATATTTTCTTATAGTTTTTTATGGTTTTTAGGATTTTTATGTATTTTTAGGTATTTTTTATGATTTTTAGGACCTGGAATGGTTATTAGAGAATTAGAGGGGTCTTAGGATTTTTTAGAATTTTTTGGGTTTTTGACATTTTTTATGTTTTTAGGGATTTAAGGTTTTTTTAGGTTTTTATCGTTTTCTTAGGGGTTTTAATTTTTATGGATTTTTTACATTCATAGGGATTTTTAGTGTTTTTTATGATATTTATGGGTTTTAGAGTTTTTTAGTATTTTTTAGGTTTGTAGACTTTTATGTTTTTTAGTGTTTTTAACATTTTTAAAAGGATTAAATGGGTTTTAATATTTTTTATGGGTTTTATGGGTATTTAGTTTTTTTTAATATTAATAGGGTTTTTTATTATTTTTATGGGTTTTTAGGGTTTTAGGGTTTTTATGGGTTTCTATGATTTTTAGAAATTTTTAGGTTTTTAGGGGTTTTATGTGTTTTTAGGTTTTTAAGGTCTTTTTTGGGTTTCTAGGTTTTTTAAGTCTTATTAAGTTTCTATGTATTTTTTGGTTGTTTTTTGGATTTTCATGGGTTTTAGGGTATTTATGGATTTGGAGGGTTTTAAGGTTTTTAATTTATTTTATATTTTTGGAGTTTTTATGGTTTGTTTTAGATTTTTAGAATTTTTTATGTTTTTTAGTGTTTTTTAAAATCTTAAGAAGTTTGAAGGGGTTTTTTAGTTTTTAGTTGTTTTTACGTTTTTATGGGGTTTTAGGGTTTCTTAATATTTTTATGGTTTTGTGATTTTTTAGTTTTTAATGTGTTTTTAAGTTCTTTTAGGTTTTTATTGTTATCCTATGGTTTTTCAGTGTTTTTATGGTTTTTTACATTTTTGTATTTTTTTGGGATTTTATAGGAATTTTATTTTTCTTTTATGGTATTTGGTTATTTTGAGGGATTTTAGAGTGGGGGGGCGTTTAGAATTTAGGGGTTTTTTAGTTTTTTAAGGATTTTAATGATTTTTTGTGTTTTTTAATGATTTTACGGGTTTAAAGGATTTTAGATTTTTTATTGTATTTAGGGGTTTTAGGGGTTTTAGGGTATTTTAAGGTTTTTATGGTTTATATTTTTTATGATTTTGGGGTTTTTTAGGGTTTTATATATTTTTTTATGTCTTTAGGGGTTTTATGTATTTTTTTGTTTTTTAGTTTTTCTTAGGGGTTTTCAATGTTTTCAGGATTTTTAGAAAATTTCATGATTTTTTGGGTTTATTTTATTTTTATGATTTATGAAGGATTTTAAGGATTGTTAGTGTTTTTATGGTTTTTTGGGGTTTTAGGGTTTTTTGAGTTTTTTAGGGGTTTAATTTTTTTAGAGTTTTTTAATGTTTTTAATCATTTTTAGAGGCTTTAGATTTTTAACGGGGTTTTAGGGTTTATTGGTTTTACGATTTGTTTTAATTTTTTTATGGTTTTTTATGGTTTCTGGGGTTTTAAGTTTTTTTTATGGTTTTAGTGTTTTTAGTATTTTAAGGGTATTAAGTTTTTATTATTTTCTAAGGGTTTTCAAGGTGTTTTTGAGTTTTTATGTTTTAAGGTATTTTTATGGGTTTTTAGGTGTTTTTATGGTTTTTAGGGTTATAGGGATATTGAGGGTTTTAGGGGTTTTATTTTGGGGTTTAGGGTTTTTTAGTGTTATAAAGGTTTTTTAAATTTTTTTAATGCTTTTAGGGGTTTGAAGGATTTTTAGAGTTTTTATTGTGTTTTTGGGGTTTATTTTTTTAGGGTTCTTTTTGACATTTTATGGGTTTCAATATTTTTTAGGGATTTTATGATTTTATGGTCTTTTAGTGTTTTTTACACTTTTTGGTTTTTTAATATTTTTAAGTATTTTTAGTTTTTATTGGATTTCTCAGTGTTTTTCAGGGTTTTTAGGGTTTTTTTTGTTTCTAGGAACTTTTTAGAGGTTTCTTTTCATTTCTATATATTTCTAGGGTTTTTAGGAATTTTGAATGTTTTTAGGGGTTTTATGGTTTTTATGATTTTTTAGAATTTTTAGTGTTTTAGGGGTTTTTCAGCATTTTTGGGTTTTTTAGGTTCTGATATGGTTTTTCAATATTTTTAGTTTTTTACATATTTTGGGATTTTTTTTAATTTTTTAGGTTTCTTTATTCTTTATGGATTCTGAATATTTTTTATGGTTTAAGAGTTTTTAATTGTCATTAGGATTTTTCTGGTTTTTTGTGTTTTTTGGGTTTTATGAATTTTTTTTAGGTTGTTTATAGTTTTTTAGAGTTTTTAACATTTTTATATGTTTAAATAGAATTTATATTTTTAGTGTTTTTTAGGGTTTTAGGGGTTTTTATGTTTTTAAGGGGTTTATGGTTTTTAGGAGTTTTTTTGGGTCTCTTTATGATATTTAGGGGTTTTAGAATTTTTTAATTTTTTAGGGGTTTAAAATTTTGTAGGTGTTTTTTTTATAGGGGGTTTCAGGGTTTTTAGGTTTTTTAATATTGTTAGTTATTTTTAAGGTTTATTTGGATTTTTAATTTTTCAAGTTTATATATATTTTGATGGTTTTAAGGGTTTTATGGTTTTTTAGGTTTTCAAGGTATTTTTAGTTTTTTAAGGGTTTAAAAGTTTTTTGTGTGTTTTTTATGATTTTTTGGGTTTTTATATTTTTTTAGGGTTCTTTTAGGGGTTTTGTAGATTTTTATTTTATTTTATGGTTTTTAGTGTTTTTATGGGTTTTCGATGGTTATAGGTTGTTTAGGGTCTTTTTAGGGTATTTTAGGGTTTTTAGTGTTTTTTGGTTTTTAGGGGTTTTATGTGTTATGATGATTTTTAGGTTTTTTTATTTTTTTAGGGTTTTTATCTTTTTTTACCTTTATAGGTACATTTGGGATTTTTTAGGATTTTTAGGATTTTAGGGGTTTTAAAGATTTTTAGGGTTTTAGGGATTTTTAGGGTGTTTAGTGATTTTATATTTTTTAGGTGTTTAAAATGTTATTATGTTTTTAGTGATTTCTTATATTTCTTCAGGATTGTTAGGGTTTTTATATATTTAGGGATTTTTAGTGATTTTTTAGGATTTTTATTGGTTTTAGGTTTTTTGGGGTTTTTCGTTTTTAAAGGGTTTAGTTTATTATGGGGTTTTAGAATTTTTTTAACATATTTTGGGGTTTATGATTTTTTTATAGTTTTTATTAATTTTTAGGGTTTTTGGGTTTCTTAAGGATTTTAGTCGTTTTTAGGGTTTTTATAGTTTTATGAGTTTTTTAGGGATTTTAAGTGTTTTTATGTATTTAATGATTTATTGTGGGTTTCTAGGTTTTATTGGGTTTTTATGTATTTATACATTTTTAGAGATATTTTATGGTTTTTATAGTTTTTAGGGTCTTAGAAATTTTGCGGGTCTTTAGGGTCTTCAGGGTTTTTATCATTTTTATGTATTTGGGTGGTTTAGGGGTTTTTGGAATTTTTAGGGATTTAAGGTTTTTTAGTGTTTTTTTAAATTTACGGGTTTAAAGGTATTTTCAAGTTTTTAATTATTATTTATGGGTTTTTTATGGGTATTAATGGATATCATTGTTTTTTTGGGATTTTTAGGATTTTTAGTGTCTTATATGGTTTTTACGGTTTTTTAGTGTTTTAGGGTTTCTAAGATTTTTTAGGATTTTATGGTTTTCATAGAGTTTTTAGGGTTTGTTGGCCCATAGATATTGTTGGACACTATGTGTAACTCTAATGGTTTTTATTACAACAAATAATGTCATGTATTAACATATATCATACCTCGTGTCAGATCCTAAATTATTTCATAGCATTATCTTGAATATCAAATCATCTAAATCATATAACTACTTATGTGTGTTTAAGTCAAAACTAGCTTATAACTGCTTATATATGTGTAATTATGGGTATTAAAACTCTCTGACTTTGTTGAACTATAATACAGACCGCACAACTAATATTTTATATTTATGAGTCACTGACACCGACAGACAGATGACTCACTGATAGACATATGACTCACTGATAGATAGTTCAAACAGGCATATATTCTATATATGTGAAGCTGACACCATTTGAAGGACACATTGTTGGAAGGACACACCATTGGAAGGACTCGTTGTTGCATATGACTCACTATTTCATATGAATCACTAACGAAGAAGACTCACCGTTGCATATGACTCACCGATGCAGATGACTCACCGTTCTGTATGACTCATCGATGAAAACGACATACTGTCAGCCCAAGTGACCTACCGTTTCACGGTGTTGTCGATGCAAGGAATCACCATCAGTTGGAATGTGTCACTGATAGGTCAATTGTCTCACTGACAGAAGGATGGACTCTCCATTGAAACAAGTCACCAATGTAATCAGTCAATGATGTATGGAATGACCGAAAGAATGACATACCAATGGGTTGAGACACATTCATAAGGAGACATCGATAGACGAGTCACCGATAGACTATTTAAAAATGCATTTATTAATATTATTTCTAACAGCCATATTTGTGTCATTTAATGATACTGACATATTTTATAATCTTTTGTAGAACATTTAGAAGACATTACGATGTACGATGAACCTCTAAACGTGGAAAGAACATACTCTTTTTTGGACCTCTAAAATAAGAACAATTATTTAAAGAAAGATGGAATGGTGCATACCTCTGTGTGTTGTGCGAGAAAGACATACTGAAGAACATCTGTAACTCTCATGCTACAAATGGGAACTCAATAACAATATAAGAACACACAAGGAAATATCAATCAATCTGCGCATCAAATTGATAAACCACTTCAACATATCAAAGACAGAGAATATTATACATGAAGAACCATACTTGCACCTGGAATCCAAAATACAATACATTGTTTTTGTGTCAACTTCCAAAAGGGGACTCATACGTCATCTCAGATACATCTAAAGAGTTAAGAGCAACATCTCAAGACACATAAAGCCTTCTATATCCTTTTTCATATTTTTTTCTCTACTGTGTGCTTTTTTACATATCTTTGGAGAGTGTGTGTATCTATCTGTTAAGTACACACTTTCTCATGTGTCTAATTATAGGATACAAGACATCCTTTCAATCATACCTTAATACACATTTTACTCCAACTTATAAGTGTGGAAGGGGTCCTTGTGTGACCTGGTAGTTTGTACCCACCAAAAACTGTGGTAGAGGTATTTTGACCTGGTCAACCTGTGTGCTATTGTGATCCCCGATCCAGGAAGTGGATCAAATTATTATTTAATTTAATATTTTTTGTGGTAATTGATCACCAAGTATAGAGGATTAATTCTTTTCTTGAGACTTAACCTCTTGTTTTATCTCCACTATGTTTTTACCTTTTAGTTTTCATCTGTTTTATCACATATTTCATAAAACTAAATTGAACACTGATACGTAGTCTTTGAAAGTGTTTATAACAGTATTGACTTGTTAGGTTATTTTTAAAAGTTGTATTAATTATCAAATTGATACAACTTATAACTAATCATTCTTTTTAGAAATTAATCCAACAGTCAAGATCTTATAAATTCACTACTGAAAAACTGGGTAACTAAATTTTAAATATTGGGGGAACATCAAATTATACCCTTCTTAGGATAAATTTTTATAGATACTCAATTCACCCCCAACATCAGTTCTTTACTCTGACCCACATGATTTTTTACAGTTTAGGATTTTTAGTGATGTTTCAGATTTTTAGGGGGTTTTAATGGTTTTAGTTATTTTGATTGTTTTTAGGGTTTTTATGGTTTTTAAGGTTTTTTTTGGGTTTTTAGGGATTTTTCATTTTTGAGGGTATTTACGGTAATTAGATTTTTTAATGTTTCTAAGGATTTAAAGGGTCTTTACGGTTTTTTGTGTATTTTTTTTTAATTTTTTAGGTTTTTATGGATTTTATGGATTTTATGTGTTTTTATGGGTTTTATGGGTTTTAGGGTTTTTAGGTTCTTTTATGGTTTTGGGGGTTTTTAGGGTTTTTAGGGGTTTTAAGATTTTTTAGGGTTTAAAGGTTTTTTTAGGGTTTTTAGGGTTGTTTACATTTTTAGGGAATTTTAGGGACATTTTATGATTTTTATGGGGTTTTAAGGTTTTGAGGATTTTGATGGTTTTGAGGGTTTTTAAGGGTTTTATGATTTTTTTTGGATTTTTTGGGTTTTATTTTTATTTTTTAAGGTTTTAATGTTTTTTATAGTTTTCTAATGTTTCTTGGGGTTTAAATGGCTTGCAGAGTTTTTAGTGATTTTTAGGGTTTTTAAGGGTTTAAATAGTTTTTATAGTATTAAGGCATTTTATAGTTTTTAGTGTCATTGGGTTTTTCGGGTTTTTTTATATGTTTAGTTTTTTAGGGGTTTTAAGTGCTTTAAGGTTTTTAAAATTTTCTTAGGAGTTTTCATGTATTTTCTTATTTTTAATGTTTTTAAGGATTTTTATGGCTTTTAAGAATTTTATGGTTTTTCGTGTTTTATTGATTTTGAGTTGTTTTAGGATTTTAGGTTTTTACAGTTTTTATGGATTTGTTTGATTTTTAGGGTTTTTTAGTTTTTAGGGTTTTATGGTTTGTCAGAGTTTTTTTTTGTTTTTAAGGGGTTCAAAGGGTTTTTAGCTGTTTTGGTGGGTTTTTAGGGGTTTTATGGGTTTTAGTATTTCTTGAGGCTTTTAGGGGTTTATATGAATTTTAGGGTTTTTAGTGTTCACAGAGTTTTTCAGTATTTTTATTGTTTTTAAAGGTTTTTAGTGTTTTTAGGTTTTTAAAGTTATCTTAGGGTTTTTCATGATTTATAGGGTTTATTATGTTATTTTTATATTTAGTATTTTTTTAGGATTTTTAGGGTTCTTTATGGTTTTTAGCGAATTTGAGGGGTGTTTTTAGGGGTTTTAGATGTTTTTTTTGGATTTTTTTGGTTTTTTTTTGTTTTTTTAGGTTTTATAGTTTTGTATAACTTTTTTATTCTTTTTATGGGTTTAATGTGTTTGGAGAGTTTTAGTGGGTTTTCGGGAATTTTGGGGATTTTAGGGGGGTTTGGTTTTTATGGGTGTACGGTTCCTTAAAATTTTAGTTTTTTTCATGGTTTTATCATTTTTTAGGGTTTTAGCATTTTTTAGGGTTTTATGGGTTTAAAGTGTTTTTTGTTTTTAATTTTTTCTTATGTGTTTATAACAATTTTATGGTTTTTTATATTTTAGAGATTTTGTGGATTTTTAATTATTTTTATGTTTCTCTAGGATTTAAATGGATTTTTAGAATTTCTAGGGGGTTGGGGGGGTTTTTTTGTATTTTTTTATGATTTTTATGTTTTTTAGATTTTTTTACATTTTTATGGGTTTAAGGGTTTTTATAATTTTCACCGATTTTTTATGGTTTTATTTCGTTTTTATAGGTTTTTAATTTTTTAATGGTTTTTTATTGTTTTTATGGGTTTTAGAGATTTTAGGGTATTTAGGTTTTTTAGGGTTTTAACATTTTTATGTTTTTAGGGGTTTAAAGTGTTTTGGGTTTTAATGGTTTTATTATGGTTTCTCATATATTTTATAGTTTTTTTTTCTTTTATGGATTTTTTTTTTGAGATTTTTAGGAATTTAATTGTCTTAGGGTTTTAGAGAGTTTGAGGGGTTTTAGAGATCTTTAAGATTATTAAGTTTTTTTATATTTTTATGTTTTTAGGGTTGTATGTTTTTTTATGTTCTTAAGGTTTTATTAGGATTTTCATGGTTTTTAGGGTTTTTACCTTTTTAGGTATTGTATACTTTTTGATTTTATGGTTTTTTCGGGTTTCTATAGATTTTGACGTTTTTAGGGGTTTTTTGATTTTTTATAGTTTTTATGGTTTTTTGGCTTTTAGGATATTTTTATATTTTTAAGGTGTTTAATGTTTTTGGAGATTTTTTTTCAAATTTTTATGGGTTTATAGGGTGTCTAGTGTTTTTAGTGGTGTTTTACGGATTTTATGGGTTCTTAGAGTGTGTTAAGGTTTTTAGCTGTTTTAGGGGTTTTTGATCTTTTAGGGTTTTTAGGTTTTTTATCGTTTTTTAGTTTATTAGGGGTTTAATGTGTTTTTATGTTTCTAATGTTTTTCATAGGGTTTTTCATGATATTTTGTGTTTTCGACGTTTTTATTGAATTTTTGGGATTTTTTACTATTTTATATTTTTAGGGGTTTTTAGTCGGAGTAGAGTACTCAAGAGGGGGTGAATTGAGTATCTATAAAAATTTATGTTAAAAATGTATAATATGAAGTTCCACCAA
This sequence comes from Viscum album, assembly GCA_963277665.1. Taxonomy (NCBI): domain Eukaryota; kingdom Viridiplantae; phylum Streptophyta; class Magnoliopsida; order Santalales; family Viscaceae; genus Viscum; species Viscum album. The sequence goes on along the minus strand of CAUJRU010000387.1, from coordinate 29,172 downwards.
TATTTAAAATTCAATTTCCAAATAAGACAGTAGTAAATTTATAAGAGCTTGACTGTTCAATTAATTTCTCAAACGATTGATTAGTTCCCAATTGCATTAGTTTGATAATTAATACATCTTTTGAAACTAAACTAACAACTCAATGCTGTTATAAACACTTTCAAATACTAACTATTAGAGTTCAATTTAGTTTTATGATATATGGGATAAAATAGAGTAAAACTAAAAGGTAAAAACATAGCAAAAATAAAACAAGAGGTTCAACCACAAAAAGGGAGTTAATACATTCCACTTGGTGATCACCTACCACCAATAAGTTTAAATTAATAAAGAGTTTGATCCTCATCCTGGACCGGGGTTCACAATTGCACACAAGTTGTCCAGGTCAAAAGACCTCTACAATAGTTCTTCGTGGGTACAAAATACCAGGTCACACAAGGACCTCTTCCGTTCATATTCATGGGAGTAAAAAGATGTAAGAAGGTATGATTGGAAGGATATCTTGTATCATTTAGTTTGATACAGGAGACAATGTCTGCTTAATAGAAAGATACACACACTGCATAAGAATATGTAAAAATGAACAAAATCAAGAAAAAAATATGATAAAGGATGTAGAAGGATCTGTGTGTCTTGAGATGAAAATCTGGACACTTCAGATGTAGCTGAGAAGAAGTCTGAGTCCACTTCTGGTAGTTGACACAAAAATAGAGTTTCGTATTCTGGCTTCCATGTACAAGAATGGTTATGCAGGTATATTATTCTCCATATTTTATATGATGAAGTAGTTTTTCAATTTGATGTTCAGCTTGGTTGAGATTCCCCTATGTGTTATTCTTCTGTTCTTGAGTTCATAGTGGTTACATGGGAGTCACAAATGTTCTTCAGTATGTTTTCTCTTGCAGGATTTCACCACGTCCACTTTTCTTATGAATATATTTGGTCTTTTAAAAATGATTCTTATTTTCTAGGGTCGAAAAAGGTCATGTTCATTCCACATGCATAGGTTTATCATACCTTGTACTATTTGGTAAAATCCATAAAAAGGATAATAAAATATCGCAGTATCATTAAATGACACAAATATGACCATTATAAATAATTTTAATAAATGTAGATTTAAATACTCTATAGGTGACTCATCTTTCGGTGTCTTCTTCTACCAATGTCTCTTTTTGTCAGTGACTCAATCAATCACTATTTTATTCTATTGGTCTTTTCATACATTGGTGACTCATTACATTGGTGACTTGTATCAATAGTGATTCCTTCCTTCTATCGGTGAGACAGTTGATCTATGGGTGACTCATATGAATAGTGAGTCCTTCCTTCTATCAGTGAGACAGTTGATGTATCGGTGACTCATTTCAACTGACGGTGAGTCCTTGTGTTGGTAGCACCATGCAATGGTTGGTCACTTGGACTAACAGTAGGTCATCTGCGTCAGTGAGGCATATGAAACGGTGAGTCATATTTAATGGTGAGTCATATGAAACAGTGAGTCATTTTCAATGGTGAGTCATCTGCGTCGGTGTGTCCTTCCAACGGTGCCAGCTTCACATGCTTAGAGTCTGTTCCTGTTTGATCTGTCTATCAGTGATTCATAAGTTTGTTGATGAGTCATCTTTCTGTCAGTGTCAGTGAAGCATAGGTAGATAATTTCAGATGTTTTTTCTGTCTTGCAGTTCAGAAAAGTCATAGAGTGTTAATACCCACAATTAAATATAGATAATTATTTATAAATGGTTTATACATAAACACACTTAAAGAGGTATATTATCAAAATGATGTGATATTCAAGATAATTCATTGAAACATTTTAGGATCTTACATAAGGTAAGATATAAGTTAATATATAACATGATTTGAGATAATTAAAACCATTATAGTCAGATATAGTGGCCAACAATATCCATAGGCCAACATTCTCCCCTATTTTGATGATCAAAAATCATGGAATTATTAAGTACCATTAGAGAATGATTAAAGGAAACAATCTGATTATGATTTCCCATTATGGTAAGTGAAATTTATCAGAGATAATAATTTAAAAACACATAATAAGGATAAATCTAATTATAATTCCATAAAATAAAAATAATTCATAAACTCATAATAATTATTGATAATGTTCTCCCAGTTTTTGGTCTTAGAAACAATGGAAGGTGAAAAGAGCACTAAAAACAAAAAAGTATAAATAATGAAATTTCATTCATAATTAAAGTATATTGATGTATTAGATGTACAAGAACTGATCCCTATCAAAAAAATATCTCTCCACACTACTGGGTGGGGTCAAGGGGTTCCTTCCCCATATCTAAAGTTTCAATGGATTGATCTGTAGAAGAAGTAGGCTAAGAGGCAAGAGGGTCTGAATGAATTTTCAAAGGAGGTAGATTTATTCCTTCAGATATGACAGAAGCTAGAGATGGTCTGTATTGAGAAATAAGTTGAGCCTGAACATGCTCTGTAATGACGGATCAGATCTAAAATAAAGCCTGAGAAAATGACATATGATATTGAGTAGGAAATAAACTAGTAGGGCTAAGAGGTGCAGTAGGAGGCACCACAATGTCTTCACTTTGTACATGAAGATATGGTTTTAATATCTTGATTAATTCTTCATTGATCTCACCACCATATTTATTTTCCTTTTCCAAATCATAATTGTTTTCATTGAAATTGTCCATAATGGGAGTGAATTCTCTCAGCATATGAATCTGGTCCTTAATATATTTTTTCACTAGTGTAAGAGTAATATTAGTGACCAAATACTTAAATAAACTATTCATTTGATGCTTTGTGATGCGTTTTTAGAAAAACTCATTAATCTTTTTCGTCATCTCTTCTTGACTGTGTAAAGAACTCCTTGTATAATACATTACATGGTCATGCACCTTATCATAAGTGTCCTCACACTTGTCCATACTGATAATTAAATCATGCAACTCATATTTAATAACTGAACCGATAGTATCAAGATTCACATATTTTGATGGCTGAACAGGTGGAGCAGAGATTAGATAAATAGGGGAGGAGGAAATTTCCCTAACTTCTTTTCATAGTTTGGAAAAATAATGGGATTTAAAATGAGAAAAAAGATTCTCAAGTCCTTTCATGAAACATTCCATTATACTCATGTACTCTGTGGTCAAGGCATTGATACTAGAGGTTAACTTCTTCATCTCATTCCCAAGCTTGGTTTTTCTTGTATCAATTTTTTCTGTAGTTGTAATCAAATTTGGCTGAATTTATTTTCTCACCATCTTGGAAACTGAAGCAACATCATCTTGAGATACACTGATTGAGGGATGAGTAGAACTAGAAGCTCTATATTTCTTTACACCATCAACCATAGATCGTATTTCTTTCAAATTATAAATCATCTCAATATTATCTCCCCTGGATTCACCAATTTCATATCTTAATTTATATTATACTGTGTTTATTATGGAGGAACATATGTATTACTTGATGTTTTCAAAATCAGCCTTAGTGACATAGTCACTAGAAGAGATCTCAGCCACCAGTTCCATTGTATCAAGTGCAATGACTTCATTTTCTTAATCTTTATAATATAATTCTAGGGCCTCATATCTAGGATTCCTCACCCATTCAGCCATAATATCATAATCAAAAGGTTTTAGAGCATCAATTCTTACTCTTCCAATTTGATGCTCTTCATCAGATTGAGTTACTCTTTCTTGATTCCCCCCCTCAGTGTCATCTTACTTGGAAGATTTCTCCCACTCACTCAATGATTTTTTTCTAGGATTCTTCTCCTTATGTAGCATTATTTTTCAAGCATATACAACTTGAGAAACAAGTTCACATGGAGAATCATTTTCATCTTGAATATCACTCTCAATAGATTCATCGACATTAGCTTCAACAATCTTCATAATAACAGCATCTAAATTTCCATTAGGATAATTAGACACACTATCACTACCAATTTCACTAATTTCTTCATTATTATCATCTTCATCCTTTTCATCACCATTTTCATCATAAAATTTCTTATATCATTCTCCCCTACATGATTCTGAACTACTTTAAACACCACCTTCTTCTTCTTCATCATCTTCTTCTTCATTGGATTCACTAAAATATTCTATAATTCCTTTAACTTGTGTTTCTTCACATCCATTAGATTTGAGAATAGGTTCATGAGAAGCAAATTCCAAAGGTAGACTTGGAGGTCCACTAGAAAATCTCTTTGTTGGTCTAGTTGTGTCTGGGTGACTTCTATCATCAATTGGTGATCCAATATCTCTTACAGGAGTAGTAGGATCCACCTCCTCATATAAAGAATAAATCACTTGATCATATAGACCGGGGCCAGGATCCACTAGATTCCTTGGTCTAACTGGATGATCTATGGGATTGAACTTTTCATATAGTCCATCTTCATCACTAACCCATTATTTCCTCCAAGGGTTCTAATTAATTTTCACTCCCTTTCAGATGTCAGAGCTTAAAAAAATCCACTACATTCACTAACTTCAAAATCACTAACTTTACATACACAATCTTTATCCTTTAGCATTTCCAAAATCATTCTAGAGTAGAAACGATAATTTGACTTACAATTCGGTTTTATCATCTCATTTATGTGCACCATCATATATTTTTACATATTCCATTTAACTCCTTTCTATATCAAATATACTAAATATGCATCCTGATACTTGAGAGAAGAAAATCCATCTTTCCTAGGACAAATTTGGTGGTGAATAAACTTAAATAAAATTCTGAACACACCATTTAATTTTGATGAAATGGATCTCTTATGTTCCTCATTTTAAATTAGCTCCTTCAAAGTTGTCTAATAACAAAAGAATTCACTTTCAGTTGGAGAAGTGCCTTGGTAATCATCAAACTTTCTTTTGTGAGGAACCTTAATACATTCAATGAAATTTCTTGAAGAGAAAGAGATTATATTCCCTTTTACTATCTACATGACCCAAGATACATCACTTCCTTCCAATAAGAAGTTACATATTTATGTAAAATTCATGTACCATATTCAGATAGAAATCTTGGTCATTTTTTGCGAACCAGTCAATCCATCCTAGATCTCGCAGCACCTTCAACAAATGGTATTTTCTCTCTATGATCCAATCCACTATGAATTCTTTCTCTGAGGTTACCACATGGTTTACTAAACTGGGATTTATAGGAGGTGATGATTTTCTCGATTCACCTTTTGGTTTCTTATAAGTACGAGACTCATCATCTTTAAGAGCTAGCTTCACACATTCCTTTCCAATCAGTTTAGTCTGGAGGTCAGAAGGTGAAAGTTCGAGGTAACGAAAGAGAGTGGCGGTCAAGAGAGAGTATCAGTAAATAAGTAGACTGGATAAAATAAAATTTATATCATTTAGTGATTTTAAAATTACATAATCATGAAATCATGAACTGGGTTAAACCAAATTAATGAAACAATATCATTTTGATAAAAAAAAATAACATATAGAAACATTGAGTCATTAGTGTCAGCCTGAAAAAATTTATATAACACTAACAGTGTCAGACTGACAAGGAATAAATGTCAACTTGACCATGGTGTCAGCATGAGAATGGTGCCAGCATGGCAACAGTGTCGGAGTGATAATGGTGTTGGCCTGAAAACTGTGTAAGGATGACAACGGTGTCGGCATGATAATGGTGTTGGTAGGAAACCCTCATATAAAAAGATCAAATTAATAGAAACACAAGTTATTTCTGATTGACCATTCCTAACTCATTTCTGCTGTTATTCATTATTTCAGAGTTCAATGGATTAGGGAATATGTCCTCAAGAATATATTTAGTGCCAATAAATTGTAATGTGATGTCACCTTTTTCATAATGATATCTCAAAAAGTGTTGTCTTCCATCGATATGTTTTGTCTAAAATGATAAATTGGTTTCATAGAAATGTTAAAAAAACTTGTATTGTCAAAATTGGTACATGTATATTTTTATATCCATAGTCTAGTAGATCATGTTTCATCCACAAAATCTGAGCACAACAGCGACCAGAAACTATGTATTTAGCTTCGACAGTAGATAATGAAACATAATTTTGTTTCTTACTATTCTATGAAACAAAAGACTTTCCAAAAGATTGACATGTTTCAGAAGCCATTTTTCAATATAAATTTCACCCACCAATATCATCATAAGAATAACTCACTATATGAAATGATTGTCCTTTAGGGTTAAACAAACCTGAATTGATATCATGTTTGGAGTACTTGAAAATTATTTTAACAACATTTAAGTGATATTATTTGGGATTATCTTGAAATTGGACACACATACATACACTAAACATTATATCTAGCCTACTAGCAGTCAAATAGAGGAAATATCCAATCATTCCTCTATAATTGGTTCGACCAACAGATTTACCATCTTCATCAAGATCCAACTTAAAAGTAGTAATAATTGGAGTGTCACTACATTTGATGCTATCAAATCAAGATGTTTTTAAAATACATTTTGTGTATTTACATTGATTTAAAATGATACATTATTTATTATGAAAAATATGAAATCCAGGAAAGGACTTTATTTCACCAATTAAACTCATTTCAAATTCATTTTGCATCATTTTTTAAAACAAAATACATAAATAATTTCATGAAGATCCAAAAAAATATCATCAATATAGATTTGAACAACTAAAACATCTTTACAAATTAGTTTTTTTAGAAATATTAGGATCTTTAATTCCTTTTGTAAAAACTTTCAAAATAGGAAAACTACTTAATCTATCACACCAATCCCATGGAGTTTGTTATAAACCATATAAATCTTTTGTCAATTTGAAAATATGATTTGGAAAATTAAGGTTTGTAAAATCAGAGGGTTGTTAAACAAAAACATCCTCAACTATATACCCATTTAATAATGAACATTTGACATCTATTTGATAAAGTTTTAAATTATGATGGGTTGCATAAGCAAGTAGGATTCTGATGGCCTCAAGTCTAGAAATAGGTGAAAATGTGTCTTTATTGTCAATGCCTTATTCTTGACTATAACCTTGTGCAACCAATATAGATTTATTTCTAACAATATTACCAGATTCATATAATTTGTTCCTAAACATTCACTCAGTGCCTATGCTAAAGGTGTCTTTTGGTCTATCCACAAGTTTGCAAAATGTATTTATTTCGAATTGATTTTGTTCTTCTTGCATATCCATCACCCAAAATTCATCTTTAATTGCATCATTGATGTTTTTCGGTTCAAGTTGTGACAAGAAAGCTTGATGTTCAACCGGATTTCTAAGAGAATCTCTAGTTTGTGTCTCATTATCATCTCCAACAACAACATCTAAAGGATGGTTCTTAAGAGTTCTAGTTGGGCTAGAAAAGGAGGAGCTAGTAACATCAGGTTCATCTACAAGTTTGGGTTCATCATGTCCAAATTCTAAAGAATTTTCTGAACTATTTGATTTAATAGATTTATTGACAATAGTATTAGATGATTTTTCATTTATGTCCAGGTTTGATATATCATCTTAACGGTTGTACAAAGGTATTTTAGGATCATTTTGATCTGTTTCATAAAATTTGATATGCACAAATTCTTTTACACACTTGGTTCTTTTGTTAAAGACTCTATAGGCTTTACTAGAGGTTGGGTAACATAAGAATATTCCTTCATCACTTTGGGATGAAAATTTGTCATGATTTTCCTTAGTATTAAGGATGTAGACTTTGAAAAAAAACATTGAAATAACTATCTTTGGGTTTTCTATTGTTCAAAAGCTCATAAAGAGTCTTCTTTGGGGTAGGTCTGATTAAGACTTTGTTAATTACGTTGCAAGATAAATTCACAGCCTCATCCCAAAATTAAATAGGTAAATAATTTTCATTAATAATTATTCGGGCTATCTCTTGCAAGGTTATATTTTATCTTTCCACAAATCTATTTTTTTGAGGTGTCCTACGAGTAGAGAAGTTAGGATTGTAGCCATTATTGGAAATAAAATGGTTCAAAGACTTTATTTTCAAACCCACGACTATGATAAATTCTTAATTATTTTATTCTATGTCCACTAAGATCTTCCATAGTTTTAACATACTTAGTGTTGTAAGTGCATGATTCATTTTTGTGAGATAAGAAATAAGTCCATGTATACCTTGAATAGCCATCTAAAAGAACATAGACATAGTGATTTCCATTTAAACAAGAAACTAGAGATGGTCCAAACAAGTCCATGTGACATAACTCTAAAGGTTGATATGTTGAAACTGATTTATTTTATTTGAAAGATATATTGTGTTGTTTACCTTTTTGACAAGGATTACAAACTTTTTCATTTGAAAACTCTTGTTTGGGTAGATCCTTAACTAGAAATTTTCTAGAAAAATTTATAAGAGAGTGTACATTACAATGTCCTAATATTCTATTCCAAATCCAAGACTCTTTATTAAAGTCACTTAAAAAAGAAAATTCTGGGAAACTAAAGAATATAAGTTAACAAAATAATCATTTTCATCTCTAAAAGCATAAAATACTAATTCATTATTGGGGTTGAAAACATTGAAAGAATCATTTTAAAATTTAAAATTAAATCCATCATCACATAATTTGGAAAACTAAGAAAATTATACTTCAATCCATCAACAAAAAGTACATTAGAAATTAAAAATGAGTTAGAGATACCAATCTGACCTAGGCCAATTTTTTTCCTTTAGCATTGTCACCAATGGTGACATATCCACCATTAATATTGATTAGGTTCTTGAAGATTAAATAATCTCATGAAATGTGTCTTGAAAATCCACTATCCATGTACCATAATCTCTTATTAGAGCTATTCAAATATATTTCCTACGAAATAATCAAACAAAAATAGATTTTGGTACCTAGACTTATTTGGGACTAGTATATTAGTAATCAATGCTTTCGGTACCCACAATTTCTTTACAGGTTTTCTATAAGTATTATGTAACATATTTCAAAAATATACTCTAGTTAGTCTATAAAAAATAGAGGTAGTAAAAGATTTTACAGAACAAGAAATAACATCAGAATTTTGATTTTTAGGTAGAAAAACATATTTTCTAGATTTAGTTGAAAAATGCGTTTTAGATAGGTTTCTCTATCGAGGATAGTATCCTATACTAGAAGTGTAATTAAGACCTATATTTTTACCAATAATTTTAATTTACAAAAATTTCAATGTGATTTTTTTAAAATTATATGGATATATTTTGAGACTACATGCTTTAAGGCACATGATTTTGAGGCCCAGTGAGCCCAGAATGGAATTCTGATCTTTTTTAAGGTATGTTCAGTAAACGTGAGAGCGGTTTTTTCTAAATTTTGATCTAGTGCTCATATATAAAATATGAGGGAAATTTTCAACTTTGAATGTTGGGATTCTTTTATAAAAGACTTAACTTCAGCCAGTATGGGCTGAAAGGAAAATTAATTGTCCGACCATTCAAAAAAAATTACAAGAATAATTTATTTTCTTTTCTCACCATTGAGTTGTGGAAAATGATTCTACAGTACGACGATGAGCTAAAGATAAGTTGAATTAATGAGACTCATTAAGGGATCATCAAATTGCAGTGTAAAAAAGCATTATTGATTCATAACAGCTAAGTTTTCTAATTAATGAAACAACATACCAGCGCGATGTCGCAGCGTAACAGAAACATTGTGACGTGTTTTCTTTTTAATTGTTTGACAGGTTGGTGAAATTAGGACTAAATAATAAGGATTATCTGACAATCCTATGATAGATTTTCACCCCAATGGATAATAACGAATGTTAGTGGGACATCATCTAATTTGACGTACTTCGAAGAATGATGTACGCCATTGACCTCTTGGACCCTTAAGGATGAAACGTTGCACCAACAAATGTCAACGAGGTAGGGGTTTGTTTAATTTTGACGTTTTTCCCCATTCTTATTCTAAACCACAGATGCAATCAACCCATGAATAGGCTAATCCGTGGATCATGCATTCTTGGGAGAGTGTGATGTTTCATTTGGGTTTTCTCTATCCATGATTAAGTTATTACTTGTTATGTTTAATCATCTTCTAAGAACCTCACCTGTGTTTTGAAATCCAAACGCAAAGGGAACAGGACGATATAAACATGGACAGATCCTTTCCTCCATGTGTTTTCTTCATGTCCAAGCATTTGAATTGACAACAAGGAATGTTTTAGAAATTTGTAGTGATGATAACATTCCCTAGAGGCCAAAGGCACAAGCAACATAATGAACAGACCACCAGGGCACGTTCGGTGGTCTACCGAAGATACTACTGGTACGTCGACGTCGAAAGGTGGGATAGCTGGCCACCAGCTATGCCAGAATATGGGTATAGTGGCATGCCCCCATGGTGTGCCAAGGCAACGAAATTCATGGTCAACGCAGGCTGCGGTGCTGGAGAACCATGACGCCAGCCTAGCGCTGCGTAGACAGGTCAAACCCAAAAATTGGGTCTACTGGTGACGTGGAAGAGGCAGTTGTGTCCAGGCCTCCAGACTGAGCTAGCATCCACAGTCTCTCAACCGCGGTAGGATGGAGGCCCCGCAAATGAACCACGAGATAGGCGGGGAGCCGGACGTGGAAACTGACCATGTCCTAGCCTGGTTCACATCAGTGGCTCACTTCTAGTGGGTCGTGCTTCAGCTAGAGGGACTCGCCCCTAACTAGCAGGTCGGGCCAAACCCACACCCAATGGGTCGAACACGCGCTGCCGGGCTGGACCCATAGTCCAATGGACCGGACCAATAGCCTAGCGGGCAATACCCGTGCCAGCAGGCCAGACCCACAGCCTAGTGGGCGGGACCCACATCGGTGGACCAGACCTAGGCCAGTAGGCTAGACCCACACCCTTCAGGTCAGGCCGGATTAATCTTGGTCATTGAGGGACCTAGAAGGATGGACCCTCGACCATACCGGGCCAAGTCCAATGAGGCCCATTGGGCCTAACCCACTCTTTGGGCCAGACCGGACCATCCCAGACCCGAACCAGGCTAGGTTGAGTCAGTTGAATTAAACTAACGGATGTGGGACCATCGGGATAGGTTTGTTAGGTCGTTCTGAACAGATATGACCAGGTCCAGAGACAATCAGTCCCTGACTACTAAAATGCTAATAACATGCAAACCGGATGTCCGACTGATGAGCCATTTACGGAATTAGGACCCTCATGACAAGGAAAATATTTGGGTATCCTCTAAGAATACATCCAAATAATTTTAATTTCAATGTATGGATTTAGGGAGAGGTTCTCCCAAGATCTACCATGCAGATGAGCAGCTGTCGTGTGGACCTTAGTGGCTTGATATATGAGCGGTCATGTGGACTTCAGTGGACCGAAAGACCATCAGTTGTGTAGAACTCTATGGCACGACAGAGCCATGTGGACCTTATTGGACTGGCATAAGAACAACAGTCATGTGAAGCTCAGTGGCCTAAAAGACATCAACACCTCACTAGAGATGAGTCCCTCAATAGTAACAAATGTTAATCACTATAACTGATGAAGATTTACTACTCTAGAATATCCCTCGTGTGAGATATACTTACTTTGTGTCTTTTATTAGTCATCACTCTGTGGTATTTCTCCTTAATGGACTCGGGTCCCCTACTGAGTATTGTGTTACTCACCCCTACACGGGATTCTCCCTCACCTGTTGTGTCTTGTGCAAAAAATGGACATTTAGATGGAGGACTTGGTGGCCTAAGAGCAGGCAGGGCCTAGTAGGATTAAGAGGATATGAATTACTACTTGGGATTCTCGTAGCTATACTAATCTTACCATAAAGTGGGGTTTTCAACGAAAGGATACCAGAGCCCCTTTATACTTTTTTGTTTTAATTTCTTTTTATTGGGTTTGTATGCTAGACCACTTGTTTTTAGTTGTACTTGTACTCAGTATTGTTTTAGTATACTTGTTTTCCCCTTTCATATTGTGGGTTGTGGTAGGGTGTGTGTGCACGTATAGGTACTCAAGAGAATTTCTCCTGCTTGTACGTTGACAACATCGGTTCTAGTCACCAACCTCGGTCATTTTGGAGGTGGGCTTGGAGTATGTCATAACATGGGAACCCGGGGATGGGTTGTGGAAAATTGGTATCACAGGTGGACGGTTATACCTCAGAGACCGAGTGTCGGTTCTTTTTTTGGGTAAACAATGTAAAATTTTTCATGTCTGACATTAATATTTTTGGAGTCTAGTATTGGTGCGGCGGCCAACATATCCACACACCAGGACCTTGAATTATTATTTTTGACTCAATTAATATAAAAAATGGTTACAAAAGTGTCTCAATATGTACTTTTGTTTGAGAGTCATCTCACTAGGAAAATTCTATTGATCGTGGCCTATATTGATCTATTTAAGGATACCTCCATAAGGATGAACATCTAGGATTTCGATACGTGGTCATTATGACAACCCGCCAAGTGGCGAGGAGTCCTTTCATGGAACAGTTCTTGAGATGTCCCCAACGGGTGGTGCACCTGTGCAACCACCACCCATTGGTCAACATCTACTGCTAGTGGTACCAATAGAGGATTTGCACAGAATCTGTGGCTTGAATGAGTTTTGGAGACATATATCTCCCAGGATCAGGGGGGGATGGATGCTCAGGTTGTTGAGTATTGTTTAGAGGTGGTGATGTGGGTCTTCCTCTTAGTGAGGACACTACTTGACCAGATGTTGATCTTAGATACAAGCCTTCTTCAGGGATCAACATGAAGATGGTGGTGTTAGATGATTGAAACTCGTGATGCGGTGACTCTCACCTAGAAGGAATTAGAGTGAATTTTCCAAGAGGATTTATTGCCCCAAATTTTTGCTCGATGTGCTTTAAAGAGATTCTTCACCTTCAATAGGGCATCATGATGGTAGCTGAGTACTCAGTGAGGTTCACCGAGCTTTCCCGCTACTCTACATAAATAGTGTAAGACCATTTCTTTAAGGATAAATCCTTAGATCATGGGATATTCCAGGAGAGTAGGGTGTCTATTTTGATTATTAGTATCCCCATGTAGGATGTATTGATAAAGAGAGCTCTACTAGTAAAGAGATTCCTCGCAGAGCGGGCACCGACGGTGGGTGCCACCACCCGGTGACAGGTAGTCGAGCCATCCATGGAAGGAAGCCAACAAATGGAATAGTGGTCCAAGGGGAGACAATCATCAATTGGATAACCCCATGACTCAAGATTAGTGGTGTGAGGACCCTAGGACACTGGGAGACAATAAAGGAGCGTGGTGTGCTACTCGTGCAGCGAGCAAGGACACATGCCTTGTGATTGCCCGACCCGCTGTACAGATGATCAGTATATGGTCGAGGGACAACCGAGATAGAAGAAAAGGTTTAAGAGAGTAGGGATGTTGGGCTGCAGATGTGATAGGGGAGAAGGCTGAGCAGCAGGTATTGGGGGACAGTTCGAGGTACTACCACCACCACCTCAAGGTGGTCCACCCCGACCGTAGGGAGAAGGCGGACATGGGTGATATCAACTTCTAGAAATGGAGGATTATCACCAAGGTGCTCTAGAGTTAATTAGAGGTACAATACGTGTCTTCTCCCCCCTATCTACTGTTATTATGGCCAGTAACTCTTTCCATTCCACAGCTCTCATTCAGAGCATAGAGATTCCGGTGGAGCCATTGGCTTAATCCTTATGGATAGAGACTCATATATGAGGGGATTATATGAATAAAAACTGGTGTCAGTAGTGTGATCTTACTCTAGGAGGCAAGATCCTTTTTTGGGATCACCTAGTAGCAGCGTTGAGGCCTTACACCATCATCTTGGTTATGGACCGGTTATCTATAGTCTATGCTCAGATCGACTATTTTAGGCACAAAGTGTGGTGTGTCTGAAAGGATAGAACCATGTTTTCCTTTACATGCGAGAAGGAAACCCTTGCATCATAGGTAAGGCTTTCTTGAAGGAGGGTGCAGCCAATCACTCACTATTTGGCTAGCCTCACCCTCAGTGCAGTGGATGAGAGGAGTCCAAGCATTCCTATAGTGGTGGATGAGTACGATGATTTTTTTAGGAGGATGTTATGAAATACCTCCTAAAAGAGAGGTATATTTTTGAATTGACATGTACCCTAGGATGACACCAATATCCACATAGGAATATTGGATGGCTCCCATGGAGATTCGTGAGCTGGGGGTATAACTTGAGGACTTGCAGAATAAGGGATTCGTGAGGACCAAAGTTTCACCATGGGTAGCGCCAGTTTTGTTTTCCAAGAAGGCAGACGAGAGATTGAGTCTATGCATGGACTTCAGGTTCTTGAACTAGGTTACCATGAAAAAAAATTATCCACTTTTGACGATTGATGGCCTCTTTGATAAGTTGAAGGGAGTGAGGTGGTTCTTGAATATCGACCTCAGAGCAGGCTATCACCAACGTCAGATACGGGATGAGGACATACCAAAGATAGCCTTCAGGTTCCGATATAGACACATTGAGTTCTTCCTTATGCCTTTCTGTATAACAAACACACCATAAGTGTTCATTGGACTCATGAAAAATAATTTCTAGTATTACCTTGACCAATTTTTTGTGGTCTTCATTGAATACTTCATAGTGTACTCGGTGTTAGAGGAGGAGCACACTACATAATAATGGATAGTCCTAGATACATTCTGAGAGAACTAGCTTTGTGGTAAGATATTGAAGTTATAGTTATGGATTCAGGAGTTCCACATTTTAGGACACGTCATATCGAAGGCAATATTTGTAGTGGATCAGGTGATGATAGAGGCAGTGCTCTCTTGGGAGCCACCTAAGAGCATGACTGAGGTGTAGAGATTCTTGGGGCTGGTCGGTTACATTCATAGGTTTGTTTCAGACTCATCCAGAGTGGAAGAACCCTTATCATCTTTAAAAAAGGGAAAACCCTTCATGAGGATAGATAAATGCCAGCAGAATTTCCAGGATCTGAGGTGGAGACTAACTAGTGCCCCTATCTTGAGACTACCAGAGGAGGTAATTGAGTACATAGTTTTTTCTGACACATCATGAATCAGTCTAGGTTGTTTCTTGATGTAGGATCGAGTGGTGATCACCTACAACTTAAAATAGTTGAGGAAGCATGAGAAAAACTATGTGACTCATGACCTGGAGTTATCAGTGGTTGTCTTTTCCTTGAATATGTGGGGGCACTACTTGATGGGTGAATGATTTACAGTTTACTCCGACCAAAATATTATTTGGTATATATTCTCCCAGAATTACTTTAACATGAGACAGTGGATATGGCCATAGTTACTCCAGGACTATGAATTTTAGATAGTATATACTTCTGTGAAGTAGAACATGGCAGTAGATGCACTTAGCCAGAGCACCGGTTTGCAACTACTGAGTGAGGTGACAGAGCACTAGCCATGATGCAGATATCCTTTGTGGAGGATGATGGAGAATCTTACCTTCAGTTGATGACTATTACTCCCCAAATCTTACAGCAAGTCTGGGAGGAAAAGTTGATGGATGTTTACTGCGATTCCCAACGTGCTCAGTTATGCTTAGAACATGCTTCTGATGGATTTTTGGTAGGTGGGAAGAACACCATACTTTTCAGAGGGTACATAATAGTACAAGTTGGGTTTTGAGAGGAGATTTTTTGGGAGTTACATACATCCCACTTGGTGGTATATCTTGGAGTGGATAAGAAGTAGTAGGACCTCTGACATCAGTATTAGTGTCCAGGAATGATGAAAGTAGTTTCCGAGTTCGTCTCACGATACCTCACTTGTTAGTAAGTGAAGGCCAAACATTGGGTTCTAGAAGGCTTGGCGCCACCACTTGAGGTACCCTAGTGGAAATGGGATGATATATCTATGGACTTCGTGGCGAGGTTACCACATAAATCCAAAATCCGTGATTATATCTAGGTGATCGTTGATCTACTTACCAAGTCAGCTCACTTCCTACCCATCTGGGTGCAGGGAACGATATAGGGATTAGGACGTCTCTATGTCTAGGAGATAGTGCGTCTCTATTAGGTTCTATCAATGATCATCTCAGACCTTGAGGCAAGCTTTACATCCTTGTTGTGTAAGGGATTGTAGGAGGCATTCAGGACTTAGCTATGCTTGAGCACAACCTTTCACCCATAGACAGATGTCCTAACGGACCAGACCATACAGACCTTGGAGGACATGATATATGCTTAAATTCTTTAGTTTGGTCATAGTTGGAGGACCACCTGCAATTGGTGGAGTTTTCATACAACAACAACTATTACTCCACCATTGGAATGGCACTATTCGGGGCCTTGTATAGGAGGCCTTGCAGATCACCTCTATGCTGGACAGACCATGGGGATTCAGCACTCATGGGTCGAGAGTTGGTATGGGATAGCATTGAGAAGGTGCATGTCATTCTGGAGTGGATGACGACAACATAGAGTTGATAGAAATCTTATGCCGGTAGGATATAGAGACCCTTAGAGTTTGAGGAGGGAGACAATGTTTTCCTTCGGGTCTCTCCCCGATGGGGATTATAAAGATTTTGATGGGGCAACAAGTTATCTCTGAGGTTCATTGGACCTTTCCAGATCCTGGACAGAGTTGGAGAGGTGGCGTACCACCTGTATATTCTCCCACAGATGCATCGAGTGAAGGATGTTTTCTTCGTGTTGTAGATGATGAGGTACATGCATGATCCATCACACGACATTGACTAGGGCGAGCTGGACAATGACGATGAGGAAAGTTTTGTAGAGTTCCCCATGGAGATAAATAATAGAAAGGAGACGGTATGAAGTGGGTGGTATATTCCTCTAGTTCACATTTGGTGGCAGCATGGGAATCTCCAAGAGAGCACATGGGATCGGGAGGCTCAGATTTGTGCTCAGTACCCCCATTTGTTTGATTAGAACTTGTTCTAGATTTTGGAGGTGTAAATCTCTATGGTGGGGAGAATATAATGTCCAAAAATTTCTGTGTGATGTTTTTAAATAATATGGATATATTTTTATATTACACACTCTGACAACACGTGATCTCAAGACCTAGTGAGCCTGGAATAGAATCGTGAACTTTTTTTAAGGTACATTCAGTAAACATGTGATTGGGATTTTCTAACTTTTGAACCAATGCTCATATCGAAAATATGAGGTCACTGTTGAACTCAGAATGCTAGGATTCACCCAGAAAGGAATTACATTCTTCCGGCAAGGGCCGAATAGAAATGTTATTTTTCAGACCTTTCGGGAAAAAATAACATCAAATGAATTACTATATTTCTTTTCTCACCATTGAGTGGTAGACGATGATGTTGTGGTGAGGAGATGAGGTTACAATAAGTAAAATTAATGAGACTCATTAATGGTTTTTAAACTCGCAGCGTAATAAGGGTTTAGTGATGTGTAACATCCATGATGTTTCATAAATGATACAATGTATTGACAAGACGTCATAGAGTAACAGAAACGATGCGACATATTTTCTTTTTAATTGTTTAACTCATTGGTGAAATGAGGATTAAATTGTGAGGATTATCTGATGAACCTTTGATGGATTTCCTCCTCAATGAATAATGAAGAATTCTTATAGGACATCATTGAATTTGATGTACTTTGTTGAAGAACGATGAATGAATTATCCTCTTGGACCCTCAAGGACAAAACATTGCGGCAACCAATGTCAACGAGGTAGGGGTTTATTTCATTTTGATGTTCTTCCCCATTTTTATTCTAAATGATAAACATGGATCAACACAAGAATATGTTGATCCACAGACCATGCGTTCTTGTGGGAGGGTGATGTTTCTTTTTGGGGTTTCTCTATGTGGTATTAAGTTATTAATTGAAATGTTTGAACAACATACCAAATCCTCCCCCTTGTCTTGAAATCCTAGTGTGGAGGGAGTAGGCTAACACGAACAAGCCACTATCCCTTCCGCCATGTGTGTTATTCATAGCCAAGCAACTGAATTGACAGTAATGCAGGTTTGAGTCCTTCTTAGGGAAGAGGAAGTTCCCCGGAGACTATAGGTATAGGCGGTGCAAAGAACAGACCACTGGATCTTGTCCGGTGGTCCACCAGAGATTCTGTCGACGTGCCTTAGTGGCATGCCGAGGCGGAAGAAGATGCGGCACTTGAGACCCACAGCACTAGCCTAGCACCACATTTATGGGTCAAACTTACAGACTAAGTCCACAGGTGACATGGAAGGGGCGACTGTGTCCAGGACTCTCAGGTGAGATGGAAGCCGCAGTTGCTTGACCGTGACATGATTGAGGCCCCGCGGAAGAACCATGGGGAAGGCGGGGAGCTGGACGTGATAATCTTTCATGTCCTGGCCT
Source organism: Viscum album (assembly GCA_963277665.1). Lineage (NCBI taxonomy): Eukaryota > Viridiplantae > Streptophyta > Magnoliopsida > Santalales > Viscaceae > Viscum > Viscum album. Next base: position 10,856 of record CAUJRU010000387.1, on the reverse strand, counting down.
GTCTCACACCACCGTCCCGCTTCCAGTAGGCTGAGATTTAGCTAGCGGGTCGCGCCCCATACAAAGCGTCAGGCCAATCTTGTGGCCTAGAGGGCCAGACCCATGGCCCAGTGGACTAGACCCATGTCGATAGGCTGTAACTATGCCCTTCGGGCAGGGTTAGATGAAACTAGGTCGCCGGTCAACCCGACAGGCTGGACCCTTGGCCAAACTGAGCTTAGTCCTAGAAGGCCCATCAAGCTTGGCCCACTGGCTAGGCTGAAGCAGAACAACCCAGACCTGAACTGGGCTAGTTTCATTCACTCAAATTAAACTGGGGTATGTGGGACCCCCTGGATGGGTTGTTTGGGTCAGTCCGACAGGGTCAGACTGGACCAAGACGCAACTAGCCACTCACTACTAAAATGCTAATAACATGCAAACCGAGCTTTCGACTGACGATCCGTTTGTGGAATTGTGACCATCTCGATGAGGAAAATATTTTGGTATGATCTAAGGAGACTTAAAATATTGTTTAATTTCAATGTATGTCTTGGGGGAGGTGTTCACTTGGGATTAAGTGCACAAATGATTAGCAACCTTGTGAACCTCAGTGGCCTGACATACGAGCAGCCGCGTAGACCTCAGGGGACCGAAAGGCCAATAGTCGTGTGGACATCAGTGGCCCGAAAAAGCTATGTGGAACTCATTGGCCCAATATATGATCAATATCCATGTGGACCTTAGTGGTCCGACATACTTTAGTGACTCATCAGGGATGTGTCCCTCAACAGTATGAAACTTTAATCACTATAACCGATTAACCTTTCTTACATTAGAATATACCTAGTGTGATTTGTCCATACTTTGTAGATTTTATTTATGGTTACTTTGTGGTATTTATCCTTAGTGTACTAGGGTCCCCTACTGAGTACTATGTTACCCACCCCTGCATGAGCTTCACCTGCATGCACTACTACAAATACCCCTTTTATCTACGCTAAAAATGGCCTTTAAAAGTGCTAGAAAAGCAATGTTAAAGCCGGCTAAGATAAGGGGGTCCCCTTTATCATCTCCCAAAAAAGCACTGCTAATGACCCCTTTTATCAGTGCTTTTTTTAGCACTGATAAAAGTAAAAGAAAATTTAGAAAAAATTAAATAAATTAAAAAACAATTAAAAAAATCCTTCAAATCGGGGGGGGGGGGGGCTTTTATAGAGCTTGAGCCCCCCTTTTTATAGTGCTATATAGCCCCTCAAGCGCCCTCATATACCCCTTCCACCCTTTATCAACGCTAGCCCCCAAAATCCACACCCATGCGCGCTCCCCTGCCTCAACAAGGTTTTGAACTCAAGACCTCCCCCTTGCACGCCTAAGTCTTACCACACCTCTATTTTGATTTGTCTTCCATTTCATGATATATATATATAGTTATATTTATTTGTATAGTAATATATATTTATATTAATATATATAGTTATATTAATATATATATATATATAAAGTGATATTAATATATATAGTTATAGTTATATGAATATATATATAATTATATTAATATATATATATAGTTAGATTAATATATAGGTATATAAATATACCTATATTTTTATTTTAAATAAAATGTATATTTTTTATTATTTAGATAAAACTAATTTATTTTATATGTAAATATATTTTATTATTTATATTTATAATTAAATTTTTATGTGTGAATATATAAAAAATATGTATATATTTTTATATATTTGATTATAAATAGCAGTGAATTATAAAAAAAGATAAAATTTCAAAGACATAATATCAATATGAATGTAATACCTTGGAATAAATTCAGTCCCCACCGAAAAAATCCAATAATACCCCCTTAAACGAGGCTAAAAATCCCCAAATTGTTAAAAAATCTGGGTATCCAGACTAAAAACTTAGTGTTGGAGGCCTTCTCTACCTTTTTTGGCCAGAGAAAATTTAACAGTGGATTTTCCGGGATCACTAGCGTGTAGAGCTCGTCACAGGCATCGATTTGATATACTTTAGAGCAAAAACGGACACCCGGATCAAAAGTTATGGCCATTTGAATTTCGATTTGCGTTTTCAACATATTTTTGATCCTTTTTAATTTTTTTATTTGTTTAGTCTTCAAATTATTATTAAATGAATATTACTCAATAATAATTAGAAAATTATTTATTAAAAATGTTTTTTTAATTTTTTTATAATCCATTTTTACTAAAAATATTATATATTAAGTGTAACTGTATATTTATACTTATCTAAAATATATTTAAAATTATATTTAAAAAATATATATTATATTTATATAAATATAACTATATTTATATATTTAAATATTAATATATTTTTTTTAATGAATTTTTTTTGGAAGTAGATACAATATCAGCGCTTTCAAAAAAATCACTGATAAAGACCCCCTTTATCAATGCTACTAAAAAAGCGCTGATAAAGGGGCACCCTTTAACAACGCAAAAAAAAGCGTTGTTAAAGGGGGTATCTTTATCAGCGCTAAAAAGGCACTGATAAAGGGGTACTTTTATCATCTCTTTTTTAGAAATGATAAAGGTTCCCTTTATCAGTGCTTTTTTAGTGCTGATAAAAGTACCCCCCCCCCCCTTTATCAGTGCTTTTTCATTAGCGCTGATAAAGGCTGGCACTAGCCTTGCCCAGTTTTGTGGTAGTGACGTGTTGTGTCTTGTGCAGACGAACGATGTTTCGACAGAGGACTTGGCAGAATTGGAGCAGGTGGGGCCCATTAGGATCAGGAGGACATGACGTACTACATCGGCTTCCAATAACTACACTAATCTTACCATATTTTAGGGTTTTCAATAGATGGTTACCCAAGTCCCTTTGTACTTTGCTTTTTTCAATTATTTTTGTTTGGTTTTTATTCTGGAAAAAAAATTATGTTTTACTTGTACTAATCACTTGTTTCAGTATACTTGTTTTCCCATTTCAGTTTGTCAGATGTGGTTGGGCATGTGTGTGCATATAGGTACTTAAGAAAATGCCTCCCACTAGCAGTTTGATGCCTTCGGTGCTAGTTTCCAACCTTTGGCCTTCAGGAGGTAGGCTTGGGGTATGTCATGGACGAGCCCCCGGGAGACGGGTTGTGAAAAAAATTGAGTAAGATTGTTTTTTTCCATTGGTAAGATTTTATAGATATTTATTCAATTTCTCATTCGACATTTTAAATTCATTGTTTTCTTTGAGGAGTTGAGCATTCATTTCCATTTTAGTATTAATTTTAGACATAATAGTTACAATAAGAGAATTTTGTTTCTTTAAAGATTAATATTTATCTTTTAGTTAATTACACGTGTCTTCCAGTATGTTACAGTATTCAAATAGTTCATCACTTTTCATATTTTCAAACTCACTTTCATTTTTAGAGTAATATAAATTATGTACATGTGAATATAAGGGTATGCCATATGTGTTTTTCATGAAACAGATATTTTCCATGTTATCTTTCTCATCATGAGATGATACTGATTCACTCGAGCTATCCTCAGAAGCACTCTAGGTGTCCTTCATAGCTTTCTTACACTTCTAGTCCTTGTTTTCATACTTATTGTTGCATTTTAATTTTGGATAGTCAACTTTGACATGTCCTCTCCTCTTGCATTTATAGCAGAGAATCTCCTCTGATTTTTCATTTCTTTTCCAGTCATTTTGTAACGACCCGATGTTTTATTAATGTAAATCCCTCCTTATAATTATGACCTATAGTATAATCACATTAGAAATCACAATGAAATATCATTATAATAAATAATATGTGACCATTAAACAAAACATTTTCACTTCTATGGTTTGAATTTCGGAAATCTGATATACACGGTTGTGATCAGTAAGATGTTTGTAGTTTGATAGGAAAAACATAATTTTTGGTGAATAGTAACCCATCCTTATTACTAATAATCTACCCTTATGAATAGTAATATGACCCTTGTGAATATTTTATCTTCCAAAATAAAATTCACCTTACCAATGAATAATTAAATAAAATTTATGCCTATTAAAAAGTGATAATTTGACTATAGTAAAAGTATTGGTATTTTTTTGTAAGTCATAAATAAATAATTATAATTTATTAATTAATTTAAAAAAATTATTTTCTTAAAATGTGTTCATAAATTTACAATTCTATGTCTTCAATTTTTATGATAATTTTATAAGACCTTGCATAATTTTTTAAAGCATTATAAAATCAGTTTTAAATTTAAAAATGGTATTTTCCAAATAATTATGATTTTAATTAAAAATAAAATAAAAAATATATATAAATCTATTTTTAAAAAATGTACTTTGTTTTTTTATTCTACATGTCAAAAAATGGATGGGGTGAATTTTTTGGAATTTTCTGAAATACTTGAATTTTTATGAATAGTGAAATACTGTAATTTACAAAATAAGATAAATAAGCTAATTGTGGTTTCATGCATGATGTTATTCTGTTGTAATCCCAATTTTTTGGGTTAAAATTATAAAATTACTATTCTTGGTCATGGAAGACTCTCTATTCTTTGTCTTTTTGGGAAATAATAAATTAATGAATTTTATATTGGGAAATCCCCTCTCCCCTCAACTATAAATACCACCCTTCACACGCTCATTTTCTCACACCTCTACAGCTTCAAGAATTGTCTAAAATCTTCCCAAAAATCTTCTCTAGCCCATCCCCCATGTCCAAGTGCTTAGGGTATCATCAAAAAACCAATCCTTGGTCCCTTAAGGTGGATCTCAAGAGGAGGATTCAAGAGGTAATTTCCCTCTCTCTTTTCTTTTAAATTCCAATCAATTTCATTTTAATTTATTATTCTCTCTCCAACTATATTTATCCACATGGTATTGTAACTCTGGTATAATACATATACTATAATGTTATGATATTAATGGTATATTATACCATCCAACCCCTTATCCTCTTCCTTTTATTTTATAAAAGAAAAGGTTGTTCGTGAGGTGTTAATCGATCGCCTTCAAGAACAACATGTTTTCCTTTTTCAATTTCTACCTCCATATCTGGTCATAAAACCATTTCTATTGTTGAAACATAAAATTATGTATATATTATTTACTATTTAAATTTCGGGAACTAACTTATGTACATATTACTAAATGATTAAACAAAACAAAGTCTTTGTGGTCGAAAAAACACCAAAATTAACCCAAAAAATCGTCATTTAATTATTATCTAATGATTCATACACATGGTATATAATATAATTCATTATAATATCATTTTAACTTCTGGAATATCATTAATAGAATTAAATATGAGTTCTGGATGTTTATCCATGTTCTACACAAACTTCCATTTATGAATACATGTGAACCGCTCAAGAAAACCGTAAAAACAAACATTCCCGAACAATGTTTTTAAACTCTATAACTCATCCAAAGGCCCATAAAATAACTTAAGGAAACAATAATGAACCATATTCACGTAAAAAATGTTATTTATTTTTCAATTAATAAATCTAATGTGATTATACAAGAAATTAAAGTGAAGAAACCATTCAGATACAAGGTAAGTGGAAAATCTCAAACCCAAATTTCTTTCTTCGTGTCCTCCCTCTTTCACTCCATTTTTTGTATGGTCACTCCTTAAAAATAATTTTTTAATAATTATATTACCTTTAATGGGATATAAATGTTTTCAACTGAAGTTTATGTCAAACAAACGTTTTCCAAAATAACTCTTAATTCATAAACACACCTTTTACTTCTCACTCAAGGTTGATGGTTATCGTATCAAGTATATTATTCCCACTTAATTTTTGGAACCCAATGGTTTTAAATGTGTTATTATGAGATGAAACAAATTAATTTTCATGGGTTAGTTCTGTTAATTTTTTATATATGTTAATTTTTTCATGCATGATAAATGATAATGTTATGATGTGACAAGTGCGCCCAGAATTATATAACACAATATGAATGTTTACAATGTGACAAGTGCACTCAGAATTATACAGAACTACAATGAATTGGGTAAAGTGATGAATCACATGAGTTAATGTGAAATGATTTGTTAACAATATGATATCATTGTTCACAAGTATGTGTTGTAGTTAACCACTAAGACATGATGTTTTATTTTTATGCATTTCCAGATTTCAAGTATCTTATTAATGCTTCCGCTCATGTTCATGATCCTTTGCCTATATTATGGTTATTATAACCTATTGTTATATTGTTATTATCTATCCTATTAAATGTTATTTTATCTCACCCATTTTTATTTATATCCTCATGTTACTACATGTTCTAAAGAGAGATCAAGTGCCAATAAGAAGCTAGTGAAGAAGGAATTAAATAAATGTTTATGCTTGTTGTTGTAATTATTACATATGGTCCTAGTTTTCCCAAGAAACTAAACATTTGGATACTCTATGTGTAATACTATTATGTTTTTCATCATTAAAATTATGTAATAGTAATATACGAAAAGGTTGGGTCTCTATACCTTTTTCCAATTCCCATTATTATCATATCTTTCTTTATAATTGCAATTCTTGAAGAACTTCATCTTTCTATATAATTTATTGAATTTTTTGGCTAGTTTATCTATATCTTAATCACTATTTTATGTTGATTCATCATTATTGGATCATTCAACAGATTATATAACCTTATATTTTCGTTATTATTAGAGGTATTAGTCTTGAAGGCTATAGATTTTCTCTTAGGTTCATCCTCTTCTTCTTTGTTGATTTTTATCTCTTACTCATACATCATCAGTTTTCCATTGAGTTCTTTGACAGGGAGTTTGCTTATATCACATGATTTTCTAATTTAGATAGAATTTCGTCTCCATCTATCAGGTAATGATATTAGAATCCTCATAATTTGTTCTTTAGTAGAAATATCTCTTCTCAGAGAGACCATCGTGTTCACAATTTCATTAAACATGAGATACATGTCAGAAATAGTCTAATAATTCATCATTTTAAAGTTATCATATTTAATAGTATATTTGTTTAGTATCATTTTTTAACACTATAGGTTCACTCTTGTGAAAGAGGCAATGTATCCCAAATTTCAGGGGTTGATTTACATGCATAAATTCTATTAAATTCCTCATCTCCTAGAGAACATTATAAAGAATTCATGGATTTTCAATTATTGTAATAAGAATTATTAGTACGTTCATACCAAGTATTTCTAGATGTATCAGAAATCTTATATTGATCTACTATTGAAAACAAAATTTTAAAACCCATACTTTCTAAGTGCATATTTATTTTATTTTTCCATTGCGCACAATTTATTCTATTAAATAATGGAGGTTTGTTGGTAGCAGCACCTTCTATCCTGTTATCCATAATAAAAATTTTATTACAAGATTTTAAAGGGATAAAAATTTAGTATTAATAGAAATTTGGAGATATTTTAAATTCAACTAAAATCACAGTTAAAAAATTATGAAAAAGCACATAAAACTCAAAATTCCTAACACCTTTGATACCAAATATTGGTCGGAGTAGATTACTCAAGAGGGGGGGGGGGGGTAAATTGAGTATCCATAAAAAATTCCATTAAAAAGTTACAATTTGGTGTTTCCCCAATATTTAAAATTCAATTCCCATGTTAAAAAGTAGTAAATTTATAAGATCCTGATTGTTCAATTAATTTATGAAAAGATTGATTAGTTCTTAGTTGTATTAATTTCATAATTAACACATCTTTTGAAACTAACCTAAAAAGTCAATAATGTCATAAAAACTTTCCAAGACTAACTATACAAGTTCAATTTAGTTTTATGAAATATGTGATAAAATAGAGTAAAAAAAAAGTTAAAAACCCCACAGAAATAAAACCAGGGGTTCAGTGTCAAGAAGAGATATAATCCTCTACACTAGGTGATCACCTACCACCAAGAAGTTTAAATTAATAAAATGTTTGATCCATACCCAGGAACAGGGTTCACAATAGCACATAGGTTGTCTAGGTCATAATACCTCTACCATAGTTCTTCATGGGTACAAACTACCAAGTCACACAAGGACCCCTTCCACACTTATCCATGGGAGTAAATAGATGTATGATGGTATGATTGGATGGATATCTTGTATCTTTTAGTTTGATACATGAGACAGTGTGTGCTTAATAGACAGATACACACACTGCTCAAAAGTATGTAGAAATGAAGAAAATAGAGAAAAAACATGATAAAGGATTTAAAAGGCTTTGTGTGTCTTGAGATGTATCTCTGGACTCTACAGATGTAGCCGAGATGAAGACTGAGTCCTATTATATATTTTTAAACAAAAACATACTATCTTATTCTAAAATCTAGGTACAAGAATGGTTCTGCAGGTATATTCTTCTCCTTCTTTGATAGGCTGAAGTGGTTTTAAATTCCATGTTTAGCTCCGTTGAGATTACACTGTGTGTTATTCTTTTGTTCTTGAGTTTATTGTGGTTGAATGAGAGTCGTTGATGTTATTTATTATGTTTTCTCTCACAGGAATGCACCACATCCACTTTCCTTCTGTGTATCTTCTCTATTTTAATTTTTTTTTATTTTCGAGGGCTTACAAAGCACATATTCTTTCAATGTACATAGGTTCATCATACCTTGTACTGCCTACTAAAAGTCCTACAATAAATTATAAATATTTCAGTATCATTAAATGAAAAAAATTTGACCATTAGAAATAATAATAATAAATGCAGATTTAAAAAGTCTATCAGTGACTCATCTGTCAGTGTATCCTTCTGTCGGTGTCTCTTTATTTCAGTGACTCAATACATAGGTATGTCATTCTGTCAGACTTAACATACATTGGTGACTCCATACATCAGTGACTTGTTTAAAAGTGATTCATTCCTCTTGACAGTGAGATAGTTGATCTATCAGTGACTCATATCAATAGTGAGTCCTTCCTTCTTTTAGTGAGACAATTGATGTATCGGTGTCTCATTTCAATTGACTGTGAGTCATTGATTCGGTAACACCATGCAACGATAGGTCACACGGATTGATGTTAAGACATCTGCATCATTGAGTCATATGCAATGGTGATTCATATGCAACGACGAGTAATATGCATTATTGATTCATATGCAATGGTGAGTCATCTGCTTTGGTGAGTCCTTCCAATAATGTAGCTTCACATACTTAGAGTATGTGCCAGTATGATGTGTCTGTCAGTGATTCAAATGTCTATCAGTGATTCATCTGTCTTTCATTGTCTGTGAAACATACATTGATAATTTAAGATGATCTGTCTGTATTACAGTTCAGAAAATCCACAGAGTGTTAATAGCCATTATAATACATATATAATCAGTTATAATCTTGTTTAGACTTAAACAAACATAAATAGGTATATTATTGAAATTATCTAATATTCAAGATAATGCTATAAAATATTTTGGGATCTGACATAAGGTAAGATATAAGTTAATATATGACATGATTTGGGATAATTAAAACCATTATAGTCAGAGATAGTGGCCAACAATATCTATGGGCCAATAGGATTTTTTGGGATTTTAATAGTTTTTTGGGTTTTTGTGGTTTTATAGGGTTTTTCATGTTTTAGGTTTTTTTGGGATTTTTAGTAGTTTTAGGGATAGAAGGGTTTCATAGGTTTTTTAGGGTTTCTAATGTTTTTCACATTTTTTGGGATTTTTAGATCTTTTTAAGGATTTTTATGATTTTTTTTATTTTTATGGATTTGGAGGGGGTTTGGGTTTATTAGGATTTTTTTTTCATTATGTAGGTTTTTTGGTGTTTTATGTGTTTTTAGGTTTTTAAGGGTTTCTTTGGGGGTTTTATAGTTTTTAGGGTTATTTATATTATTAGATATTTTTATGGATATTTTATGATTTTTATGGTTTTTTTGTTTCTTATGGATTTTCAGGGTTTTATGGTTTTTTAGGGTTTTTTAGGGTTTTAACATTTTATATGATTTTAAGGAAATTTATATTTTTTAGGTTTCTATGGTTTTCTGAGGGGTTTTTCAGGTTTTTAAAATTTATTATATTTTTTAATATTTTTCGGTATTTTTTTATTTTTATAGTTTTTTGTGATTTTATGGATTTTGAGCGTTTTGAGGGTTTTATGGTTTTTATGGTTTGGGGGGGGGGGGTTTGTTGTTTTTAAGGGTTTTTATGTTTTTTAAAAATTTAGGTGTTTAAAGGGTTTTAGATTTTATAGTGGGTTTTTATGGTTCGAATTTGTTGTATGGGTTCTATGGTTATTAGTGTCTTTAAGGTTTTTTTGTATTTTAAGCGTAATTTTGGGTTTCTTTAGATTATTTTGGATTTTAATGTTTTTTAGAATTTTTATGGGTTTTAAGTATTTTTGGATTTCTATGGTTTTCTTATAATTTAATACATTTTTTTGTATTTTTAGAGTTTTTTTAGTATATTTATGGGTTTTAGGGTTTTTTAGGGGTTTTTGGGATTTTGGGGGGGTTTATGGTTTTTACGGTTTTTAGGGGATTCCGTGTTTTTTAGGTTTTATTGGAATTTTATGTTTTATAGGCTTTTAATTATTTTTTTCTTATGTTTTTTTGGGTTTTTATGGTTTTTATGTTTTTAGGTACTTTTAGAAATTTTTTGGATTTTTATCCTTGAAGCGTATTTATGGATTTTGAGGGTTTTTGGGGGTTTTGGGGGTTTTATAGAGTTTTTGGTATTTTGGGGATTTAGGTTCTTTTTTGTTTTTTAGGTTTTTATGTTTTTTTAGATTTTTTCATTGTTTTTATGAGTTCAAAAGGTTTTAATTTTTTAGTGGGTTTTATTGTTTTTATGGGTTTTTAGGTTTTTATTACATTTTTATGAATTTTTATGGGTTATTATAATTTTTTTTGTTTTTATGGTTTTTAGTGATTTTG